>OZ007569.1:50347995-50925495 GCA_963931925.1 Onchidella celtica
TGAATTATCGGCTCAAGACTAGCAGCTGGGAGGTTTTGTAAGTTAGTGCTATCACATTATACTCTCACAGATGAAAATGTATCATATTAATGTGCATACCCGACACACAATGAATTTAAACTAACTGCTGCTGAGCAAAAATGAATGTAATCAGAGAATGATCTAATTAAACAAAAAATCAGTCTGTGACGCTGTTTTACCCCCCTCCCTCCCACCCCCTTTTTTTTTTGCTTTCCTATTTTGGTACATGCAAAATTACAGGATCTTTCTCTTACAGCTTGTGCCTTATGTTATGTAGCATGTAATATTGAGCGTATGAAATCTTGTTAATATCGATGATGTTAATACTGGACTAAAAATGCATCAGATGATGCACATAAACTCACGCGATGTTCCAATTAAAATTTAGTTCCGTGTTATAACAGAATGAGATAACAACAGTGGTCATTTGTAACACGGTTTTTCGGAATCATGTGTACAATAATTATGTGAAGCCCTTGATCCGTTCCTTCGAGTACTGAACTTTAACTCTCTGTTAGGTTACGAGATACCGGTACTTTGCTTGTGTGCTTACTGAACTTTTCGTGAAAAACAGCATTTTTGTGTACAAGACATCTACGGCCGTTCTTTTTTTTTTTTTTGTGGATGTCATTTGGAATCTATAATATGTATTATTCTTTCAAAAACATTAATATCTATTATTATTTCAAAAACACTAACATTAGATGACCATAGTTGGTGTCTATCAACTTCCAGCTATTTAGCTCTACACTGCTTTAGTGTTTACCTAAGGATTTATTTCACTATTTCACTTCGAAAACCACTGCAAGACAGATGATCAAGTTACTCATTGACGATATCGCCGGCCGGCCGGAATGGTGCAAACTCCTGTATGTTAGAGAAGCTCGCAAATTCAACGCGCTATAAACAGGCCTGGGAGAGACTTGACATCCGCTTGTCAATCTTGCGATGTGATGTGCAACCATTGCAAATTTCCTGGAGTTTCATCACCGCTATAACAATAATAAGCAGCATCCCAATGACAAAGCGAGCGGCAAAGGTGTCAAGGAAATATCACCCCCCCCCCCCAACCCTTTTTTTTCTTTATGAAAGACGTCGGCGAACTGTCTGTAGTTCATCAGGCGTTACGTCATAGGCTATTTTAAAACTAAGGGCCCCAGTAATGGCGAAAGTCACACTGATGTGGATTTGGGCACACCCCCCCCCCCCCCGGCGCGTCTTATCATCATCACCGCCTTTTCCCACCGTTGCTGGACGCCAAATCTGTCACGTCTTGAGTCATTGAGAATAGGAAAACCTTGACTGATAAACCGTGAAATCGGTTCTTGGATTGCATGAAAGGTAGAAAGCGACACTCTAGATACCATTTATCCAAATATTTGAACTTTAGAAAACAAAACACTTCGAAATTTCGTCTTGATTGGTGCGAGGGTCTGTAAATTTGTAACATATAGCAACTTCTGATTAGGTTTAATAGTTAAATTCTGAAAATGTTATTGCTGACAAAAAACGGCACAACAATGTTTACCGTTTGAGTGATTCCACGGCCACGGTCACACAGCTGTGACTATTGCACCATCCTCACGCAACTGGTGATTCAGAAATGTTTTGCTTATAAAATACCCGGTACTTCTGGCTCTCAAAGACAGCTTGACCTGGAATGATAACGTTAACAAGCTCTCTCAAGATAAGTCGGGGGGGGGGGGGAGGGGGGGGATCCGACCTGGTTAACCGGGTGAACTATGTGTGAAACTAAGTTTGGGACTGGGAGGGGGAGAGATGAGGGCACCGAACTTACGTTATTCGCTATCGGTACTTTATTTATTAATTGGGGAGTCTACAATCTAAAGTCGAAAGTCATTTTTGAGAAAATAATGTAGTTAGTTACTTAACCCTCTAGCGCCCAGACAGAAACTGTCAATCTCATAACTTCGGAAACAATAATTATGCTTGACTGATTTTAAATAGTTTAATTATTGCAAAAATATAAATATGTGAGAGGATGAACGACTTTCTATTTTTAATGTGCTTTCATGGTAACTCTGGTGCGTGAGTGAGGGACGGCCACTCATAGTAGTTTATGGACACTTGGCCGAGTACCATTAATTGGATTATTTCCCTTGTAATACTAGCGCGGGACCCGTTATTCACATCACGGTGAAAAGCGCGCATTTTGATTGGTCAGTTGGAAATGTTGACCACCGGGCTTCCAACTCTTATATCATGGCTTTAAGTTTCTTACAACTCGCTCATTCGTTGTTATCCACTGACAGAAAGACGGGAACCCAAATTCATTTTTGAGAGTAGACAATACCCTATCGGTACAAAATAGGTACTCATGATAACGTTTGTTATCAATGGAGATACGTCGTATTAATGGACGAAAGTATCCCGCACAAAATTGTCGAATGTTGTTAGTCCTGACACTTTGAAAATTTATATTAAAACTATTACCGGGTTTCTGGTAAAAGTAGTCAGTTAGAATTGTAGCAGCAAGTTTCTACTTTATAATGGTACTAATTTTGTTGTACTTTGATGCACATATCCTATTGAAATAATTGATAAGAGGGTCTCGGATTTAAAGTAAACTATGAGTTAGACGCATGTTATCCCCGATAATTCCAACCTGGGTCAAGTTTATTCAATTATAGCTGGAGGGGACCATAGAGTAATTTCTGCAGTTTACTGGGATACCTAACTGACTTTTGTGTGCACCCTTTTAACCGTACTGTAAATTCGATTGTGTTAGGACCCTAACCGGTTATGTTGTTCGGCTGGACTCAATGTCCGAGCCTTTCACTTGTCCAAAACTGGACTACGTAATAGCTCTCCCGGACGTCCGCGCTGGCTCATAAATAAGATGCGAGTTCGAGTGGTCAGCACACTCCATCAAAGACGCAGAGACAAGAGCCGACAGCACAGTGAACCTAGACCGGCGGCGGCCTGCCGTGGCGCGCCTCGCTCAAAACATGGCCTAGTCCAGTTGCGCCAGTAGCAGAGAGACTTTGGGTAAGTTGGAGACTATTATATTAGAAGTGACTTTAATTTGCGCACCCCCCCCAAACAGAAAATAAATGGACTGGGAATGAGTCTTCACAACTGGAAAGTGATTTTTAAAACGTGAGTTTTCAGATTAGTTTTGAATTTTGACTCGGTAGGTGCCTCTCGCAGTGATTTTGGCAGCAAGTTCCAGATGTGCGGGCCAGATCGAGTGTATACTCCTAGTTCCTTTGACTTGCAGTTAACAATCTTAAGAAGGCCCTGATCGCTTGATCTTCAAGAACGAGGTGGGTAGGGCTCTGCTAAAGTGGAACGGTAAGTGGTGCAGTTTTGTTTATGCACTTGTGGCACGAAACTGCTATTTTGTACTGGATTCGCAACTTAATGCAGAAACAATATGAGTTGTGAGTGTCTCCATGATCCGTGATTATGATTACTGGTGAAAAAGTCAAGGAGTGCACGAGTGCATTGTGGAATGAAAGGTAGGGGCAGGAACGGTGAGCTGAAAATGAAACCAAAGTGGTGACGTCACGACATTGCGTTTCAATGAAACCGCACCAGCCCATTTTGATCGGCCGGCCAGTTGGGCAGTGACGTCATGACACAGAGTTTCAATTTCAACGAGACCGTTCTAATCGACTTTGATGGGCTGACTAGTTGGATGGTGACGTCATGACATTCACGGATTTAGTTTCTGTGAGATCCAAATGGTTGTCTGGTGTGCGAGGTCTCATGGTCTCATTGAAACTCAATTTCATAACATCACATACAGCCAATCAACCAATCAACATCGACTAGTGGTCTAATGTCCATGGCCTCGCATACAAGCCACTAAAGTCGCGAAAAGTCAGTGTTGCAGAGGGGGAAAAAAAGACTCATCAAATTTTGTCAATACGGTGAACTGAGATAGATATTGTTTTGCACCACGTTCTCTGACACAGAAAAGCTGACAAAACCATACTTTTTTTTTTTTTTTAAATTTAATAACAACGCCTTTATTGAACCCGCGGCCGCAACCAAGAATAATTTCAGTTTTTCTGAAGAAAAAAGTTGCCACGCACTATTGTGTATCACTTTGTTTCCATTGCACGCACTAAGGTGCTTGTGCTCGTACATTTTTCCCGGACTCGGAGGGAAGGGAAGGGGAGAGATTGTACCAAAAAGGTAGGGAATACGGCCTTTCAGTTTCACCTTCTAAAGTTCGAGCCACTTGGAAATAACTGTAGTTAGAGTTTTTATAAAGATTATGCTGTTGTCAATTTTAAACGATGCTAAGTGTTTAGGTCTTTATTTTAGGAGATTCCCTGACCTTAGCATTTACGCCTCACTTTTCTTGGTTTTATTTTTTCTTGTTCTTCTTTCTGTGTGTTTAATTGGTTTTTTTAAACAATTTTGCTCGGCTTGCTCTTCTAGACTTCCAACTGCCAAGGTATCTTTAACGTGCGCAATGTGCAAACGTGTCCTCCGAGTTTTCCGTTCCTATCCGAGAAGACTAGGTGCTCGATCCTACCTACCATAGGATCAGGTGGGGACAGGAATTCCCCCCCCCCACCCAACATGCCTGCACCGACCGGGTTCGAACCAGGACCCTCGACATGAGGGGCAAAAACCCTGCCTCTAGACCAATGAGTCCCCGAAGTAATTTAACGAAATCATTTCATCATCTTGTTTAAAAACGATAAACGATGCTATCAGAAGGGAAAAAACGTTTTATGTTCGAAGGTAGCTTTCTACCGCTACAAGAATGGCTTTTATGGTGTTTAACTTTCCAATAACTATCTTACTGTCCCTTCCCTTCACCCTGTCTTTATTTGGTTTTCTCGATTTTTTTTTCTCCATACCTGATCGCAGCATACCGCATTATACTATTGGAAATTATACTGCAAAGCTCAAGGGACGCAAGCCACTTCAGATAAACTTTGTTCACCTTAAATCCTAGATTTACTTACATCACCGGTATGGTTGCAGTCATTCAAGATCAGTAGGATAATCTACCCATCTCATGAGTGAAGGCTGACAAAATATAGTACAGTGTACATTACATAAGTGGCACTGGAGGAACTAAGTGCTAAGTCAAAGTAGGTACATTACATCATGGGAAAAAGAGTTTGTTGCGGCATGGACATGTAATATGAATCCAATGGGCTACCCCGGTTGCATTTGCTGATCTCATTCTGGTCCCACTGCAGTACCGGTACTGCACTAAGAAAGTTGTGGCGGGGATGATACTGACAGGGAGGAGGAGGACGCATAAAATGTTACATGTACTATCCTTATACAGTGTACTATAACTGAACTGTAGACTTCCATTTTCAAGAGGGAAACGGGTGTTGTGGTCCATAAGAAAGATGGTCTCAGATAGGGCAGAGGAAGACGGAAAAACTTAAATTTGTTAAATGATTAAAGTCAGGATGAAATCCCCTGTAATCAAGAACGGATTTTTAAAAGATCACTTGCTCAGAACACCTCGAGTCTGTGAAGGCCGCCGCATCGTACATTGTGTATTTGGATGCCTTTTGCCCGTCAAAGGCGTGCCAAGAACTTATTAAGTATAAAAGTTAAAGAGTCATAAATTTTGTAAGGAAATGTTTGCAAGCCGATGTAATTACATGACTGTATACAGGAATATGACTATACCTAGTTTAGTACATTTCTCGACCCATCGTCGTTAAAAACATATGTAGGCTATGTCAGTATGTGCAAAGAAACTAGGACAGGGATCTGTTAACCCAACATTTTTTGCCATCTCTAGGTTATAATACATGTAATTAATTATTTTGTGATTTGTTTACTTAAGCAATCCCGTCGAGTAGTGTACGGTACCATAAGTGGACAGTGTATGCTGTGATAGACCTCAGGAGCGAATACAAGCTTCCTGCGCACGAAGTTTGGGCCAGCAGATGCACACATCTTTGTTGTGCTGCTGTCGCATCCCTGTTTTTCCTTTGACCTAACAAATCGGAGATGCACAACCATGACGTGACACATGCAAAGTTTGAGAGAATAATATTATTTATCAACCGATCCATTATTTTTCAAACAATCGCGCCTATCATCCCTTCTCCAAGTTTCTGTTTACCATTCTTAGGCTAGACCAAAACAAGGACAGGGGTCTGTTAACCGGCACTTTTTACCTCGAGTTTATAATTAATTATGACATGTTAGGCCTATTTGTTTACTTTGGCAATCTCGTCGGTATGCATGCAAATTGTCTCGAACCTACTTACAGCGCGTTTCAGAAAATTAGAGTGTATTACAACGCTACCTGACACCCCCCTCCCCCCCTACCCATGACATGATTCACTGATAGTAACAAGTTATGGAAATGATGCCAAAAAACAAACAAATTAGTTTTACTTTTAGTATGTATTTCGCCCTGCAAAGTGAAATACATTACATAATAATAATAAATAGAATTCCTATAGCGCATTTCTAATAAAATTATTACTCAATGCGCTGTACATTGCATCAATAATTCATGCATACACTTTCCAAATCTCATACTAAAACACGCACTCTCATCCATACAAACTTTCAGTTTCACACACATAGACGCTCTTAGTCATATAACACTAGCTTATATAATCAATTGTAACATCAAAGTACAGAATAGAATTTTGAAAATATAAAAGTTTCGGAGGAAAAGGTGATGTTTTACGCTTTTCTTAAAGCTTTCAAGATTCGGTGATTCACGAATGTTCAAGGGTATCTGGTTCCAGACAAAAGGTCCAAAATAGTTGAAGGATCTATGGCCTATAGTTTTATAGTTTTTAGATGGGATTCTTAGGATTGTTTTGTCACTTGATGATCTTAGTGAACGAGATGGTGTGTAAACTTGTAAAGGATTTTTGAGATAGCTGGGTGCGGTGTTATTTAAACATTTATAGCAAAAAACAGCAATTTTGTATGTAATTCTTTCTGTTATAGGAAGCCAGTGCAGTTCTTTTAACAAAGGCGTAATGTGGTCAGCTTGTTTTTTCTTGGTAATCAATTTGGCTGCGTTGTTTTGAATGGCTTGAATTTTAGACAGTTTATCTGATGTTATTCCAGCAAGAAGAGTATTGCAATAATCTATTCGAGATAAAATGAGTGAAGTAACTAAAGTTTTGGTACATGTACCTTTCTACATTGCACATGCTGCCATGCAAACTCAAACCCAGAATGTTCTGTTTTGAAGAGTAAAGGTAATGAAAGAGGAGAGTTAACAGAAGTTTAGAAAGTCTCTTTCACACTACATGTATTCTGTTGATAAGAAGTTGAGTGATGAATGGCACAGGAGAGATCAGAATGGTACAAACTGAAAAAATTTAATAACATAAAAAGCATGAATGAACATTATTATATAATATACTTTTAGACTCTACAGGTAATTTGTGTACATTTTTTACATTTATTTTTTTGTGCTTGGCATCATGATACCATGTACCATGTAAGAAACTTTCTTTACAGAATACAAAATGAAAATGAATTGGTTCAATAACTTTCACATTTTTGAATTCCCAAAGTGTAAGTGACTACGTCAACCTAAAAATAAATGTATACAGGCATAGGGTGAGATAAGACCAAAAGTTTGTAAATAACTGCAACTAAACATTTTCACAGATCACTCATTTGAAAAGTTCTGAGTTATTGAGAAGAATTAATTTCATTTTAACTCAACCTTGCTCCATCATTAACAAAAGCATTTCTGAAAAAGGTTGCTTTTTACCATGACAGACAGTTTCAAAACTCTTAACTAACTGCAAGTAATTTGACAAAATAATTTCAGCATGTTGTTCAGTTACCACTACAATGTACCATAATTACAGTAGTGTACATGCACATCTTATATTTTATGGTGTGGCTTGCATTCAACATTCTTAAAGGATAAACAAGAGTAAACAATCCACATTATATCAACAAATCCATATTTCTTGTGACCAACATACACATACAACACACTATGCAAGAAAACTAAACTTACATGCTGAAAATTTTGTTTGAACATTGTACTGTAACTGTAACAGTAAACATTATGCACTCATATTATGGATATTGTCATACTATACCTGAAACAAAATGTTTCACTTTCAGTGAGAAACAATTACGGGTAAAATTACTGAAACCAAGTGCCATATTGATCTTGTCACTAGTTCTTGATTTGGAGAATTTTTAATAATCGTGATAAAAAGAATTATGGAGTGAAATAAAGTTAACATGAGAATAAATTTTTCGAAGACTCCATGGATTTCACTCTAAAACTAACAATAGTAATAGTGTAATATTTTTTTGTTTGCTTCAAAACAATGAGACCTAAAAGCCTCAATCATCATCATATTTGCCACAATATTTGTCCTCAAATTCAACTGTTTTTAAGTTCCTTTTACCTATAAGATCTAAACACTTTTACATAGCCTTAGTTCGCTAAGTTACAATGGTGTACAACAATATAATTACATAGCCTTAGTTCGATACGTTACAATGGTGTACAACAATATAAAACAACTTCAAGTCTCGAGGATACAGCAAGACACAGAAACAAATGTGTAACTGAATTTACATTCAAATAGAATAGCGCTCACAGCCACTCTAATCCAGATTTGTTGCAATGGTAGTGGATGGAGTTTGTCAGTAGGCTAAGTAGGCCTATATGTTTAAAGTAGTGGTATAAGAATTATAATTTTGGAACATGTTGTTCCTTCAAGGTTCAGGCAGTGAGGGGTTATGGTAATGAAGTTACAACACCAATGTTTCACCCCATGACATGCAATATTGCTGCCTTTCTTGGATGGATTCCTGTATAAGGTCCGTTTGCAAATTTATGTGACATGCAGTCTACAAAACAATTAAAGATCTTATCTCCATCACAAACAAAATACGAGTAGGCCTACATGTATATCTTCTTTCACAATTTATCATAATCGCTTGCTTTCTCAAATCAAATATATATATGGCACTAAAGTCTAAGTCTTTGCACTGCAGCAATAAAATAAGCTTGGCGAGTGCTGAAATTATGCACAGACCTCTTTTATGCACTAGGTTAATTTATATCAACATCACCAATTTATGACAAACATTTCATTTACATACATCATGTATACTTACGCAGGAATGACAATTCCATCCTATCATTACCAGCTACAACTCAGGAGGCTTCACATTGTACTCTTCATCTGTCTCAATGCCAATTTCCTCAAACAACTGTTTCTTGGTTTTAGGATAGCCTTCAAGGATCGAGTTTAAAATGTCTGTTGAGATCCTTTTCCTTTTCCTCCATTCTCGCACGCATTTTTCTCTTTTCTGATACACTCTGTCCTTTTCTTCTTTGGAAATTAAAACTCTGCCCTCCTTGAGTTTTGCTAACTTACCTTTCAGGCTTTCAATTTCTGGATAAATCTGGCTAAGCTCTGCTCTGGCATCAGCAGTTGACACCAAACCATTAAACACACGTAACTCTGACTCAAGTTTTCGGATGTCCTCTTCCTTGATTTGGATTTTCCCATTAAGCTGTGCAACTTCATCATCCATAGCTTTGATCTCTGCATCATTCACTTCCTGAAACTGGCTTTGGTTCACAACGTAGACCTTCTGCTTTCCATAAACTTTTTCCTTTATTTTGCCCTCGGCAGTGAGATTTTCCATGGCTTTGCTAACTGTTGTTTTCCCCAAGTCCTTCCCAGCATTTTGAAACACATCTTGTACACTATATGGTCTATTCTGCTTTAGCAAATATGCCAGCACAACTTGGTTTGCATTCTCCTTTGATTTGCTCATTGTGTCTCGTAGCCACTCTGTTGATAAGAACAAAGTAATTCGTTATAATTTAATCATCAGTGACAACTAGAATCCTGGAAATGAAATTGAAAGGTATGAATTATCAGTGCAGTGCTACGCAAAAAAGAATCATAATTTAATCTTCCGTATAAGGAATTATTACAATGCATAAAATTATGCCACAGACTGGAATTAAGGAAGCAGCATCTTGAGAGGTGATAAGCATGAAATGATTATATTCGTAATAAAATACATGCAATCTAATAAAGCTATAGGCCTAAATGTGTATACATGTATAACAAGATACCTTTGCAGATATTCGCTCTGTGAGTTTACTACCATGGACAAAACAACAATACACCAGTATTAATGTTAATAAATTATACACAATAATTATAAAAGCATGAAGCCTTTGAAGTGTTTTACTTGTGTATCATGTTCAGTGTATAAATATTAAAATTCAATCTGCCTACATCACGTATCAATTTATCAATTGACTTTAAACAATTATGGTCTGCCTTTTCCTAACTTTAACAACCCCCCCCAAACAATTGTTGGTAACTGTAAAGCCAAAATTTATTCAAGAGTCTTTCACCAATGGGGCTTTCTTGCCACTTCTCAGGATTGGGAGTGGGGAGGGGTGAGGCATTTCGGCCCATGGTCTACACTTTCTGGTATTATTACTGTTAAAATCATGTATGATCAGCCAGAATCTGGTCTAGATCTACTCCGTTTACTGACATAGATTTTGTTCTAGATCTCTAATATAGTTGTGGAGCCCACTGGAGGAATCTTCACCTGGTCTACTCCATTTACTGGCATATTTTGCTCTAATAGTTGTGGAGGAATCCTCATTTATCAACAGCCATGTCCTCTGCACAAGAACGAGACTATGGGTGCAACCAGAGAGTATTCCTGCGTCTTCTGACCACTTTGTTTTAGTTTGAACTTAACTACAATTCTTTATAGATTTTCTCTTTGTTTTCTGGTTGGAAGGGTAAAGAGTAGGTTAGGGAGGTTATAAGATTAGGTTTATGGGAAGAGTTCTGTCTTACTCATCCCTCTACTCCTTCCACCAGAAATCAAAGGGTAAGGGATAGGTAAAGGATATCATGATGACTGGCTGGTCGCAACCATAGATATAGTACACTATGTACTGTATCTATGGTCGCAACATGTCACATGAACTTTCCCCTTTCTAGTTCGATCTTGACTGAGTGGTCGGTATGAACAGAAATCTCACTGACATGCAGCCGTCACGCCCCCCCCCCCCCCAAGACAAAACTTACTAAAATACTAAACTGAAAAACTATCAGTATCAGATTCAGTTCTAAATCTCGATCGAGACTCAAGTCTAGAGTAGGCTAATAGTAATACCTATATTAGGCCTAGTAGTAGGCCTACTAGCAGAGGAAGAAGATCCTAGACTCTAGAGCTAGATCTAGTGAACGCACCTCTTTAGCTTTGCATGGACAGATGCCAATTTCCACAATGTCTGCAATAACTTGGTTGGTATATTGCACCAACGCTGTGCAAAAAACTAATAGTCTAGGCCTATGTAGTCAATCTCCGATTCCTCAGACTACTTTCGAAGATCTGCCGCGGTTTCTGGCAACCAAATTCAGACCAATCGGCTAATTAACTAACTTAACTTAGTCTTGTAAAATTATGAGATGTCTGTTTATATTATGCACTATTGTCAATGTCTTTTTACATTTGGAAGATATTCAGCTGCCACTCAAGACTTAACGAGACCAGCAATACTGTTTGTTGTAGTTCTTTGACATAGACTCAGTTGTTATTAAAAATGCACTAGAATTCGTCAAAAATCCTGGCTATGGATCTTGGCTAGATCTTCAGTATTAGCCGCCCTCTCCCATATTACCGATAGTTTACAAACATTGACAGTCATAAACTCATAGTCATACAATGTCGTCCAGGCACGGAGGACGAGGCCGAGGCCGTAACAGAAGACCTCGAGATGCTGGTAATGTTCAAGGCTGCCATGCGTTTTGTATTATTCTGTACTTGTAATATCGAAATTCTAAACATTTCCCCCACACTTCCTGCCAAACCATATCGCAGTATCTAAGTTTCATTAAATTGGCATCCATTCTAGACTCACCTCACCTCACCTGTCGGCTTCATCGTCATCGATGTTAGCTGCTACAGTGGATGTCACGACAAAATCTCCTCCACCCAATCCTGTCCTTAGCTTTCCTAGTTAGTTCACTTATTTCCAGCTGGCTGACTTTCTTGATGTTATCGTGATATGTAATGGGTGGTCTTCCTTGTTTTCTCTTTGTTTCTGTCTTTCCTTGAAGACTAGGCTATAATAAATAATTGCAGGCTCAAGGACCAAAATTTTGTGTTTGCAATATTGAACTATCAGCTTACACCAGTCGTCATACTTCGTTCCTGTTGAAGTCTTTTATTGTTCGTTTTTTTCACTTGACAAAGGCGAAAGCCGAAAATTTGTGTATTTTTTGTCTTCTCTTTAGTTTGCTTTGTATTGTTTGGGTTTTATTTCTCACGCGGGGCTTTGCAACATACAACCTTTTCTTTTTGCCCAATTTTGACTTTGCTTATAGCCCTGCTGCGACCCCACAGTTTTTATGTGGTTTTTATGATATCCCATCAAGTCCAAACGTTAATTCTAGTTTGAGGTTTTGTTTTCTTTTTCGAAGTGTTTATCCGTCGATACTGACGGATAAAATTTTCCCTAGGATTTTTTTTATCCGTCAACATAATTTCTGTATTTGCGAGTCATCTTCTTCTTCTTCTTCTTCTTCTTCTTCCCATGTAGTTGACTCGTCTATATAATCTGACGATTCCTCAACTGCACTATGTGCGACTCGACGCCCCTGCTCTGAGGCTAAAACAGGCTAAAACAGCATATATTAAGACCATTTAAAATATATCGTTGTGTAATTTCTTTGTATTATGTATACCTCTGGTTAAAAATATCTCCTGGTACCTAGATTGTGTACAGAAATAGACCCACACTTTAAATACAATGGTAGCTGCAACGGATAATTATGTTCTTCAATTCATTGCCAAAAGCCGTTGCAGACGATATTTTTTGGACTTCTGCCGGGAGGTTGTTCCACATCCTGATGACACTAGGAATTGAACCCTTTCTCCGTCTTCCTCTCTTGTTCCGTATGAGCTTACATCCCGACACGATCAAGGTTCATATTGGGCGAGTGTTGAAAACTATTGAAATTGGAGAGATTTGGAATTTTATTGATTTAATGGATACACGAAGGTTCAGGTCTAATCCGTTGATATGGGTTTCTTGGTTTGGTCATACTTATTTAGTAAGACTTTTCTCACAAGTAGTCAGGGTTCTCAATAGCGCAGTTGTTAGCATCTCTGCCTGTCAGTCAAATGGCCGTGGTTCAATTCTCAGCACGGCAGCTTTTTTTTTTTTTTTTGTCACAAAGCTTTTTATTAGGCATCAATTTTTTTTTTTTAATCCAAGAACAATGACGGAAGAAATTCAGTTGTTGTTTTTTTTTTGTATCTACCTGCCAATCGGGGGTACAGTGGTTCGATTCTCAGCGGGGTAGGTTTTTTTTTTTCTTTTCTTATAGGTCTTTTCATCAGTAATCAATGTCTTTGGCAATTTTTTTTAATCCAATAACATTAGGAATAAATCCACTTTGTTTGTTGTTGTTGTTTGTCATTCGTCAATAGTGCCGATAGTGTTGCCGGATAAACCCAAGTATCCGCCGATAATGTTGACAATAATCAGTGTCTTTGGTAATTTTTTAAAATCCAATAACATTAGGAATAATCCAGTTTGCTTGTTGTTGTCGTTGTTAGTCATTCGACAATAGTGCCGATAGTGTTGCCGTATAAACCTGGGCAGTATCCGTCGATAATGTTGACGGATAAACCTGGGCAGTATCCGTCGATAATGTTGACGGATAAACCTGGGCAGTATCTGTCGATAATGTTGACGGATAAACCTGGGCAGTATCCGTCGATAATGTTGACGGATAAGGGCGGCCTTTCTTTTTTTAAGTGGCATTTTTAATTTTAGTAGTCTAGATCCAGCCTACTACTACATAGTATAGATCTAGGCCTAGAGACTAGATCTAGATCTAGACAGAAGTTGGTTTAAAATTAATGGGATCTTTTAGGTCAGTGTTTTTACTTGATTCCTGCAGCTGCGCCTCATTCGTGTGAAATTGTAGTTACAGTGTATTATATATGGACATGGACATATCACTATCAGAATTCTCCTCAGTCTATTTCATTTTGAAGACCGACAGACAAAAAAAAAATCATGTAACTTGATTTTCCTGACCAACCCAATCGAATGACGCTAGCATATCAGCCCAATCTTTTCAGAGCTGATCTCCAATGGCATGCCAAATTTGCCATCATCATTATGCAAAACGCTGTATATGACAAGCAAGTCTTTCACATAGGTGTTGACTAAATGATATGGGGGTGCATAAGGGGCAACCCACGTGGAAGGGCCCATGTTTACTATTACTAAGTAGTATGCTTTGTGAATTCAATCATTTTACCAGGATATATGGATACAGTAGTCTCAGTCTAAGAACCCGGTCAACGGGAGACAGAAAAAGCGGGTTCTTAGGCGGACCGGGCACTTAGGCGGATGCCACCCATATTGACTACCCGTGTCCATGGCTTATCCCCCTTGATTGCTCGGACCTGGGTCGTGACCTCATAATGAAAAGTATAAGCGTTGAACAAAGTTACGACTTATGGCTAGCAGAATGCTCTTTTCTTACAGTGATGATTGTGTAATGAATGGAATAATTCAGTTGTGAATCACAGATGCCGATTTTAGACAACACGAGGCCCAGTGATACCCTGTGTAATAACCACAATCAGCCCTAAGTGCATGTGCCGTGCAAACCAAGCACATGGTCAATTACGTATAAAATTCTGCCCCTCAAGACAGACAACAACAGATGTTAGGTAATGACTATGCTAATTTAGTCTAGGAGTGGCCTGCCTGCACACTAAAGACGTAACTGGGCTCCATCCTTTGTACGGCTGGCCTCCCCCTACCTTCACTCCACCCATTCTCTTTCACTGCACTGTGTGGCTTTGGTCTATCCCGTCTACTTGAAAGAGAATATTTTGCGTTTATATGGACATTTTACGTAAAAGTGTGCTCGTCTCTCGGTCAAATGCCGGGTTCTTAGACGGATTTTTCATTTCAGAGCGGGTTCTTACGCATGTAAATTACAATGAAAAAATTCGGTTTCGTGGCAACAGCGGGTTCTAAGGCGGCGAGTTCTTAGACGGAGACTACTGTACTGACATATTCTGAACTGCTTGTGACAAGATCAAAGAGATGTACTATTTCTGATGCCGAATGGGAGGAGGGGGAAGGAGGACTGATTGTTATGTTATTTAAATTAGATATGATATAGACAAAGATTAAGCACTGGTGGTCTAGCTGCTATGTGGATAGGGATGAGTCGTGGCCATACACACTGTGTACAGGGCACAATACCCAGCTTTTCTCATTTCCCATTACTTTCCAAGCATAATTTCTTCGACAAAAATGTTTAAGACATTCATACATGTTTGCACTTTCATTGTGTGAAGACGACCAAAAAAAGAGTGACAACACTGACATTAAAATGAAAAATTGAGGATACTGATGATTCAATTTAAAAACGAGGGAAAAAGAAAATGGTTGGTGAAGAATTTGGCATGGGATGCCAGCGAAGAAGAAAAATCACTACCACTACCAGCAGTTCTGTTTCTTAGCAAATTCACACATCCAGAGACAACGAACAGCAAGGCATATGAAATTTTTAAGAACAACCCCGTGGACCATTCGTCCCCATGCCCACAGCCTCGATCCTGTGTGACTCTCCTCAAAACTGCATAGATCAATTTGACAGATAATTAGTCAATGTTAGCTGATGGACATTGTCTGAAGCAATTTTGACTGTATTCTCATAATATGAGACCATGTAGGTAGACATCTATAATATCTGCAGTGTAGGCTCTACTGGAATCTTTTTTGTTTTGCAAACCTAATGGGTGAAATCTCAAAGATTATTTATACATCTACTGTGGCAAAGTCTTCAGGCTTCACAATAGAAATCAGCTAGACTTATTGCATGCCTTTTGGCAATCCCCGATTTCTTTTGTTCCAGATGTAAGTAACATTGACTATTAGCATGGAGTTGTGTTCTTCATGAATAGATTAGAAAAGTATGGGTTGTGAAGCTGTTGGCATTGGGTTGTAGAAATGTCATATTTTTTTCTTTTCTGATTCTAATTTTTGTTTGTTGGTAATAATTATTAGAGTCCTAAATTTGTGGAGCATAATGTTGGTTTTAATTGTAACAACAAACTAAAATACTAATTAATATTGATGGATGGATTGGGGTTTGCCTGTGTATGTCAGCACTGTTACGTGGGTCACAAGAAAAAAGTTTGAGAAACATTAGATTAGACGTAGAAGATGGGCTGGTTTCTGATTTCATGCTATCCTGTTAGAATGTTGAAATTTGTGTGGTAATTGGCAAGCATGTTTTTGCATTTTGTTTCATCAGTTGGTCTAATACTTGCCATCCATAAGCGTATTTAATTAGGTTAATTTCATTTGATGCTCCCTACATAATTGCACATTTTTCTGAAATCCACAGGTCGATCATCTGCAGTATCAAATCAGTCAGACATAGATGAGAGTTCAGGTGTGATAAAAGCTTTCAGAAGTTTTCAGAAGGAGTTGGACAGCAGAAATGATCGGCATGAGCGCATTGTGAAACTGAGCAGAGATATTACAATTGAGAGCAAGAAGCTTATATTTCTGTTACAGCGTGTTGCAGGGTAATACATGTATTACACAAACAGCAGCAATCAAAACTTTGAATTTTGGACTCTCATGTGGCTTTCCTTTTTTGTTTTTTAAAACTTCTCTCCTCCTATGGGGAAACTCCCAAATTTGAACTGACCAACTGTATGTGCCAGAATGGAAGGGGAACTTGGGACTAATGTGTATGCTGTCTCATTACAAAATTTAGTATAATGGCCAGGTGAAACAACTGCCCACCTAAAAATTTCTTTTGGACCTGCAGACTTGATATTCAAGAGCTGATAATGTTTGAAAGTCTATAGTGATATACAGTGGAGAAATTATTACTGACAAGTGACATGCAGATTTGGTTTGGCATAGTCTGTTTGCTGTAAGATTTTGAACATGCCAAGTGTTGGCAAAATAATTTTATGTGCTTGTACTCCCACCTATCTCAACTTCAATTGCAGACCCAAGTAGGAGAATGGATTAGTTAGTTGAGAAGTTGAACAACTGAACTGTTTAGCTTTTTCATGTTGCAGTGCTTTCCCCAGAGTAGTTCCCATTAGCCGCATCTGCTGTTGGGTTGTTATTTCCCGCTGTTGCATGTTTTTATGTTTTTAAAAAGATCATCCGTACTTTAATATTAAACCTGACATTATGTTGATCTCAAGCTGTGGCCTCATAATTAAATTGCTGAAAATTTTTGAGTGACTGATATGGAAAGGAGAAAGAAAAAGAAACATCTCAGCAGAACAGGCTCCTAGTTTTATGAAATGTTGAAAAAAGGACCAATTTTGATTCTTCTGTTCAGCAATATTATTTCACAGACTAATAGAGAAACATGAAATCAAAAAAAGATTGGAAAGTCACTTGCTTAGCAGTTGAGCTATAGACATACCAGTCTAAAATTCATATTCCTTCCTGCTTAGCAGTCTGTTCGCGTGGCATGAAGTGTTGGGTTAGTGGGCATATGAAGGTTGCTCATAATGGCAGGTTAAATTATCTGTGAATCAGAATATACAATGCAAGTTCTGTAATTTAACTGTCCATAGTATAATAATTGTGACTGTTTTATCTTTTTTTATTTTTAATCTGACAGCATGGAATTATGTAGCAAGGGCAATTTAAAATGACCTAGCAATCTATCATGAAATGTCATTGTCAAGGTAGTCAGGCTTGTGGCTAATCGTGCATCAGTTTTACTCACTGAGTGAAGGTCTGTAGGAAAATTGCAAGAATTATAAATGCATAACTATGATTTTCAGTATTGCCGGTATTATGTATATTATATATTTTTAAAATCAGGGCAGAAGACAAAGAGACCATTTTAGCAGAGGCTGCCTCAAAAATGCAGGATTTACATGCGTCAAAATTCCTTGCACTTGCCAATGAGTTGGAAGGACAGGACCCTTACCAGTTTCTCAGAGCATTTTCTCCAGGTAAGTGAGCTTCTTGAAGTTTATTGCCATGCTGTAAATTTGTGTTTTGTGATTGTTTTCTCTCTGCTCATGTGCATGTATTATTTTGAGTCTATAGATCAAATGAAAGAAGCATTATATTGTTTTAAAAAAGCAGTTTTTATTATGAGTACATTTTCTTTTACTGTATTTTTCTTTAGTTTTTGTTATCCTTGCTTGATCGATAAAAACCTACAGATTCTGGTATTAAATATCTCAAGCTTATGATTGGAGTGTCTGGTACAGTGTCACAAATTCAGTTGTTTTCTGTGAGGAAAAATTGTCATCATAAGCAACCCAGGTCCTTGCCAATGACCCCCAAAGGTGGAAGCAGCTGGCGCAATGCTCACTAGTGAGAGACTGTGGAGAGGGATTAGTTTGGGCTTTATTTCATGTATGCTTAACTTAAGAGAGTTAATCACAAGGTGTGTTGGAAATTTCCCTAATCAATATCAGAAAAGGTACTGCTTGATATCAGAGATAATGTTTTGGGAATGATAAATCATAGTTTCAGCAAACTTGGAAAGAATGAATGAGGAAATTAAAACTGGTAAAAACACTGGTCCAAATAACTTGCTCCAAAGACCAGGATTGGTGCCCAGACATTTGCTGCCTGTTATCGATCTCCCGACACACAGAAAGAAAGCCAAACTTAAATGCAAAGCTCTGTCAATACTACCATAAGTATTCTCATATTTATTAGAAGATTAGGATCACCCTTAGAAAATGTGATCTTTGATTGATTGTTATAATTAACATGGTTGCCAATTCTAAAGCCTTATGCATAAATATGACACTTAAATTTAACGGACAAATACACGCAGTCCTTTTGCATTTTGTTAGGTGAAGCCCTTCAAACATCATAGAAAGATGAATTGCCTATTTTTTGATGGTTTAAGAACAGAAAAAGTTATGCTCCAGCTTGTTATGAGATATGGTTAAAGTTCATTATGTAACAAAAGATTAGGAATCCTCATGAAAAAACATAATGATAAATAAATTTGTATTTTTTCCTCAGGTTTACAAGAATATATTGAGGCTGTTACCTTTTATCACTATTTGGCAAACCAGAAGCTAGTTGACAAAAACACAATACAGTCTGATCTAACATTCTCTGTACAAAGTACCGAGACAAGTCAGTCTGCCGTAAAACCAGGGGAAGGTTCACAGACAGAAGCTACACAGGTAGACAGCACAGTAGAAACAAATGTGCATAGAAATACCACCTCCCACAGTGACAGCTTGAAGGAAGGTGGTGATTTGCCAGAGCCACCTACTGAAAATAAAGTATTGAAAGCTGAAGAGGAGCATGTCTCATCCACCACAGAGGTTTCAACTACTTTTCAGTCATCCAGATCTCATGAAAACAGTCATACAGTTTCTGTCCCAATACCTCCTTCAGAGTATATGTTAGGAATAGCCGACTTCACAGGAGAACTTATGAGAATGGCAATCAACAGTGTAGGAGCCGGAGACCTGGACACCCCAACAATTGTAAGGACATTGATGTTGTAGTCACTGCATTGCACTCTTAAATATTTAGACCCGTCCTTCCTTTTCCTTTAAGTTTTATGGTACCAGTTCTGTAATATTTCTTATGCGAGGCTTTGCTATGCACAACCTTTTCTTTTGCCATATTTTGGCTCAAATTCTTCCTGAATTTCCAGACTGGGGAAGGGCATGTATGCTGTCAGCCTCTGGAAGCATGGCATTCTTTTTCTGCAAATCTTCAAACTCAGTACATGTACAGTCCCATCCTCTTATTTCGACATGGCTTTTGTCAACATTCTGGGTAACGACAGGATTTTTAAGTCCCAACCTGTTCCTTTTTTGATGCTACTAAATATTTCCCCATAATTCAACGTTTTATTCCATTCTTTCCTTTTATATCGGCGCATTTCTCCCCACCAGACCACAGCAAGTGCACTAGATCTACTACTGTGCTGCTGAAAATACCCACACAACTCGACCCCCCGCATATAAGGCCTCTTTATTTCTTTTTTGCAGTGTCGGTCAGGAGGGGTGGGTGGCCCTGGGTTGCAGTATCGCAAATGTGGAGTGCGATACCTGAACACACACGACAGTTGTTATAGAGTACTACAGACTGTGTACTAATTTTTTTTTTTGGACAAAACATTCGTGTGCCGTTGACCTAGATTTCTTGGTTAACTGCTGTACTACATGTATACCTGTATCGGTATCATCACTTTTTCTGAAGAAACAGTCAGGTTGTGGTTAAAAAGAAAAAGTAAAACGCAGCGCATTTGATGTGTCGCTACAGCATCTCACCAATATCGGCAAACTGCTCCATATATAACAATGAACAGGTGACTGCATGCAGATAATTAGAAGAAACAAGGGACATAATTGCGTTATTTATTGGACACTTTTACCGTAATGGTGATATTTGATCTCCCCTGCTTATTTTTTGTTCTCTTCCGCCATTAATCTGTTATTTCGTCTTTCTTTTTACTTGATAAAATTCAGATGGTCCCACTGGTGTTGAGACATTAGGAGTGCACTGTAATTATAATGAAGTAAAAGTCGTTTGCAAATGAAAGTGTGAAGTTTACTCACAAATAAAATTTCAACACTTTTGGGGTTGGTGCCTTCAAGGCTGGAAATGAATTAGCAATATTGAAAACTACTTGCTCAGAAATGTAAAAAAAAAATGTAAGCTGAAGATTATTAGATACGGCAGTTTCTTTTTCCCAGATAGTATTCCTGATTCATGTGATCGTTTTGCATAAGGAGATATCATGGCCGGGGGAGTGAAGACTCGAGTGGCAGAGGCTTATATTGAGGGCCGCTTGATAAACTATTTTAACTTCTTTTTTCAAAAATTGAAATATTTGGCATGCTTGTAACCTTGTAACCTGTGACAGTCCTCAGAAGTTGAGAGTTAAATTCTTAAAACCAAGGGTAAAGAAATTTTTTTTAAAGTATCATAAATATTTCTGAAAAAGTAAGTTATTCAGTACTTTGCTTTCCTGGAAAAATTAAAAAAACCAAGCTTTTATAGTTTACTGTGCGGCCAACGATATCATTTTTGTAAATAATGTAAAATTGAGTTGATTTTGCCCAAAAGGCAAAAACTGAGTAGCCCGATCACATGAGCATTCATTATCAGTAATACCAGTAACTCCTAGTTTTACACCAAACTAAATTAAATTAAATAATATTGAACTGCATCCCTTGTACAAAAAAAAAGTAACATTCAACTGTGGCAAGAATTTGAGAGCAACAGAGTGAGAAATTAAAAATTTGTGATTGTTTTTTTTTTTCCATCATGAGCTGTGTTAACTTGTACTGATAAAGTTCAGATGCACATAACTATAATTTGTGTGCATCGTTTTGTTCTTCAAAAGAGTAGCTTGAAATCTCTCCTCACCGGGTCAAATGGCAGGTGGCTAGAAAAAATTTCATCTTAAATGAACAATTGTCAACGGGCTGTGAATGTTGGTATCTTCAAATCTGTCAAGATAAGGATGATTATTTTCATGTGAGTTTGAACCAGAATTTTTGGCAGTAGTTTGTGTCCAAATAAGGTATAAAGCAATGTACTTATATGTGGAAGATTTGCCAACTTTTCAAAATTTCTAGCTCCTACCTCAGGTTTTTTGGAGGTAACATGCTGGCACCCATGATGCTAACAGAAGTCTGTCATTCAGTGATTGTTTCTTTCACTTTTACTTAAAATGTGTTTTTGTTCAAAAGCTGTTAATTAAGTTCAGTTGCTTTGGTGTGTACTTCTTTTTTTAACTCCATTATAGGTTGCTGGTATGATGAGGCTTATTCATAGCGCATTTTCAAGTTTTGGGAACACGCCACGTGAATTACGCCACAAGGCACGAGTGCTTCGTCAGAGTCTGCAGAAAGTAGAGACAGCTTGTTACACGCTCAGAGTTCGAGGATCAGAGATCCCAAAGCACATGCTGGCAGATGTCTTTACTGCTGCAGGATCAGCTCCAAACGATACTTTCAGTATTGAAGAGAATGAAGAATTTTATGATTAAATCATTGTATGTTTAATATTCTGACAGGTGTTAAATATGTTTAAATTAGTAGATATAAATACAGTGCACTCTCCCGATAACGACATGGCTCGGGACCAGAGGTGCATGTCGTTATCGGGAACATGTCGTTATTCGGAGATTTTCAAGATGGCGGAAAAAGGGGTGTGGTTAGACCCTTAGAATGTAACGTACCAACCATAGTGGGTGATCAGTGATCGGACTTTCCAAACATGTAAAATACACGAAGTGTGTGTGTGTGTTGTGTGTGTTGTTTTGTTGGCATCTATTGTCAGTATCTTTCTTTTTTTAACAGCAGCTGTCGACATCTTGGGGTGCGTTATTGTTCTCGGGTGAATAAAATCGATTCAGCGGTCAGCGATGTGATGACTGACTCATTTAATGCGCGTCACCCTTTTTGTTCCGACGACAATAGACACAGGTGTGTTTTCATTGGCCGATAACAAAGCGATCTCATTGGCCGATAACAAAGCGATCTCATTGGCTATGAGGTGCCTCTGGTAGGACATTTCATTGGTCGGAAAAGAAGTGTTTTTATTGGCTCAGAGAATGAAATGAAACTGACCGGAAACAATATTTTAGCTATTTTTATTTTTGTATCTAGCAAAGTCACAGCCGATTATTGCTAACTCAATGTCGTTATCCGGAGAGTGGTCTAAAAAGTATGTCGCTATTTAGAGAGTTTTATTACTAATAACATATAGTAAAAAAATCGGGACCGGGGGTCAATGTCGTTATCGGGAGAATGTCGTTATTCGGAGATGTCGTAATCGGGAGAGTGCACTGTAAAAGAAAGGTGTGGATGAAATGAGATTGTTTTGAATTTGCCAAGTTTGGAAGATGAAATACATTGAAAACTCTCCGCTTATTATTTTCATACTGTAAATATATTCAGGTCTCTTAAATGTACACATGAATGACTTAATCATCCACATCCCTTGAGAGGCATTGACAAAAAAAAAAAACAACTGAAAGAAAGTTCACGGAATGCAGCAAGTAGGCCTACTAAACAACAGTTGTATTTGAAGTATGGTAATGCGATCATGATTCAAATATTGGTATAAGGAAGGTATTGCATTTCATTTTCAAGGCATTTTTTGTACCTTCATTTCATGAATGCTGTACACAATTTCTCTAGAACAAAATGAAATTTACTCATTAACCTTCCACTCAGTGCATTTTTGCTTTGTGCAGAATTATTATTTCTGATAATGCACAAACTGAGAATAGACAATAAGAGGAATGTAACTCTCACCATGCGCGCTACCCGTAAAGCTCACTGCCCGGTCAGTGACCGTACTCACGGAGAATCTTATCTGGGGTCACTGACCCCTTGCCGCTATACGATGACCACATACACTGTCCACGTGGTTCGGTTTTTATCGATCGGTATGAAAACATTCGCTGCTATGCCTTATCAAGCTTAATGAATTAACCAGCAAAACCTTAGTCTGTCAGTCTCACCAATGATCTGACTTATGATTCCAAACTGACAGCTGTAGTTTTTGTGAGAACGAAGCATGATAACTAGCCACGCCCTCCCAAGCCCTACACAAATGGTTTCATCCTGATTGACACATACTAATAAACCAATGTGGGCATTTGGGGCAAAGATTATTTCAGAGCTTGTTTCTGATTGGTTCTTAGTCTTAGATACAGACAACTCCAGATGGTGGTCAGCTTGTGAGAAAATGAGATAATATTGCAAATTTGTTGAGCAAGAGTTCGCATGTCGATGTTACCTCTTTTGAAAGTGTGGGGAGAGCCTTTGAAAGCTTAGTCTTTGTGATTCCGACCAGTGGTTCACTGGTTAAGATGTTCATGTCACAATGCCTTTGATTTAGAAGAGATACAGTGAACAATAACACGGTGTTTACGTCTCAAAAAGGTCAGTGACCCGACGCGTGAAAATATGGCTTGCGCGTGGCGTGGTCAGCTTGACCTTCCCGACTTTCGCCGCCTGTGCGACGTGAGCGTTTGTGAGTCAACACCGACATTTGCCGTCCCGCGCAGGGTGAGGGTTAACATAAGAGACAAACACACTAGAATGGATTATGTTGGCTTTGGCCTTCACATAGATACAAGAAGTGTATCACTAACCCCCATTAGTAGACCATTGTGAGATCTGATGGCAATTGAAATGCTGCACTGATTCAAATCTTTGTAAACATAAAATATTTATGAGAAAAGTTTGTATACTGTTGATTGCTTATCATGCTACAAATGTTCTCAGCGCCAGCGGCATAAATAATGAAAATAGCAGAAATGCACACATAATGCACTTATGCAAAGATAACACAACTTCTTAACACCATTCATGGGTATAGTAATGTACTTTATTATGACACAAAGATATAGGCTGCAGATGAAGCGGAAACACATTAAGTAAAATAGTGTTAATAATAATATCCAATACATCATGCTGAAGATACAGATACATGTATTATATATTCTCATGATCCTTGCAAACTTCAACCCTGTATGTAATCATGGCCTAATCCATCTCATATCAAACTTGCCTGTACAAAAAGACAAAAGTGGGGAAAGTGTAAATAAGTGAGCAAATGGTTTGCGTAGCATCCTATTCCCTGACTCATCCCCTCTTCCAGACTAAGTTTCAACCAGCGCTAATGTCCTGTGACTTCAACACCACAACCTATTTAAGATAATATCATCTGGTATTAAAAATGAGTTCTTCCTCGACAACGTACACATAATATATTTAATTAAATATCAAAAAGATCTTTGCTTTAACAACTGAATCAAATGAGATATGGAAGCCATTCTGTCCACCTCTGACAAACTCCTCATTAGTTCATGTACAGGTCCCACTTACAAAAAAAAAAAAAAGGGGGGGGAAACCTTTAAATTCCTCTGAAAATGTAGATAGATAAGCATTCACATGACACTGTTTACTAAAATCCTAAAAATGAAGAAATAAACAGTTTCAAACACTTCCATGTTCCTAGATAAACGAAAGAAAATAACTTTGCTTGCACCAACAACCAGCTGGTGCAACAGAAGTATCAACATGACCACTGTTATTGTTGTTAGAAGCCATACAGTTAAGTGGTTGGATCAACCTAGATCTCGACCATGGCTTTCAAAATCTACTTGTCACCAGCCAAAGACCATACTGATGTCAACTGAGATGGACATTCCAGCAAACCATCATTGTCAATTACATAAAAAAAGAAAACTTTTCAACTGATTCCGTGATTGTCATCGAACAAGGTGCACAACCTCCCACCAAGAGTTTACCACCAAAGAGGCCAGGCAATGAAATACAAAAGTTTTTTTTTTTTTTTTTTATTTGTTCGAAAGAGATGACATTTGAGATGACAGACACTTGGATCACACAGCCGGGGGACCTTGGAGTGCAAGCCTTTACAATTCTTGCATAAGTGAACATTGTCTCTGTGATTGTGACTACAAAATCTGCTCCACACAAATCATGTGAAATGTCTAGCAAAATTTAAAACACAGTGATCACTTCTGATAGACAATGTATCAGGTGAAACATAGATTAAATTATGGCACAATCTCATTGCTGTTCTTCTCGGATTCTGATCTTAACACAGAACACATAGGTTAAATATTATGTGCCTTGATGACAAATGAAAAACATGTCAATGACCGTGACTGCTGACCCAACCTGCTCTTGATGTATGTAGCTTGGCTGAAATATTTAACAAAGACTGACAGAGAGTTTTGGGGTAGTGAGGCTAGAAAAAAAAATGCACACCATGGTTATACGTGTACATGTAGTAAGATTATGGGCGGGTCTGAAAAATTAACTGCTGCTTTTTTTTTTTTTTTTTTAAATAGTAATAAGTTTCTATCCTTTCTCATTTCTTATAATATAATGAATATAAATGTGTATGCAAAAATAAAAATTTAAAAATACATGTAATCAAATAAAAAGCAAAGATATTGGCATAAGATTGTCTACACATGCATGTTGTGAATGATTTCAGTGTGATATAACTTACTGTATGAATTGTTTGGCCAATTGAATCATAAGTGTATTTAGATACCTGCTCATAATGTAATGCATGTTAATGTCATCATGTCATAATCCTTGAACCCAAGAACTGCATTATTCTATCTTCACTGTCTGAATTTTGAAAAAAAAAGATGATATATATGGTATCTCAGAAAAACTGTAATAAGAAATTTGCAAATCAAGGAATTGTAGTTATGTGGAAGCATGTGGTCTGTCTTTTTTAACAACAGTCTTTCCATTGAAGTTCTGTCTTTACTAGGTTCTCTGTGAAATAGCATGAGGTCTTCACACACACACACGAAAAAGCAAAAACGAAACAATTCTGAGACAGCAATGTCCAACAGGCTTGAAATATTCAGAGTGAAGCAAATGGTGGAACTGATGATAATCATTAGCTATACAAAATACTTAGATTTGTGGAGAATTAACTACATGTACTCCATTTTCATTGCAACATTTTTTTTTATATATTTCACTTGATGAAGAAAAAAAAAAAAGTTTAAAAAAATTCCTCTATGCACAGCCCACATTAACATAATATAGGATAAAATTTCTCTGCTCAACTATACACTGATCAACATTACGAGAATCTGAAATGCATGTATTAAGAGGAGACCAGGCACTCTGCTGAATGTGAAGTTCACATGCATGGAAGGCAGAGAATAAGGAAATCAATTCATGAGTAGCAAACAAACTGTTACGTGTCTGACTCACTTGAACTGACAATGTATCTCATCCACAAGGTGACTCTCAGCACTGACAAATTTTCAGTCTCATCTAGGCTGTTGTTACAAAAGTGATGACACATTATACATGTATGGATAATATGAAGACTTACCAATAGAGTTATATAGTTATTATGGTACAATAAGTACATCTTGTAACCCATTTTACTAGGGCCGAAACACTGTTGTGTGGTAATCAAAATCTCCTGCTTCATCTTACAGGCAATTCATAGTTACATAAATTTGATATCAAACATGTTCAAAGCAGTTTTACATAGCAAAAAGTATGTCATCATTAAAGACACAATGGATGCCCAACATACATCATTTCCTGGACAATGGGCAGATCTGGAAGTCATATGCCACAGAATATGCTAGTTACTTCAAATTTGACCAAAACATAGAAGCCATCAGCATGATATCTCTTATCTTGCATAAAATCTGAGAATGAGATTCTTGATGCTGTCCCCATTTTCCCAGCTCATGAGTAAAACTGGATCAGTAATGGGAGGGGGAAAAAAACAGTAAAAAGAATTTGTCTTTTAATGTAGACAATGCATTCATCATCAAATGTATTTAATAAGCATTAGGTCATTAAACAAAAAACATCGGTAAACATGGGTGCAACTGAACAGCAAAGTGGAAATAATGAATGTTTTATTCTGCCCTACTTTCACATCCTTGTCATGCAATAAAGATGTCTGTCACATACATTTACCTGAACCTCCTAACTTAGGACAATAACATACTGCTTTGTAATAAACAACTTTAAGACCAGAGCATTTTTATAATCCCCTTTAGAATGACTTGATGCGCTTCTGTAACATTATAATATTAAACTATTAGCTCATATAAAAGCTCCTCCGAAAATTCTTCAGCCACATGGCTGACCTATAACAGACACACACTTGCGAATGTACATTTTCCAGTGTGCTAATTTACTAGTGATCATCACCTGACATCTATATCAGTTTCATGCACTGTTACAAATCACATGAATAAAACAGTAACTAACATGCCCATTAATTCTCGGTCAATATTCATCAAATTCAACTACCACATAAATTCATGTACAGTCTTCATTTCCAATTCCACTGAACATCATTTGGCTTTTAACACTGCAGGAGGGCACTGCACTAGAGTTCCTCTGCTTCTGTTTCTTCTTCATTCTTCTTTTGGAACTTACAATTTTGTGCCACAGTATCCTCCCTGGACAAATGTTTGTTGTCGTTTTGAAAATAACTCCAGAAAGAGGAATATTGGAATAAAATACTACTTGGCAACTATGTGATGGAATGTTTAGAATCTGGCACATGGATTTCACGAATGCCCAAAGATTCAGAAAATGCAAGTTTCTCCATTGACTGAAATAAACAAACAAAAAAAAGAAGGGGGGAAGCCATCACAGCTAAGGTTTTTGTTTCTTCTACTAGTACTAAATAATAATATTGTCCTCACAGATACACCTTCAACAGCACTGACTATCCACCAAATGAAAATCCCTGAATGGAAAAAAGTAAAGAGCATATTTGACTGAAATTTCAGTGGTGTGAAACAATAAAAATACATCCTTCCTCCACGAGAATGCCCAAGCTGAATGTTTGTATCCTCTCATCTGATCAAACTTCCACATTAAAACACATAAAAATTTTTTTAAAGATTATAAGAAATAATGAACAAGTTACTTGCAACACAGGGCATTCAAAAGTATTAAAGTGATATTTCTTATGAAGCAAGTTTTTTATCTTTCACCACTGGTTAATTTTGACTCCATTTGAGTTCATTTCAGTTTTCGAAGTTTCATCATAATAATCTGAATTTTGAATATTACATCCATTCAGATAAATCATTTGTCACATCTGAGCTGATCAAAGTTGATGTATATCTGAACTGACTAAAAAGCCTTACACCACAATCTGCTGTTATCAACAGCTCTTCAACAAGTGAACAGGTTCATGCGACTTTTTTAATTACTGGACTATACTGAAAACTCCTTGTGAAAGAACAATTGTGTTCATAAATAACATAAATGTAAGTTTTTCTTTAATTAGGGGTATTTCAATCAATTGCATTTTATATGAGCCATTGCCAAAATGTCAGTAATCCTAACACAGGTTTGGAAATGTTTAATTTAGTAGGCTTCTGCCTTTTATACTGTAATACGCAGTCTGATGAAAAAAAAGTACAACTTCTCTAAACCCTTAATAGCCTGTTAGGATACAGATGTATTTGCTTAAAATTAAATAAAACTCCTTTTCTTTCCTATGTGGCAGTGGCTCATATAGTCGCACAGTTGTGTTGCTAAGGAATGATTCAAAAACTAGGTATAAAATATACTGACTAACAAAATGTACTAGTATATAGTAATAAATTTTTCAATGCCGTGACTAGCAGCTCATCAGTTGTAAAGTCATGATTTATTTGTGTAGTACATTTTGCAGAATAAATATTGTATTTTAATTCAATCAAATTCAGATCCTTCTGGTGCTTGTAAACTGATATAGTTGTTTTTCTACACAGAAATCAATGGCTATTGCTCAATTACAAGCACTTTTTGATTATGTGGACGCCTTTCTCAGAATTAATAATACTATTACTAAGTTCTATCTTAGGTTGTACCAAACATACTCTACACATCTCTCTCTCAGGTTTGATGAGAAGTTATATAGTATTCTTTGTCCCCAAAACTTAGGCAAGTTAGGGTCAGGTGCAAATTCAATCATCCCAGCTATGAACGATTCCACTGCTAAAAAAACTCCACTGTGCACAACCTTTCATTACTAGTAGAAATATACCATTATTTCAAATTGACTGCAACTTTCTTAGCTGGCATTTTATTCTTTGTAGGGTCTGACTGTTTCATTTAACAGGAGCATCTGAAAGTTTGGCATATTGTCACATGGGGAACCATTTTCATTTCTGGACTCATAAGATGCATCAGGACCATCAAATCGCCGCACTCGCACTTTCTGTTTGTAATGGTAGATTTGTAAGAACTGTTTTAAACTATTTGGCAATGGCAAAAATCGAATCTGATCGTATGCTAAGTGGTCACAAATGACAGCTCGACAGATATGTTGCAAAGAGAATGGAAAGTTACGAGGCAAAGGTCGGGTCAGCATAGGCTCAAAGAACATGCAACAGCCAGGATCTTTATAATGCTCCATAAGTTCACATACAGATGGTGCTGAAAAAACTGCAGGGTCATGAGCATCAAAACTGAACCTGTGATTCCACTGTTCAACTCGAGCATGCAATGATCTATTGTATCTCCTGAAGCTAACAGAGAAAAGAAAATCTTCTTGTGCACTGTCACGCAAAAGAAATGTTCCTTCTGGTTTGTTGTCAAGTAGACGGTCGGCCTCATATCTGTCCATCACTCCCCAGTAAAATGGACACCCCAAAATTCTGACTAGATCTGGAACTAAGCAGTGGATGTAATCCACTTGTGTGTGGATGCGTGGTGAACTTGCTGTTCCACCTTCCATGGTAGTATTACTCCTCGAACCTTGCCACTGCCACACAGCACTATTCACGAGAAGTGAATAGTCTTCTGTGGGAGAGTCTGGTGATGGCAATGCTGAATCAGAATTGACTGACCCAAGGCGATTTTGGCGACGGAGAAGATCTCTTATAGATCCTGAAACACTAAGATGTGGACGGTATGCATGTGTCAGTGAGACTGGGTCAACATCCACTCCTGTAGCCATTTCTTGAGCTCTCTCTCTCATCCTTATGGTGTCTATATCATCCACAGGATACAGTCTATCGAAGTCCTGGACACGAGTGAGGTCAATAAGCTGACCTGTTCCGGATATTGGCCTCGCTCTTGGAGATTTTCGACCTGCACCAGGTGAACCTCTGGCTTGGTAGGTTCCCGAACAACCTGCCCGACTATGAAGGGAAAGATCACATCGATGGCTAGCTGAACGTTGTGGTTGTGATACTCTCCAACGAGGATTCCAGTGACCCCTGAAATGCAGGTTCCAAAACTTTTTCTTGACATTGTGCTTGTCCTTCTTCTTCCTCCTGACTACTGCATGTCTACTTTCGTTGTTATGAGGTGTCAAATGCACAGACGAATCTGAGCTTTTTCTTGGTGGACTGTTGTTTGACACTGAGTCATCTTCTTCCGAAGAACTGTTGCACTCAATACTGCTAAGTTTTTTATCTTTGGCACAATTTTCCTTCAGCTCAATCCCATCCACCAAACTTACTAAAGACAGTTCACTTCCACAACAGAAAAATGGTCTTACTGTTGAGCGCTGTCCCCTTGAATTGGCAGTGCGTTGCTCTATTGCAGATTTACTGACTTGTTTCTTCAGCACTACTGAAAAAGACTTTGATGGTTCATTCTGAAAAGCAGACGTGGTGCCATTGTTGGATGAACTACAAGAATGTGTTGATGATTGTGCAGTACCAGGTTTCGGAGAAGGCAGTAGGGGCGTATACAGATTTCCAATTCTTGATCTCACTTGAGAAGTTGGACTGGTCTGAGACAAAGGAACAGATGTGCTTTCTGAAGCCCAGCTCAACTTGCCCTGACCTGCTGAAGCTGCTATGAAAAGAAGAAAAAAAACAACTTTGATACCATACAATGTCAATTAAACATGGCAAAATGAAATAGTCATGCTTTAAATTTAAATTAACAACACCTAATTTCTGAACTGCAGCAGAGAAAAAATGCTCTAAATTAGAAATTCATGTTTCAGAAAATGTTTAAAAGCAAAGGAATTTCATAAAGGGTAAAGAAAAAAGGGGAAATGCTTTACACATAAATATATATATATATTTATCATCTTTAACCCCAGCTCATTTTATCATAAGCCAATGTGACGCACAGAAAGGTCAGAGGATGGCCTATTCTTTATGGATGGAATTAGTAGACCTACCCGTGGTTGTGTGACTGAGTGATGCTGTACGAACTGTGGACAAATGCTAGATATTTGCTTTACCTTTTTCCACTCACTAGGCACGGGTGCACATCAGTTAGTATTTATATTAAATTATCTCCCTTACAGCTGTCATTTATGCCGTCATTTGCCCATAAATAGTTGCCTGCTACTGTACAAAGTGCAAAATGTTACAGCATAAGAATGTACTTTTTAACGTTCATTAAAACTGCCATCTGTTATGACCGTTGCTGCTTCAGTGCATAAAGCATTAGTGCCCAAGGGGACCGCATGCAAAAACACTCCATTTGAAAAACAACAAACAACGAATATCTAGTTGGAAATCGAAAAGAGCAGGCCAAACAGGCCGCTGCCCAGGCAAAATTAAATAAAATTCATCCCTACCACCCCCCCCCCCCAAAAAAAACGCCAACCACCGCTGCACTGTGACAATGACATGCCTGTTCCAGTTGTAACTGGGTGCAATGACACAAAGGCAAATTTTCCAAATGGGATTAAAAGTAGTATACAAATACAAATACATTTCCAGTGGTTTCTCATACCGTGTCATTCAATGAATGTGAACCATGCAATAACAATACTAGTGTAGACACACAGTCAGTAAGTCCAGTGTAGACAAAGGGCATACTGTGCGCTCGGTGATTAGTGACATGCTAGTATTATTATTGCACATCACTGGTAGTGACAAAACAATGCACATGGCCGACAAAGCTACACAACTGTAATCTACTGGACTGGCCAAGTGATGAGTCGTCCCTTTTAAGTGACCGTGCATAGTGTACTGTCAGTTTCACAGCATGTGATCAGTAAGGCGGGGCCACAATGTGCAAGGCGGGTGGGGGTCATGGCTGTTTAAATCGCCTCGAAAGCAGTATTCTAGTTGTCCACCAAAATCCCCTGTTGGCCACCCGAGATGTGGCCATAAATCACCTGTCAGTCAGCCGTGTGCACATCCGTGACGGCATGCCAATCCCGCGGCCAGGCATGTGTGATACGATTCCATCAATTTTCGCATAACTTAGCGGCATGACATATTCCGATCTACTGATGCTAGAGCAACATGCGAGATCTCATTTTAAACGTCAGGATTTTACAGACAAGACGATATAGCTTTTGCTCCTTACTTTACAAAATTGTTGAATTTATAGACAAATGTTTCCAGTGTGTGTTTTTTAGAGATTGAAATTTGATTTTCAACATTGAGTCGCTTAGATCTTCAATATCTTACATGTGCCGCGTTTAATTTCAATATAAAATCTATATTTTGATATCACAATGGTTAATCTCTAACCTGTGCAAGTTTGGTGTCTGCGAAAATTCTGTGTGATTTTTTACGATTTTTAAAAAAGTTGCGCATGTTAATTGGCTTGCTTCTGTGTCATTTTTGGGTGCGTATTACTTGCAGCGTGTGTGATAACATTGCAAAATAGAGCACCACGAAGAATGTGTACATGTTAGGCGTCTCCATCAACTGTGGTGGACATGCGATGGGAGGACACTAACCAAAGAACAAAAATGGCAAAGTTCTGGTCAGCAAATTGTGACTGCATGTATTGTGTGACGTCATCAATCGATAAAGACATTCTCCCGTGTATGATGGTTAAATGCAAGACTGTAGGCCTACTGCGTTATCCGTTATCCCAACTTGCTGTCAGTTGCGTTGAATTACTATTACGCAGTGTAACAATATCGTTCTCGTTATGTGTGAGACCTATACAATGAATTTTTTGTTGGTTATTCAGTGCCAATGGGCCGTGCACTTGAACCGTCATCGATCTTTCTGCTGTTATGTATACTGAAGACTGGTGTGTAAACACACTGTCGACCTAAATTTTTCCCCCGAAGATTTTGTATCCTGCATATAGTCGAGTCCCCCTTCTCGAATGTGGAAAAAGAAGATAAAAATGTCAACTTATGTGCCGAAAAATCAGGGCTTGTTCGGGTGTTCTTTCCCCAACAAAGACATACCTAAACAACATTTTCAAGAGAAGCACTGCCTTCCCTGGATACAGAAATAGGGGTTTGATTTGGCAGTGCATGGTGAGCAAGGGGGCGAGCTCATTCACGCTTCTGTGGCCAAGCTAGAAAGACGGGCAGCAGCCATCAAAAACAAGCAACACCAACTTCAACTCACCATCCAATCACAACATCTACAAACCTCCCCAAAACTCCAAGCATGTGCTCCACCAATGAAACGAAGGAAGATAAAATTTTAATCTGGGATGTTATTTATCTATTCATTGTTACTGATTATTTGTGATACATACGTATTGACGGGTTAAGTGCAAGCTTGATATGGCAGTGAGACCAACGGAAAATGATTGTTCAAACTCAAATAACTCCGGACTGAATATTTTCGCAAGGATGCGGTCAAATTAGTTTTGAAATTTAACCTATTTCTCATGTTATATGATGATTTCATCACACTGGATGGCGGCGATCATGTTTATTTTCATATCTGAAATTTATGAACAATGTACTAATTTGTGAAAATACTGTATAAGTTTGTGCCTCTATATCTCTATTACGGTGTTCAATACATTTTCATGATTCATTGTGTACACATACATTCAAGATATCGCAAAGTTGTGTTTTTGAAATTATGGCTTGTGGCCTTATTTGGGCGTGAGATTGCTTTGATTAACCAATAAAAAACAGCCAGTTAAAAGCCCAATGCGGGCCCCGTGAAAACCCCCCTTGAATCGAGGTCACTGACCCAGTTAACAAGGTCGCACCTGGGTCAGGTCACAGAAAGCGGGTAGGCCGCTCGACAAGGCTTGGCAACTAGAATCTAGCGCCTGTTAACAGCCATGGGGTGTACAGTAACTAACAGACAAAGTCATACATGTCTACTATAATGTCCCTAATAACGGTGCAGGCTGGAATAAGAGTGCAGGGTGGACATTTTTGTCAAAACTAATAACAGTGCAGGCTGGAATAAGCGTGCAGGGTGGAAATTCATGCAAAGATTATAGGCCCCTAATCGTTGCATAAATTTCCACCCTCTAATTCTAATAATGTTATAGAGAGCTGACTCAGAGCAATAACAAGGGTTACAAGTAAAGCTGGACACAAACACTCATCAAATTTCTTCAATTTAATAGATCTAAGTAAGAGTGGCTCTTGTCCTGTTTCTTTCATGTTCAAAAACTTAAATCTGAAATTTATAAAAGATTTTCCTTGTGCCAGCAGACACAAGTTCAGGTACAGGCAACTGTTCCACAATGTCCTCTGGCATGATGTTGATTTCGCAGATGCTATATCATTATCATATTCCTTTTTGTGTTTCTCTATTAACCCTTTCACTGCCGCATTAATTTTCCTTGACTATTCCTTCAGTGCCAAATAAATTTTCCTTGATTATTCCCTCAGTGCCAAATTAATTTGGGGAAAAAAACTAAAATGGGTGATAATAGAAAAAAATTCATAACTCACTTATTTATAAGAATGTTATAACTCTGTAAAAAGTAAACTTTGAGGAAATTGGATAGAGAATCCACATATATGAGAGATTGTGTCATAGCTGTGGTGGTGGTGGCAGCGGCAGCAGCATCATCATCATCTTCATTAGTTTTTAGTCATTTCCTAACATTACAATAGGGTTTCCATGAAATAATATCATCTAAAATGATGTTTCCAATACAGAAATTGATAAAATTTACAAAAACAAAGATACCGATGCCCAGTCACCCCCAGCACCATCCTCATGAACATACAGAACGACGACAATTTTTGCACGCAAAAATAAAAAATGATATAACAGAAAAAATTCATAGCTCACTTATTTCTAAGAATTTTATAACTCTGTAAAAAGGAAACTGAGAAAATTGGATAGAGTATCCACATACATGAGAGATTTGGTCATAGCTGTGGTGGAGTTGGCGGCGGCGACAGCGGCATCATCATCATCATCATTACTTTTTTTTTTTTCTTTACATTACAATAGAATTTAGATGGAAATAACACCATACAAAATGATGTATTCAATACATAAATGGATAAAAATAATAAAATCAAAGATACTGGTGCCCTGTCACCACCAGCAACATCTTCATGAACATGCAGAACGACGTCATCACCCCTTCGCCACCCTTCTTCGCGATCATCTCGTAACTCTACATCGTCAACAGGACTAAATTCCAGTAAAGGAATATGTCTAGATCTAGCTGGATCTACATTTACTAGTTCAGCAAAACCTTCAAAATTACCATCACCATCTTCCTCATCAGAGGATTCAAACAGCTGTAAAAAGACATCATTGTCCGAACTTTCGTCGTCAGACGCCATTTTGTTGAGTGAAAGGCCTAGCTGCCTTCAATCACGCACAAAAAATGAACCCGTCGGCCAAATTAAATAAATCAAGGCTTATTTTGAAGCTCAGCCAATCAGCTTTCAGAAAATCATTCTGCCCGGATCATTTCCGTTACCACGTAGCGACAGTTCCTGTTTACATCAAGGCACCCGTGCTACGGCCTAGGCCGTACGCGGCATGACGCTATTAGGGAGTAAATTCGTACGGCCGAGGCCGTAGGCGGCATGACGCTATTACAGAGTAAATTCGTACGGCCTAGGCCGTAGGCGGCAGTGAAAGGGTTAAGAGTAACAATTGCGCCTTTTCGTGGAGAGAATACTTCTCTTGTTTCTTCTCCATGTTTGTTACAACACACGACACGGCCAAGTGTCAACACAACCCGGCCAAGTGTTGCTGCATTTCTCGGAAAAAAACGATCGATATTAGGCCTACTAGGAACCGTACAACGCAAGGCCTAGACGCGCAAACGTCGCTTCGGCGAACTGCCGACGTCCTGGCTTATAGCCGAGCCAAGAGGTCGCGGGTGAGAATCTCAAGCGGCTCATTTTCGTGGGGACCATTATTCTTCTCCACACAGTGCCTACTAGTAGGTGGAAGGCCAATGTAACCTTCATAGTGTTGAGCGGGACTTTAAACTCTAAAGCAAAAACTAAAGCATTCTGTGGGATTTTTTACGATTTTTAAAAAAGTTGCACATGTTAATTGGCTTGCTTCTGTGTCATTTTTGGGTGCGTATTACTTGCAGCGTGTGTGATAACATTGCAAAATAGAGCACCACGAAGAATGTGTACATGTTAGGCGTCTCCATCAACTGTGGTGGACATGCGATGGGAGGACACTAACCAAAGAACAAAAATGGCAAAGTTCTGGTCAGCAAATTGTGACTGCATGTATTGTGCCGTAGCTCACCTTGGCCCAGCACTGCCACTCTACTAGTATGCAGTCAGCCAAGCCCAGTTAGTGCAGGCTAGCGTACTAGTAACAGTGCGTGGTCTAAAAATAGCCTATCGATCGATAAAGCAGCGTCTCTAGTAGGCCTACTACACTTAGTCTCTAGCCTAGTGCTGAGCTGACAGTCAGTTGTCTCATCGGTTTACAATTTTAATAAAAATACTATTTTTTTTATCGATCGATAGACCCCCGATTTTAATAAGCGTGCAGGCCCGAATAAGGTACGTGCAGGTGCGCGAATATCGCGGAAAAAAATAAACGTACAGGTACGTTTATTAGGGTCTTTATAGTAATGCCAATGGATGTAATGTGGCCTGTATCATGGGATGGCCATGAAAAGGGAATGTTACTCCATGAGTCTGATGGGAAAGGCTGTCATTTCACATGAGCATAACTCTGAGGCGGCTAAAAATAGACAGGTGTTCTCAAAGCTGGGGTGTTTGCAATGAGGTACATTTACTTTCCTGTGCAATTTCAACTGAAGATTAGCAATCACTCCACCATTAACGCAATGCTAAATGATTTAGTACTACTAGTAAGGAATTGCTGCAATTGCAAGCATCCTTTTGGCAAATTACTGTTACTTTCGGCTTGAGAGTAATGATAGATCTAGACCTGGACTAGACGGTAGGAGTACCTTACTCGAGCGCCACTTTGTCAGATTGTCAGATTGATAAGTAACGACGTGAGGGTCTAGTCAGTTTGTATCATCGAGGCCGTAGGCCGATGTTCGTCTGGGCAGTAGTCAGATTGACATATCAGGGAAAGCCCCCGGGGTAGCTATGTATCATCTCTTTTAGTTAGTTTCTGGTCTTTGGCGCTCAAGTACGGAACTCCTTCCGACTAGACTAGATTCTAATCAGTAATCTTGATCACAGTGCAAAAATTGGATTTTAACACAGTTTTAGATCTACTCGAAATTTTCTGAAAGTGAAAGTTGTTCATCTTACAATGTTACATGGAACTCTTTTCAGTGGGTTTACTGATCAAGAAACTTATATTCACAACTTCAGTTTTCAATTTTACATTAGATCTAGATCTAGATCTAAATCAACTAGACCTAGTCTAGGTCTAGATCTAGAATCTACTATTCTCTAGATTCTACTTTATTTTCTTGAAAATTACTCAGCTGAAGTCCTGATGTGATGATTATGCTGTTACCTAGGGTCCAGACTAGATCTATATCTGGATCTAGATCTAGAATCTAGATCTCTAGATCCATAGAATTAGAATAGACACTAAGACAGGCTATAGATCTGGATTTTTTTGCAAACTAAAACGCAGCCCTAAATCTACAGAATGAACTGAAGTTTCGGGGGGTGAGGTGCAAGGAATTAATACATGCGTGAGAAGGGACTAGGTTAACACAAGGAGAGCAGAATGTGGTGACAATCTTCATTTTTACAAGACCTGTCAGTATGACCATTAGAAGGCATGAATGTGACAGGCAGAGAGGAGCATAATGGCTTCACTTTTCCACAGATACGCTGTTTTGGATGACTGAAACTGTAGATCCCATACTGACCTGACGCCATCTAAAACGTGATAGTTTCAACATGTGATTCCTCTGGGCTGGAATCTCGATGAAGCCGTAAAGCACTCGAGCGATGCAGCAGTCAACAGAACATGAGAACACCCAACTTATCCCGGCATTTACTCTTGACATTACTTTGCAAACCAAATACAAGACTAGCTTTTCGTGAAAACATTACTTAAAATTCACCTCTTACTTTGATATTTTTTCTAACTTATTTCTCAGAACTGCATTTTATTATGACAAGTATTGAATGCATACTATCATAACCGACTTAAAATGTTTCTCTTTAACACTAAATGTGAAATGGTTTATTTGGACGGCAAGAATTAACTGGTCGATGCTAAACCAGCACAACAGGACGGGAAATGAAAGAGATGGAAATCGTGTGGGTGTGAAAGGTGACGTCATTTTTGTTGCTCAAGTGTGAAAATATTTCATACGAGACAATTTACCAGTAAATTTTATTATATAGATATCTGTTGAATTTTTTCATTGCCACTGAATAAAACCAATGGATTTAGTTCGCTTACACTGACAAAAACTGCAGCATAAATGATTCAAAAATACAAGATAATTTGATCCATGTCTGCATGAGGAAGAATTTTATAGCAGACGATTCCCGGAAGTTTACGTCGTAGGCGCGCCAAAAATAAGGAATCTTCATGTTGTGTATGACAGACTACGACCGGCTTGAGTTCTAACTTCTAAGCCTGCAATCAAACTACTCTCTTGTCGTGGCATTCATTTGCGGAGAGGAATCAATTAAGTTGAACTTTTCCTTTCTGTGGTCTGTTTCACTTACTTATAACACTGAAATAGTCTAGATCTAGAATCTAGATCCAGCTGTAGGCCCCTAGTTTCAAGATTCTTGAGGACTTGTACTGTAGTTGTAGATCTAATTGTTGACAATGAAACCGCTTAAAATTGCACATACAGAAGGCCACACGGATGTCTGCTATGATTCAACAGGAAGGTAAACAACGGTTTGAAGCACAAAAAAAAAACTATATAGAAAGTAAGCTGCTATTAGATCTACTAAAGGCTACTGTTGTCTCTAGGATCTCTGGTTTTAAAGCATTTTCGGAAGGAGTTCCGTACTAGAGCGCCAAAGACCAGAAACTAACTAAAAGAGATGATACATAGCTACCCCGGGGGCTTTCCCTGATGTCAGGGACAAGGTGGTCTAGAGGGGGACAAGGTGGTCTAGAGGCAAGGTGCTCACCTCTCATGCCAAGGGTCCCGGGTTCTAAACCCGGGCAGTGCAGGCATGTTGGAAATTGGATTTTTCTCATATTTTCAAGTCCCTGGTCCTATTGGGGGGTAGGATTGAGTACCTAGTCTTCTCGGATAAGGACGAAAAAATTCGGAGGGCCCGTGTGCACGTTGCGCACGTTAAAGATACCTTGGCAGTTGGAAATCGTAAAGAGCAGGCCGAAAGGCCGCTGCCCGGGCAAAATTGAAATTAATAGATTAAAATTTATCCATATCACACCCCCCCCCCCCCCCGCCCAGAATTTATTATTCATTATTAAATATATTTGTTATTAATAAATATTCAAATATTATTTGAGTTGTGTGTTGTGTGAACTGATGTGAGTTGTGTGTTGTGAACTGATGTGAGTTGTGAACTGCTGTGAGTTGTGAACTGTTGTGAGTTGTGAACTGCGCCTAACAGGCTGCGTTACAATTTGCTCTGAGATAGAGAGCGAGACAGGGAGAGAGAAAGAAGCAGTGCAGTATGTTGAGCGCTTCGCAGGCAGCTCCATTCTGCTCTGGTTGACATGTTGTTTCTGTAAAGCGCATAGAGCATTTTAAATGGATATGCGCTATATAAATGCTATACATTACATTACATTATGTCAATCTGACTACTGCCCAGACGAACATCGGCCTACGGCCTCGATGATACAAACTGACTAGACCCTCACGTCGTTACTTATCAATCTGACAAAGTGGCGCTCGAGTAAGGTACTCCTCCCGCATTTTCTTCATATTAACCCATACCCTGCGCGCTACCCGTAAAGCCCGCTGCCCCGTCAGTGACCTTACTCACGGAGAATCTTATCTGGGGTCACTGACCCGTGCCGCTAGACGATGACCACATACGCTGTCCACGTGGTTCGGTTTTTATTGATCGGTATGAAAACATTCGCTGCTATGCCTTATCTAAGTTATCACGCTTATCTAAGTTATCTAAGTTATCACGCTTGATAATGAATTGCAAAACCTTAGTCTGTCAGTCTCTAACCAATGATCTGACTTATGATTCCAAACTGACAGCTGTAGTTTTCGTGAGAACGAAGCATGATAACTAGCCCCGCCCTCCCAAGCCCTACACAAATGGTTTCATCCTGATTGACACATACTAATAAACCAATGTGGGCATTTGGGGCAAAGATTATTTCAGAGCTTGTTTCTGATTGGTTCTTAGATACAGACAACTCCAGATGGTGGTCAGCTTGTGAGAAAATGAGATAATATTGCAAATTTGTTGAGCAAGAGTTCGCATGTCGATGTTACATGATACATCTTTTGAAAGTGTGGGGAGAGCCTTTGAAAGCTTAGTCTTTGTGATTCCGGCCAGTGGTTCACTGCTTAACATGTCCATGTCACAATGCCTTTGATTTAGAAGAGATACAGTGAACAGTAAGACGGTGGTTACGTCTCAAGAAGTCAGTGACCCGACGCCTGAAAATAGGGCTTGCGCGTGGCGCGGTCAGCTTGACCTGGGCGACTTTTGCGGCGTGAGCGCTTGCAAGTCAATACCGACTATTGCCGCCCCGCGCAGGGTAAGGGTTAAGTTCTTTAACCACCTCCAATTTCTAAACTTGTTCTAGATCTAGATAGATCTAGATCTGTTCCTTTTTATTTACAAAGGTGAAAGGTGCTCCTACAGTCCTAGACTTGGCACTTTACGGGGAGATGTTTCTAGGCCTAACTAATATGACTATTAGTTCAGGCAAGTGCAGTTTAGGCCCCAAATTCTTGATTCTCACTTACAGGACAGCTCGTGCATGTTTCGGCTATTCCATCAAGTGCGTACATCCTTAGTGGTGTTAACTCACTGAGCTGTGAGGCTTTTTCTCAGGTTATGCCCTTGAACTGGGGAGTTTTGGGAGGTTTTCAATTAAAAACACATTAAATATATCTAGATCTAGATCTAGAGGCCTACTTTTTATTTTATAAAGATAACTTTGAAGTGTGCTGTATCATGTAGGCCTATGTTTTGTTTTTAAAATGAATGTCATTATCATTAGGCCTACAAACAAAATTGAAAAAGAATCTAAAAAAATATAAAGAATTAAATTTTGGTCCAAAACTGAAACTAAAGTACCTAAAATATGATAAAAGGAGAGCTAAAACTAAGTAAAACATCAATGGTCCAAAACAACATTTGCACTTTCTACTTTCTTCTAAGTCCAATTTCATTGGCCTCAGCCACTTTTTAGCAAAAGAAGCACTAAGCTTGATACCGATCAGATTTCCAAATGCATCTCGTGCCAGTATTGCCACATTGCCACATTTCACCTTTTAATGTAGTCAGCAGTAAGTCAACCAGACATGAGTTAACTAGGCCTTTAGATTATTATATATAAAAACCTCCCTATAATTACTATAAAGGACTAACTCGCCAGCTACATGCAACCTCCCGCGCATGACCAGTCCTTAATTAGTGACCTTGTGGAGATCCGTTTACCCTTCCAGTTTGGAATATTTCATTACTGCAAGAAAATCTGGCTATGAGACACATTCGGAAATCCTCATCACACTTTGAAAATGTTTTACTTTATTAATTTAATATTAGTTCTGTGTGCAGTTATTGTGATAGTGATATGTGTATTAGAAACATAATAAACTCTTCAAATATTATAATTATTATACTTTAAGCATGTTTCATCCATTGTGGTGCCAATGAGTTTTGGGAGATCAAAAATGTTCAGATTACTTGAAGTGTGGAAGGTCCAATATTCTATTGCCTTGCTTTTCTTTTTTTTTACTTCGTCGACGCTGGCAATACTAAATCGAAAGTCAATATATCACACATACATAATTACTGACCTGTTTATTTTTCAGTTTTATCCTGACAGGTGGAGGTGATGGCAAAGTTTGTATCTTGGAAGGCTGCGATGATACTGACACAACAACTGTTAAAATTGGAGACAAAGTTTATTCCTTGGGATTTCATGTGAGATAATGATCATTGCAAGCGTGGTGTTTGTGGGGATGTAATGGCAGGCTGAAGATCACGCAGAGAGAAAAACTGACCTACTTGTATGTCTAAAGAGCTTGTTTAAGATAATGTTTACTGTATGCCATTGGCAAGACTCACTGCCTTAACATCCATAGCAGTAGCTATTAAAAATGTAGTTCAGCATTCCAGTGTTAAAAGAATGCGCGAATGGAGGATATGACATTTTGTTTTATTTCATAAATAATTTTAAGAAATTTGAAATTTTACACCACTACATAAATTTACATTACAACTGGTTCTTTGTATACTTTGGGTTTTTAAAAAATTGTCATCAACATTCTGGAGGCAGCCTACTGTTTTGTTTGTAGTTTTTTTTAATACTGCACACATCCAATGCTATTCCAATCTTGTTCTTCTCTCAGGGAGGACGTTTCTTTGCTGCAACGGATGAAAATACAATTCGTATCCACACATTTCCTGACGGTGTCGGAGATGGGATGGTAACTCGGTTTACTGCACCTTGCAGACATTTTTGCTTGTGTGATGATGGGTCAATGTTGGTAGCAGGATCAGAGTGAGTATATAATCACTGATCAAAATTTTATGAATTTATAATAGATCGGGATGAGAACATCAGTGGACAGAATAATACTCTTACTGTGAGTTTCAGTCTTTTAGTTACATGTAGTTTTCAGGCACAACATTTATTTATTATTCATTTGCAATTTTTATTGCATATCTGCTCAAATTTTTTAACTCTTTCCCTCCCGCGAGCCACATTTTGCGGCTCAAGCAAATTCCCGATTCCTACCGTGAGCCGAAATTCATGTTCAATTCCAATTCAGTGTTTACGAAACACAATTTTTGTAAATACAATTCACTGTTGTACATTCAAACCTGAATATTTTGAATCTACATTCATTTTCACACAATTTCATATTTTTTGGTTGTCTGTTGAGGGAACAAAATGGTGGCTCAAATATAATAGCTTGGTCCAACCGTGGAATACTGCCCAGAATGTGTGGTAGGGAAAGAGTTAAAGGTGGATTAGTTATGAACATGTTGATGAAATCAGAAATGGATTTTAAATTATGGGTTAGTATATTATAGGGAACTGGCAGTTGGCTTTAAAAGATTATGATTCATTGACCTGCATACTAAATAAAATGCCCTTTGCCATCTAGTATTTGTTGCATGTCAGCATTTTATGGGAAATAATTTGATCAAATAGCATTTACTATTTATAAATGCATTTCAGTGACTTCAAAATCAAGGTTATTTCACTGGAAGAGAATGAATGCATTTGCTTGTATGCTGAACATCAAGCTCCAGTGCTGAGTATTGCAATTGATCCCAGTAAAGAATTTATTGTGAGTGCAGAAGTGTCAGTTATTTTTTGTGAATATGACTTTAACCCCAGTAGATGCATTTGTTTCAAACTGAATCTGTTTTGCTCTAGTTATATGTTTAATGTGAGCTGGAGAATCCCAAAACAGTGCATATGAAATTATTCTTGTACCTGTCCTATCTTTAATGTGAACTGCTTGCAATACAGTAGTTTTAAATTCAAAAGGCAATGCATGTATTTTTATAGAGCTTCTCATCTACTTTTCCGTGCTTATTGAAGCAAATCAAAAGTATTGTTGGCCCCAGATTTACATTTTGAAGCAGTATAACTTGAAATTAATCTATATATATAATTGGGTAAAATTGGACAGTTGTACTCTATAGCTGAAAAAACTACTGAACGTAGAGCCATGAAAAAATTACTGAAAGTAGTTCAAAGACTGAGCAAGGTTTGTATCAATTCATTTTAAGCATGCAACAACCTTAAAAATTTAGAAAAATAGAAAACAAAATGGGCCGTTCGAGGTTTTCCGATTCGTCATTTTTACAGCTCAGACAGGGCCGAGTGTAGTAAGATATTTTAACTCGAAACTTTGGTCACCTAAGGCTCAGGAACCGCATCACACTCAGGCTTCAAACTTTGCACAACAGCATATTATCAGTGCGAAATTAACATGGGCTATATTAGAAATTATGAAATGTTCAGGCTTCTACGTTTCATTTTTCATTGTTTCGGCAACCTTTACATCTATTTCGAGTCCATGGTTTGCCATTTTAAGGTTTCGTTATCACTTCCTGCGATGTGTTCACTATCAAACACACTAACCCGTGCGCAAATCATGCTATTGTACGGGACGCGCAGGATGTCAACTCACAGAGGCAGAGCAGTAAGACTTAATTAAAAACAAACAAACAAAAATAAAATAAACAAATAGGAACAGGCAAGATGAAGCAGGTCCATAATAACCACCCAGGACTAAAACTAATATTCAAACCAATTTATCCCGGGCAGGGCCGGGGACCTCTAGTCAGATATATAGGGATATGCATCAGTAGAACACTTAATTGTCTGTAGAGCAAATATAAATATTAAACGAATATTTTTGTAAAGCAAAGGGGATATATAAATAGTGAGAAACGTTTTATCTTTTCATGCTGATCCAATGAGAGATCACAGGGTAAATTGTGTTCATCTTTTCAACAAATCAGAAGTGGCATTTCAGTGACCTCAGTGCCTTTTTTTTAATTGGCGTAATGGTCATAAAAAAACTAACCTGAGTTGTACTCCTGAAACACAAATATTTTGTTCAAAAACTCTGGTAACTGTTAGTATGTGGAACAAATACTTAAACATTGGGTATCCTGTTCTGTTAATTTGATAGTAGTTCAAGTTACTGGTAGTTTTTATTTTGATTGTGTACATTCAATTGCATAAAAACAATAAATAAATATTCCTGGTTGTAAAGTTCATGTTTGGCAGTTAATCTGGGACGATGGTGGAAGTTAAATGTTTAATGAATATTTTCTTTGCAGAAATACCGTAATAATATTTAAGCATATCTAATGGTATTTTAAGGAAGGATTCGTTTTAATCTGAACTGGCTTTCCAAAATCTTTCAGGCTTCATCCAGTTGTGATGGAAGTGTTAAGATATGGAACATCATAGATGGATCAACAGAAAAAAGTGTGAACCTCTTCACAAAATGCAGTGAACCAAGGTATGCTCAACTACTATATTGGAAAATGTCATCAATAGAAGAGAAATGAGGTCTTGTTTTATCTTACTTGAGGTTACCACTATCTCAGTAACTAATTTTGATACTGGTATTTAATCGTTGACATAACTTCGCAGTCTGAACTTGCAAAAGTGTTACGATGTGGGCGCTCGCATTCTTGTTCTTTTCGTTCTTTGTAGTTTTATAATTCATGGACCAAAGTTTTGATAAAACAGAATTAAAATTATTGCTGTTACATTCGTAAAGTTACATCACCGATATTGCAACATATATTGGTTTAACAGATTATATCATACTGTGATTAAAACAGTCTCCTGAAACAATGCAATTTAATATGTGCCATGTGAGTTTCTGAAAACAAACTGATGTGTGAAGATAGATGTATATTACATAGGTTGTGAAACAAGATATTTTTTTAACTTTTTCTTTTTTTTAAATTTGGTTAGCTATGGACCCAGTAAATTACCTTTGGATAGCTTGTAGACTATTTTGCATTATTTTTAATCATAAGACTATTTTTCAATGAACTGTGCAAGCTGCAATGTTTCCATTATCAAGCTGATACTCTGTAATATCTAACTGAAACCTTCCCAGCATAATGCTGCTGAAAGACATCTGTACCTGCAGGAAGTTTAATCACATACCATTGGACTTGGATATTAAATGAATGACAGTCTTTGCTTTACAAAACTATGACATGTTTGGGTTTGAGTTTGGGTTTTACACGGCATCGGCACGATAACGGCCACTTTGCGCCTTTCACTGTCTATTTGGTACTCTTCATGTTTGCGAAAGATCATAAAAACCACAGAAAAACTGTGGGGTCGCAGCAGGGCTATAAGCAAAGTCAAAATTGTGCAAAAAGAAAAGGTTGTATGTTGCAAAACCCCGCGTGAGAAATAAAACCCAAACAATACAAAGCAAACTAAAGAGAATACAGAAAATACACAAAATTTTCGGCTTTTGCCTTTTTCAAGTGAAAAAAAAACGAACAATAAAAGACTTCAACAGGAACGAAGTGAAACAGTTTACTTAGCTGCGAGTTCTTGCTTCGTCAGCAGCACCAAAGCACGTCCGTCCGCCAAATGCATGGAAGCTCGAAGTGACACATTTGGTTAGTAACCAAGATGAAGGCGCCATATAGTGCCTCAGAGCACAAGACAAGGATGGTGCGCAATGTCAGGAGTCGCAGTAAAGGAAAAGAAAAAGAGATTAAGAAAAAATATGATTTTAAAAAAAATAAATAAATAAATAAACAAATAAATAAATGAAAAAATAATAATAATGATGAAAAAAATTTATATATTTACACTGATATTGACAACAGTGGAATTATCGAAGGTAATGTTGGACATTGATGCCATGGGGAGTGATAGTGCCGAGCTGGAAAATTAAACGTTGTTCGGTCTCAAAGCGTACATCAGCGCCTGCGTGACAAGACTTGAGCCCCAGAATCTGAATGTCATTGGATGGCTCATGGTCTGGTCGATTAAAATGGACAGAAACAGGCTTTCCATTGTGATTTTCAATGTCACGGAGGTGCTCCCAAAACCAAGTGTGAAGCTGACGTCCCGTTTCACCAATGTACAACATATGACATCTGGCACAGCGGATAGCATACACCAGATTACGACTATGGCAAGTGAAGCTTTCCTTAATGCTGAACGTCGCCAAAGGATACTCGATGGAAGACGATTGTAGGACATATGTGCATGTCTTGCAACGAGAATTGCCACACGGTTTGGTACCGTAACGATCAGTGTGAACAAGCCTGCTCCGGACCAAAATGTTTTTTAAGTTTTTGGATCGTCTATATACCAGCAGAGGAGGTGTTGCATCAAGCATGTCATTGAGGCTCTGGTCAGCCCTCAAGACAGAAAGATTTCTAAGGAGGACTTGCTTAATGGGAAAAGACTGGGGGTGATAAGTGAAAACTAGTTTGATACGATTATCTTCCCTCCTTTGTCTGGGAGTGAGGGCATCCAGCCTACTAATATCACAGGCCCTCGACCAGGCTTTATCCAGAACATGTTCTGGATAACCTCTAAGACGAAAAAATTCTAATATCCTCTTGCCTTCAGTGGCAAAGTCTGCATCCGACTGGCAAAGACAACGCAAACGGAGCAATTGCGAAAAGGGAATGGCATCCTTGCAAGAATGCGGGCGAGAAGAACCATAATGTAAGTACGTATGGCTGTCCGTGTCCTTATAATCCACAGATGTGGACAGTCACGTGGGTGTCAGTGAGACCTTGATGTCCAAAAAGTCGATGGAACCGGTAGAAATATGGGAGGTGTATTTGATGGATGGATGAAAGTCATTGACAAAGGACAAGTAAGCCTCTAATCCAGATTGGGACATAGAGGTCACTCCAAAACCATCGTCAATGTATCTCATATACATCTCTGGTTGACGGCCAGTGTAAGCACTCTTGATAAGAGATTCCAGGTACCCCATAAACAGGCAAGCATAGCTAGGGCCCATTTTTGTACCCATGGCGACACCACTGATTTGATCAAAGAATTCCCCATTAAACTCAAAAGAGTTAAGGGTAAGTACAAGTTCAGTGAATCGGAGGAGGGTGTGGGTACTAGGATATTTGTCAAGCCTACGGTCCAGAAAATACTGAACGGCTCTCAGTCCATCAACATGAGGTATGGAAGTATACAGAGAACTGACATCCATCAGGAAAAGAAGTTTAGTAGTGGTGTCAGTGAAACTTAGTTTGCTTTGTATTGTTTGGGTTTTATTTCTCACGCGGGGTTTTGCAACATACAACCTTTTCTTTTTGCCCAATTTTGACTCTATTCATGTTTGGTATACAGAGCTCCTAGATTTAACAAACAGAATTAAATAGTTCCATCTTAATTTTACTACATTGGTAAAATTCTCCAAAATAATATCTGGAAAGAATTTTGTAAATGTGTACATATAGAAATTAGAATTGTAGTTTTATGAACTACTGAAGAAAAAAAATTTTTTTTAAATTTTACTTTCTGATAGCCAGGCAAAGTCCCAGTGTCGTATGTGTTGGTCACAGGATGGAGAGGTAAGATTTACCCCTTAGGGGTCCTTAAACATCTGATTATGTTCACTGATGATGACAGGGATTGGAGTCCTCTTTATAGTAAATGTGCTTATTTTTTTAAATATCAGAATGGAAAGGGACTTAATATCCTTTTGAATATTGTCTTAACATTTTGTAGGTCAATGTCAGAATATTTCATAAGGCTTGGAATGGTACATGCCCAGGTTTTTGGGTTGTTTTTTTTTTTTTTTTGGGTTGTTTTTTTTTGTCAAGAAAAAAGACGTTGATTCAAGCTGTCCGGGGTAATGATGGCACAGTGGTGCTGATAAAGTATGTGATGGGTTTCAAATGTTTTAAAGTGTCTTTTATTTTTTCATCTTCATTTGCCAGTTTCTTTTGATACCAGTTGGCCATGAAATTCATGTGTTCCTGAGATCCTCTTGGGAAGTTGTCAGGAAATTGTCCAGTTCAGATATCACTGAGGTTAGTAAATCAGTATTGTTTCTCTTTGTGTCAAGGAGTTATGAAATACACCAGTCAATTCAACATATATAGGAATTGTTGTCAGTTAAACAATTTTGTTCACTTGAAAATCAAAAAAAAGAAAACCACTCGCCAGAACACATGGGATGGAACTTAATTGGTTAGTGTTAGGATTGTAAAAGAAACTTATGACACACTGAACTGCAGTTTTAAAGTGATGAACCATCTTTGATTTCCATTTATGATGAAAAATTAGTTATGTGTTTGTAATATTGTAATAAACATGAGCCTTGCTGTTGGGAAAAAAAAAAAAAAAAGGTTTAGCCATGAACATTTCTGAAGTGAAGAAAAATGATTTGCACAATGAAATACACCAAAGTCTGAATTAATTTTTTGACTCTCTCTTTCTCTCTCTCTTTTTCTCTCTCTCTCTTTTTCTCTCTCTCTCTCTCTCTCTCTCTCTCTCTCTCTCTCTCTCTCTCTCTCTCTCTCTCTCTCTCTCTCTCTCTCTCTCTCTCTCTCTCTCTCTCTCTCTCTCTCTCTCTCTCTCTCTCTCTCTCTCTCTCTCTCTCTCTCTCTCTCTCTCTCTCTCTCTCTCTCTCTCTCTCTCTCTCTCTCTCTCTCTCTCTCTCTCTCATTCATTCATTCACATACAGTGATGTAATATACATTTGAATTTTTATTTTTTAAATGATGTATTTGTTTTCTTTTACAGGTAATCAATGTTTTGATTATGTGCCCTGATGGGAAACATATAGCTGTCGGTTGTGTAAATGGTGACATGGGCATCTTCGAATGGCAAACCTCCAGGCTGTTGGAAAAGTAAGTAAACCAAAGAGAAAAAAAAAATTTTTTTGCAACAATTTAGATGATGGTACAGAGTTCTGTTGGAATTGGGCATCATTTTTGACAAATCTATTAACTAGTTTGGCTCAGAGAGCTGAAGAAAAGATAATTTTTATTGCATTTGATTTACCTAAAACATACTTGGTAGCCCAGAGACAACTTTTATTATGATTGGTTACAAAATTCCACTTTGGATTTAAGGTATGATGCTGATTTGGAGACAGGTAGGATTTATAAATTAACTGTGAGTACAGAAACAATTTGGTTTAGTAGTTTCACTCAGCAACACTATTATCTTTGATGGATCTCTTTCATCTGTAGACAGTCCCATCCTAAGCACCTTACTATTACTTCCATGGCATGGAATCCAAAGAACTGGGGTGAAGTTGCCTTCACAGATAATATGGTGAGTACCTCCAACATAACTCAAGTTATTTTTCATTTGAATATGTTTTTACTTCTTTGCATATAGAAACAGATGTGAGGAAAACACGAAAGAGTATCTTTTTTTAAAATGAATTAAACCTTACCAAAAAAAAAAACTGTGTTAAACAAAATCAAGCATAGGTAACACAACCTTAGTAAAATTTTATGACTATATATAGCATTAAGATGGTCATCCATGTCATGTGAAAAAAGATGCTTGCTTTGTTTTATTTTAAGGGTCAGCTCGGCTTTCTGGATGTGGCAGTAACCAGTGCCAAGGTAATTTTACTGCTTATAACATGATCTCAGTTGCTGCTGTTATACTTTTATTTTCTGCGCTACCAAAGGGTTGTATTTAATAACTTTGATTCAATTGTAATTAAAGTGTTTTATCTTCGAGTTTTTTGTAGATTGAATACCTAAGTAAATTCCTGTGTTTGTGTCTCAAACAGTCACCACACTGGAGCATGCAACTTTACTAAAGCAGACATAACACTAATAAAAGGACAGACCACAAATATCACTGTTTTACTTTTATATATTAGTGCATTCCTTATGGAGGGGTGTGCAATTTTGTTTTGTATTATATAGTGTAAAGATTGATGTAGCACTGAGAGATTGTATTTTTGCTTGGTGTAGGCTGTTGCTGGTTCAGCTAGTCAAGCTGTGACAGGGGAAATGACATTTGATGATGCAGATGATGACATGTTGGTGTCCGCCAGTGGTCATCCTACCAATGGAGATGATATTGACAAATTTCTGGATGAGGATTCAAATAGCATTGATATCGGCAGCATCAAGAGAAGTTTAAACCCTCACCTGGACAATGATGATGCTGGTGAGGTTTATTTATTAACCCCAGGTGTCGAGCAATGTGTAAAGCCTGCTGACCGGGTCAGTGCGCTAATTCATGAGGAATAGTATGTTGGTCAGTAATCCTTGCTGAAGTACCCGGTATAGCTGTTCATATACTTTGTTTTGGTAGACACATGGGACTCCCAGTCATAATGAAAACATTCCTGGTATGCCTGTTCATGCCAGGTTATGAATCAAACAATGAAACATTTGCATCTAACCAGTGCACGGCTGTTCCACAGCGGCGCACTTAGTTTCCACCCGCTGCTGACCCGGTCAGCCTGGTCACGCACCGTTAAAGATATGCGGTCACTTTGACCTTGGCTCAGTAGGCCGCCGATAGTGTGTTAGTTATTTTCATGCAACGAAACAGGGACAATATCGACATTTAACACACAGAATCAAGTAAAAAAAATTATCCCAACAGACAGAACAAACTTTGAACTTTAACACAATCTAATTTTTAATGAGGTGAATAGCATACAAGCACATGCAGAGAAAGCAAAGATTTTGTATATTTTCCGACATATTTTCAAGTGTATACTAAGTTTTTAAAAAATGATATTTAAAAATCTGAACAACTGATCTTTGAAATGTTTGGTGTCATGTAACAAAAACATCGTGAGCTTTCAGGAACAGTTTCATTTTTTTCGTTCTATTCAGAAATACGGCATTTATAGCCGAATTATCGATATTTACTTAATGAATCTATCTCACGAAACTGTGAGGCACTTGCTCTTAATACATACACACATACACATTTTGTACACAAAATAGTTTCCAATGGACTATTTACAGACTAGGTCTATATAATTTGTCTATTCCTTCATCTTCTTTCTCTTCCTTGTTTCGGGAATGAGCGTTCTCAGTGCAGAGGCATTCTGCAGGCGGTGTGCTTCGACGGTGGCTTTTAGCTGCTTTCCCTTTCCTTTAATTCCAACTGTTCTTCTCTCTATCTTCGCTAAACTGGAGTGAATGAGTTCACCACCTTGTTCACCCAGCAAACCAAGGCCAAATCCATATGTTCTAATAAACGGCAGACAGTGGTGTTCTAACGTGCTGTTTTGGTGTGACTGTGTTGGGAAAAAATCGTCTGTACAGTTTTAAATATGTTGCAATTTTTGTTTCTATTGCGTCATACTCTGATGGATCGATTTTGTCTGTGTGGGAGATGAGTTTGTGAACTTGAGCATAGCTACTGTTGGGTGAATCAAACTTATGTGCTATTGCCTCAGCTGCGCCTACTATGTGTTGATCTGATGTAAGGTTTCTTATGTATGTACAGATGTGTTTGGTAAGACTAGTGTGAACTGCATGCTTCAAATACTGATTACAATGGGTTTCCTATCAATGAACGACTATGATATGCCCGAGGAAAAATGCCGTAGCTTTCCAATATCTTATCAAGACTGCCAGTGACAGGGCCCGTTCTTTCAACTAACGGGGTTATTGTCATATTTTGAAGTTCTTCTGCACACGCATCAACCTCATTTCGATACCTACATCTATCTGCTTCAGTCTCTGAAAAGACGAGACAGCCTTAGACAAGCGGTAGTAAAGCAATATATCTTTTTTGAAATTTTTACACACAAATCGTCTCTGGTTAGCCTTCTTTGCTTTTTGGCTTCTCTCCCCACATGTCCGGCAAAGTTTGTTGAGACACTCTACATGCAGTTCGTAAGAGTGTTCCATTTACAAGAAGTAAAGATTTGTGGGCTACATTTTAAAAGCCAATGCAAAACCGGACACAAGAATGCAGTACAGCACTGCGCACACACAAGAAGCAGTAACAAAAATGTCTCTAATCCACAAGTGTTTAAATAGAACGAATTAATTTTTGCACATAATCATTCCTAACAGGTTCTTGCAACAGATGAAGGAAGAATAAAACAAATTTATCGTTCACACTTTTAAAAAATTCACTTTTAAATTAAAAAGTCGATTCACAAATACATTTCCAATGAGTGTGAGAAAGAAGGCTGTTAGGTTCACATATGCGGGGATAGAGGCAAAGTAATGTGTGCGGGTTATACATGAGAGTCTCAGCTTTAATTTGATACCTTGTCCACCCAAGTCAGTGTATAATTTAAAGTTTGTGCACAGTTGTAAATTCAAGCTAAATTGTCGAAATTCTACCTGACTCGCCTCACAGCGATATCGCCGAGATTTGTAAGCGGGGCCCGCTTGTCAAGCAAAATTTATGACCTCTGGCGGTCAGCCGACCGGGGTGACGGGGGTCAAACTAAGTGCGCCGCTAGGATAGTGAAACTGAACGGCCGTGAGTGATCTGATTTATGATTTTCTTGGGAATGAAGCATGATAACAGTTACTATTAACCATACCAACCCCTAAACAAATGGTTTTATCCAGATTGGCAACATGGATATCTGGGGCAAATGTCATTTCAGAGCTGGTCTCTAATTGATTCCTTGACATAGACAATTCTAGGTGATAGTCTGCTTAGGAAGAAATTGGATAATGCTGCAAATTTGTTGAGCAACAGTTCGCATGTTGATGCTTCACCTTTTGTTATTGTGGGGAGAGCCTTTGAAAGCTTGGTCTTTGTGCTTCCAACCAGTGATTCACTGGTTAACATATTCTTGTCACGAAGGTTTTGATTTAGAAGAGATAAAGACAGTGATAAGACGCTAGTTACGTCTCAAAAGGCAGTGACCTGGATCATGAAATCTGCACTGCAGAGGTCAGCTTGACCACCTGTATTTTCACTCTGAGTGCAGCAGGTGCTTGGGATTGTGGCATCGTGATGATTCGGAAATGGCAGCATCAGAGTTAAGTGTAAAATATGTCACAACAAAAAATGTTTTTTTCCAACCCTAAAACCAAAATTTAGTAGTTTGAGAATATCCTTTATCAACTTGTGTCATGGTAATCTCATTTCCCAACATTATCTAAAGACATAATATTATTTCCTACAATTTGTATGCAGTCATTTTCTGTTCCTTTAAGAGCGTTTGTCTAATTTTTCTTGGTTTCCCTGCGTCCATCTCTGTCTTTGCCAAATTAAATGTATTTACTGACTGTAAAACTGTTATATTAATACTGTGGAATGTTTGTCTATCCTGAGGGATTTGTTTTCTTTGATCACCTATCGTTGGCAGTCATTTTTGCAGTAGGCATCTCAGGTCATCATAACTTAACTTGTGTATGGAAATATGATAAAATGTTGCCAGGGAGCCATTCAAAATTGATGAAAGAGGAAATTAAACAATGAGAAGCTAATAAGATTTGGTGTAGAGCTGGGCTCTGAAAAGAAAGGATAGCCTTGTGAAAGTGGTAAATGTCAAGAAAACTCAATTTGAATGCAGAATAGTGTAAAATTTGTTTTAAAAAGTTTGTTCGTATTTTTGTGTGGCTAAATTTCAACATACTGAAAGATGGGAAAAAAATTTTGACATGACAAATCTCATATGTTATGAATGGTATGGTTTATGTATTGGAGAGATGGGGATCCTGATTATATTCACTTTCTTTTTTTGTTTGTTTGTTTGTTTGTTTTTTTCTTAATTCATTTTTTTTTCCCACAACAGACTCTTTCACCAGCAGTAGAGCTGAAGAAGGAAGACCAGCCCAGCTTGTTGCTCCAGTCATGCCATTCCCTACCAACATTTTCAAACCCACACCTCTTCAGCCACCCTTCCAGCCAGGTTCTACTCCTGAACACCTGTCCAGCAGGTTCATGGTAATATTTATTTTCAAACTGTGTATTATTAGAGAAATTAATTTTTGAAGAAAACAAATTTGTGTATTTGAAACCTGGGCCCATTTTGTAAATCTGTATGGAGAGATATCTCATGTTGTAATAAACTGTTTAAATAAGAATTTCAATCTAAGATTATCTAACATTTCCACAATGAAAATTGCTGAGTTCCTAATTGAAATTAAAATGCTGCAAGTAAATACTGGTCAAACTAAGATGAGGTGATGTGTTAGGTTAACCTGGCCATGATATGTTTCTATTACTTTATCATGAATATTACACAATCTCTGCTAAACATAAGATGAGATACATCATTTGAATTTTGTTAATGAAACATAAGTACCCGTTCTTCATTCACCAGATGGATGTAAAAATATTTTGACATTTTTAGTGGTCACCGATAAATAGTATGAGAGTTTGTAAAAAAACTAAGAAAGCACAGATACTTGAGGCTTATATTTTGCCATTGTTATCTTCATCGGAATGTCATTAAAATCCTTAATATTCATTCATAGTTTGAATGATATTGGTATATATATCTATTTGTTGTGTATTAATTCACTTTATCACAAAAGTGTTCCATAAAATGGTGATGCAGAACTCAGGAACTTTTGGTCCCCATTGCACATGAGTTCTTACATAATGTTATTACTTTCTTATTAGAAGGAGAGCAAGAGCTTAGATTCCTACATATTAGTGATTTTCAATTGTAACCTTCAATCGCAGGTGTGGAATTCAGTTGGTATAGTCCGGCAGTACATATCAGATGACGAAAATTCGGTAGATGTTGAATTTCATGACACCACCACTCATCATGCTTTACACATAGACAACAAATCAGACTACGTCATGGCTGCTCTCTCAACACAGGCACTTGTTTTAGCTTCACGTGGTGAAGAAGACATTGGCAGGTTGGTGACTCTGTGAATTCTGAAAAACACCGCTGCTTTTCTGGATAAAAACTGAAATAAAAACCAGAGCAACAACTTTTTCACATACTTGAAAAATAAGTGAAGTAGCAAGAAAATTCAAAATTTTAGTAAAGCAACATTTTCAAATTGCCAAGAATGTTTCAGAAATGAGAAATAATGTCACTATGGGCATGCAGCAATTATTTGGCTAGTTTAAACACTCAAAAATTGCATAGTCTCCTTTCATTTGAATACTGCAAATCTGCATTAAACCTCCTTTTAGAAGATTATTGAAACGTTAGCATTCAGTCTTGCTACAGACAGAGTTTGGTGTTATTATTCAGCAGTCATAAAGTATTTATACACGGCTTTGAGGAAATATAGTGCAATGTGTTAAGATGTTAACATGTCTGAAAAGCACACTGACCATAATATTATTCTGCATGTGCAAACATATGATATGTCAAAGAAAGTAGGTTTACCAGGTAATGTGCTTTAACATAGTAGTACACACTGTTGAATAAATGAACAGCTAGGGTGCATGAGTTGTAAATTTGCACAGCTTCCTTTACATGACATCTGTATTGGCCACTACATGTGTTTTATCCCAAAGTCCCCTCAAATCAAATTTTGGTATAAATTATTAGCAATGTCTCAGTGTCAGTTGCTCCACAACCTCTTGTGTTGTTTCCCTTCTCTCAGCAAACTATTCTGTATGCATTTTGGATCTTGGGACAGTCATAAAGAGTGGTCGTATGATATGCCAGCTGGGGAGAATATACAGGTAAAGTAGACTTCAAACTGATTTCTCAGTGTGAGAATATTATTATGTCTATGTGCATCTGAATTTCTAAATGGCTGTACAGTAATGATATATATAATTAAAAAAGCAGGTAATTAAGTTGTTTGTTTTTTTTCTTAAATACATCAATTTCAACATCTGACACGTGTTAATTCAACAGATGTTACCATAGCTTCACAATAAAGAGCTTTGTTGAGTAAAGTCTGAGATATCCACTTAGTCAGTGACTAGTCATATATGAAGAATCCTTGCAGAATCCTTAAAGAAGTGCAGTTTTGGGCTGTTTTTGTGTAGTAAAGCATGCACTTAGCACAGTTGGTGTTTTTATATAATCTCAAAAAGGCTATCACCTTGACTGATACATGGGTGGCTATAGCTACAGAATCGCGCACTGTTAGAATCTTCTCTGTGGGAGGACTACAATGCCAGGTCTTCTCGCTCGCTGGAAATGTGGTTGCCCTGTCTTCCCATGGAAACAAATTGCTGGCAGTCTACCACAAAGGCATGGGTATCCCTGGAGACCAGTTCTTGGGTGTCAGTGTGATGCACGTAAAAGGCAGGACAAGAAGATTACTGATCAATGGCGACACTTTACCTCTTTCTCCTGCTTCAAAACTGTCTTGGATAGGGTAAGTAGGTTCTGACTTTTTTTTTTGTTTCTAAATTCCGTTCACTTATCTTACCACTGGCACTACAGTCGAAACCTGATATGACAGGGATTGTGGGACCAGAGCAAAATCTCTATTATATCAGGTCCCTGTTATATCAGACTTCCAAGGGACTAATCCTGCGATTTTTAAGTCATGGGTAGTGTACCTTGTCAAAGGCACTTCCGTTCTTGTGCAAAACCTCCCTGTGAAAAGGCAGCCACAATCTAAATACAGTACATGCATTCTAAGTATCTTCTCTTTGTCTTATGACGATCGTATGAATGGATCCATACCAATGGAAACTCAAATTTCTGACAAATCTCGGCCAGTGATGCAGTCTTTTTGTCAATTTCTTGAATTATTTCCAATTTCTTCTCAATGGAAAGGCATTTCCTTTTTCGCTTGTCATTTGATGCCATATTATATTGGTCTAGAGCTTTCTGTCTCACGACGCGGTGTCAACAAAGGAAAATGATGGTCCACATGTGATTTCAACACTAGGTGTGTAGTGTGCTGTGAGAAGGGCTTTTTGTTTTAGAGCTTGACACACACTTGACTGGCCTCTTCGTTTTAATTAGTTGTCTTGACATTGGCCTCGCCTCGCCTCCTCTCTTCTTTTGACTGCCACCAAAGATTGTAGAAATAACCACCCGCATCACTCGCGTGATCGTGTAAGGTTTTATTACACAGTTAGATCTACCAAACTGCACTTGCTGTATGCCTACGTGATGGCTCAGAGTCAGATTCTTGCTCTCGGTATCCCTGTTATAACAGATCTGGCACTTGTAGGTCCCTGTTATTGCAGATGTATTTTACTAAAGATAAAGAGGGAGAAAAAACGGGGATTCAAAAAATCCCTGTTATACCAGGCCCTGTTATAAATGGTTTCGACTGTACTTTGTTTCCATTTTCATGTAGCCACTTTTCACCTGGTTGGTCTTGACTTATTTTATACTCCATTGTTTTCTGTTTGAGATTATTTCCCAGCAGTGTTATGAAATCAAACGATGTTGTGACAGTGAAGGAACTTGTAGATTCATTGTTAGTCCATCTCTCTCCCAAACATATTTTTTCCTTTTTCAATTTATTTAGGTGGCAAATATATGGGATGATTGTCATTTACTCTGTTGACTTGTTTAAAAGTTTCTCAGAAGAAGGAACGCCATTTTCAATGGACTATGATGGAGTTATAAGGATGTTCAACAAACAGGCTGGATCTTTGTGGTTTCCTGTTGCCAATTCAAAAGAGCACGTGAGTTCATTGCCGAATTGGTTGATTACTATTCCATTTTTTTTTTATTGTTGTTTTGTTTTATGGTCTGCATTTCTACCAGATTTTTCTGCATCTCTCAGTCTCATGTTCTGAGAGAACAATGGAGTAAGCCAGATGAACATTATTGTAATTTACTTCCTTGTTTTGCATTGTCAAATCACTGTTTTTTGGAATTAGAAAGATCACATATGTATGGATACAAATATTAATTCAAGGTTATAAAGTATAAAGTACTGGATTATAAAGTTGCTCTTCTCGCTGCATAATATTGTAACATCTGACTACCACATAGACAGGTAGCACCATAAATATTCTTAACAGCCTCTATTGGAACTGAACAGCATCTCAATTCTGCATGTTTTAGTATTCTGCAGTTTACTGATCGAAAGAAAAACACCACTTTAACACACTTTGACTGTATTTCATCAGGTGAAAGGCAAATCTGATCATTATTGGCTGGTTGGTGTCTGTGAGAGACAGGAACAGATCAGGTTAGATTTTCAGATAACTCTCAAGCTTCCATCTCACCAGATAATCAACTTCAGGTTCATTCCTGTATACAGTTTCAGATTTGATTTAATGTTGCACCAAACAACCAAGAAGCTAAAGAGAGTCTGTGATTTTTGAAAACCAGTCCCATGGTTGGCTGTCCCACACTCTCATCCATTGTCAAAACTTTTCACATTTCCGTTCTGGCAAATGGTATTTTAACTTGTAATGACCAGTTAATGCAAACCGTGGAAAAAGATGTGGTGTGGAAACAAAATTTTTTTGAGTAAATCAACTCAAAATTATGCAATTGAAAAGGAATATAGAAATCAAATATATGTGTCACAATCATTGTAAGACAAATCACATCAGGATACTTGTTATCCATACCCAATTAGATTTTATTGTTTGCTGTGGGATATTTATTTTATATTGCAGAAATACTCACTATGGTTTAATTTCTCTTCATCTAGGTGCATCCCTTGTAAAGGATCAAGATACCCTGCTACTTTGCCTCGTCCTGCCCTGGCTGTGTTACCTTTCCAGCTGCCATTGTGTGATATGAGCTCAGAAAAATCCCAACATGAAGTGAGTCAAAGGGTCCTGTGAAATTGAAGCGGTTACTTAAAGTGGGAAAAAACTCAGCAGAAAACCATGCTTGCATGCGGGGAAAAAAATATCCATAACAAATTACTTCATTTGGATAATGGCTAAATATGTAGAACAGTGAAATGATAATATTCAAGGATAATAGCGTGAAGAACTATGTTTACATATTTTTAACCTTTTTCTTGTAGGAGTCATATTTGCGCAGTTACCTGTTCAGCAAAAACCTTGTTGGTTCAGGACTTGTGGATGAAGAGGATTTGGAAAAGCCAGTGAAAGAAGCTGTCATCAAACTGTTTGCTGTAAGTGTTGAAAATTTCATAAGCTTGTAGGTTATGTGTCTTCCTTATCTTAAGTACTAAACGCTGCTTAATGTCTGGATTATTTTGTTTTTGTTTCCTTTAAGGGCATGTGCTGCCAAATAAACCAATTTTACTATTTCTTTATACATAACATAATTTACCTCATAGATCTATCTGTCCATTGAGTTGCTGGGACATGATAAATGGACAGAATTTTTTTTCTTCATTTATTATGTAACAATAATGGTGGCCATCCTTGATTTTTATCATGCATTTCAATTTTTCCTATAACTTCTATATATTTTTTTATCAGTTGTTCTGAAATATGGCATCTGGTAACTTGGAACATACATAAATCTTAGTATAGAAGGGTTTTGAAATCCATTCATCCTGTCTCTCATAATTCACTTCTGATCCTTATGATTCATTTTTTAAATTAATTTTCCTTCATTCAAATAATAATAAAACAAAAATTGATAGAGATGTTGCAGTTTTGCTGTACACAAATATGTGAAATACATTGACAAACATCGCTGCAAATGTCAGCTTATTTGGACAGAAAATAAAAACGTTACAGGGATTTTTCTGCTGAAAATATCAATTTTGAGAAAACTGCTGAAGAGTTCACAAAATTCCTCTTATTCCTATTACAACAGTACAAAAAATGATATACCAATACCAATCTAAACCACAAAAACGCCAAGTTCATGACTTTTGCACACAGTGCCAAGTACAAAAATGGATTAGAAAGTCAAAACCGAATTTTTTTTTAATTTAACAAAAATTAAGAATTTTGATATTGTTTAGCCGGACATGCCCTTAAGTAGTTTTTTTTTTTCCTTTTTCTGTATCTTCAAACAATTAAACAAGTCAAATTTAAACCTTGTGTTGATGAAATTTGATGGCAACTTAATTTCTATAAAGAAATGTATACAATATTCTTTGTAAGACTTTCATCTATGATTTTGAGATAGTTGCCATATTTAGAAGTTTTGTGAGTTTCCAATGTTCTCTTGTAGTAGTTGTAGAGAATGTTTGAATTAGTATCCAGATTTCAAAAAGCAATTAAAATTAATGTTTTTCAGTTTGCAGCCAAATCTGAAAGGAACTTCAGAGCAGTGGAAGTATGTGATCTTATGGAAGATCAGAACTTATTGCATATTGCAGCAACATATGCAACACGTCTTAAACGCATGCAGCTGGCAGAGCGGGTTAGTGAGATTATGCATAAGAGACTTGAGGCAGCAGAACAAGAAGATGACGGAGAGACAGTTGACGGTGAAGAGGAGTTGGCAGAGACTGAATATGGGGAAGATACAGCATTTTCTGGGTAACTGCAACCATAATCCGCTGTTTTGTGCTTCTTTGTGACAGGAAATATTTTTAAGAAGTTATTCTGATGATTGAATATTGCAGGGTGTCCTGGGAAATTGGAAACAATTCGGATTTTTTATATGTGGTAGGAAAATTCGGATAAGAATGCATGTAGTAGGAAAAATGAAAATTAGGAGGAAAAGTGTGCACAAATTATACCTACACAAAAATGAGACAATGGAAAAGTACATCCGGAAATGAGAACAATATACAGAATACTTCCGGTTTTTGGATTGCTGCTTCCTTCTTCCAACCTCATGATTTTGAGCATTGTGTTGAGTGGGTTGATGTTCCAATCTAACAACACGACTCATTCACAAATTTGTGGAAGTTTTAGTATGGATTTTATTTTATGTGAATATTTTCAATAGGCCTAAGGATTTTGCTTTCTTTACCGGCTGAGCACAAGTCGAGATCTGGACTAGGACTTACATGTTTATCACTGTGATTCTGAACTTGTGGGAAGGCGTTTGAAATTTTGTGCTATGACGGTGCTGGATCATTTTCAGTGGTTTTTGCACTTGAATTCTGCATGTGTTTATCTTAATATCATTCAGTAGGTATCTAATTCTGGTCAGAACTGATGGCAGGAAGGTTATAGATTTAAATCTATTGATTAGACATAGAGCTAGGTCCACTAAAATGATAGTTATTGAGTAGTCGGCTGTACCAACATGGGGGAACGATAGTTTACTAATCCTGTATGGCTCACATGCTGTATATTTTCAGTTTGGCTTGTTGTTCAATCAGATGATATAATCAAATTTTTGTGTAAATTTTGTGTGCAGGATATGTGATAGGTAAGTCGGGTACAAAAGCATTGAAGATTCAGATGTCTACCCAGAAACATTTGAAGCCGCCAACCAGTAAATGTAAAACGAAATCACTTTTCAATTTCTTGAAAATGAGAGAGCAGTCAAGTGACACCATGAAGAGACAACAACCACCTTTGTCAAGCAAACCACTGACAAAACACACATTCAAACACTGTTTTACAGGTAAAAGAATTGCTTAATGCATGAATTTGACTTGCACAACAATTTACAGCTAAAAATTTAACACAAGTTGTGGGTCAAATGACATACATAACAACCGACCTTTATTGACACTAGAATTTGACAACATAATTTCACTAAAAAACCTGCAAGCAAGCAATGACTGAAACAAAAACAAAAAGATGTTAACATAGTAATGGTTTATGACAACTTGGAGTGAACTTAGTGACCAATAAATGTGATTCAACATTCTTGTTAGGTACATCATTGTTGACACCAAAATGTACTCTTCCCTATAACTCATAAGTTTGCCACAATTTGACACTAGATCTATCTATAACAATAAAATTTCTATCTCCATTCAACAATACTTTAAACTTGTGTAGAAACTGTTACTACTAGCACTAGATTTCCACATGCTGTCGCACTCTACCGTTACGGACATAAAATTGACCCAGACAACTTTACGTACATCATTTGACTTCAAAGCACAAGATCTAGATCTAGTTGTCAAATTTTAAGATAAATTGTATTTTCTGTATTCCTTAGCAAGGGCCTAATGCTGCAATCATGCCTCAGTGTTTGTCTTGATCACTGATGTATGTTTGGAGCAATACGTTTCCATAACTTGCAACTGAAGAACAAAAGTGAGTTTAAAAAAACATTACAAACGTCAGCACATTTTCGTTATGTTACGAACGTCACATGCTCTTTGATCTTTGACACGAACACAGAGGTTTTAATAATATAATAACACATTAACTTATCACTGTGAGTAAATGTAAATTCGTTTTCTGGTAACACAAGCTACAGGTGACAAAACGCTCTGTCCAAGCGGGCCGCGTTGTGTGGAGATCCACCACAATGTTACGAACGTCAAAATTGACCCGGGGAGTAATGAGCTATTTATAAAGCTTGTTTTGCAAAACTGCAACCGAGGTTATAAACGAAACTTAAGATTTCGTTACAGTAGAAAGTAAACGATAAAATTCTATGACGAAGATGTATTCGCAATGGGTAACAATCAAATCGGCGCTCCGATTCAGAATCCGTATTTTTGACACGATGAACGGCATACATAACGGACATTTTCTTTTAGGTTTAGCAATGAGATTTAATGTTTTCCAAGTAATTTTCGGGTTTGCAGCTGTAGATGCACCATTCATTTATAAGCACAACATAAAAAACATGAGGTCAAGACACCCACTCATCCGATGTTCAGGTTTTCAGTAGACCACCTCTGACGTGTCCGTTTTCACTAGCCGATTTTTCACCATATTTTCGGACTCAAGTTAATTTTTCTGCACAGTTCACAGTTACATGATCTTTCACTGCAATGTTGTGTTTCCTGTTAGATCTATCATTTCTTATCAAATATAAACAAAGAGAAGCTAACGTGGTGACATCTGTGTCATATAATTAAAGAAATCCCAAAGGCATGTGTGATTGACCCAGTTTTAGGCATTTGACCATATGTATGTGTCATCTTTTTTGCGAAATCCAAAGTTTCTGTTAACAATCCAATGATTAATTCCTTTTGACTTTGAGAGTGTGTTAAGCTGCGTCTTCCTTTTTATTTTTTAAATCTTTGCTATTCACCTTTTCTTTCTTTCTTTTTTTTTTGGCCCCGTCACCCAGACAATCCCAACAAAATGCAGATAGTGATGATGACATGGATGTCAGCACAGATAACACTGTAACAGATGATTCTGACAAGAAAACTCCCTCAGGTAAATGTTTTGCTCTCAGGTGGATAAGGCTTTTGGTGAGTTCAGCCATCAGATTCTGTATCTTGTTCCCAGAAACAAACTGAAGAGTGAAAGTTGAACGCCACTGTTTTTAGCATATTTACAACTCACAGTTATGCAGACCATTTTTCAATTTATGACAAAATGCAATTTTCTGTCAAGGGTCCTTTATGACATAAAACTGTGGATTTTCCTCACTTTGCATTTCATAGTATTCATTACTGTGTGAGTTACTTCTCATCACATGTAACCTACAGTTGAACAAGAAAGATCATTATTAATATTTAAAGAGGATTAGTATGTTTACCCAACATGAAGTATAGGAGATTATGGCTGAGAATTTGCCCAACATTTCAAGTATTTTCTTGATGGAGTACTGCATCTTGTTTAGTGGCCGGGGCTTATGTCCTGACAAGAAGAAATGATCAAAATTTCATGTTTATGAGAATTGTGGTCCCTGAAAATCGGAATCCTATCTGCTAATCTTGCCTGTAATCTTACTTCTTGGAAGTGGAGGATACGGCTGTAATTTGGTTTAAATAAGTGCGAAGAAAAAGGTGGGCGTAGGCGCACGAGGAAGAAAAACTTGTTTCCGTAGAAGAAGAAGTGAGTCGAACTCAGAGAGAGGCAAGAAGGCGAGAAACATAGTAAAGTCAGATCGCGTAGGGAGTTCAGAGGAAAAGTGTTGTGAAAGTATATAGTCGGGCATAGTATTCGTATATATGTGCACAGGCCTTGATATAGAGATTGTATTTCTGTATTGTGTTGGACTGAGAGTTAGGGCCTAGTTAGATTCATTTCGTTCCTCACTGGATGTAGAAGGCAAAAGACCGGGCAGTCAGGCAGTCACAGACGATCACACGAAACGCTGAGAAAGGCGAGTGGTGCGTAACACAACTAGATCTAAACAACAACAGCAGTGCCAACTTTATCGTGTGGACACCACTATTCTGATATATATCACCAATAGTACAAATGGCCATTTCTTTTTCTAACCTGTTGGAAAGGCATGAGCTCTGACTTTGAAATATTTTGTTGTCCATAGGTCCATTGCTGAAAACTCATATTGAGATAGGACAGAAGTCGAAAGAAAAATCATTCAGCAGGCCCAATCCATTCAGGGTTAGTAAATCTTATCATAATGTTTGTCATTAAACAATGTTTTTGCTGGAATGTCATATAGTTTTTCTTCATTCAGTGATATGTACAAAATCCAAAATTTTCTTGGAAAAAAAACAACCACAACAGAAATTAAGATTCAGTGTAACCACCATTTGATTATCTAAAATTTGAAACAAATTTTTGTTTCAACTTCACTGCCTTTTATTCTTTGTTAAAACGTTTATGTCAGCCAAATGACAGGAGAAAATGTTGGTCCTAAACTTTTTTTTCCTGTAGGTATCATCATCATCAGACCGAAAGTCAACCAAGGGTTCTCAGGTTTTTGATAAAATGGAAAAAACAACACCGAAAGCTTCTCCGATTATTGCACCACTTCCCGTCAGCATTAAGAAGTCAAACAAGAAAGTATGTGAATCTGTAGCTGTCCTAAAACTGTAAATTTCTCTCCCACTTTCCCTTAGCAATATTCAATATCCATGTGTAAGAAGTAAAGGTACTAGAAGAGAAAAGTGTGGCAACAGTTGTCCCAAGGTTTCAATCTATTTGTAGATGTATTAAAATGTGAAAGAAAAATATTTACCACAATATACAATATATTATAAGTAGAAAATGAAGAAAGCAAACTCATTCTGCTTTAAGCTTGCCACTGATAATTATTAATGATCCTTAGGCTTATGCCAAAAAGCAACTAATGGTTCATTGCATTCCTGAGAATGGGCGCTTTCAGATAATATTATAGACAAAGAAATGCACCAGCAGGAAATTGTAGTAATCCAATAGAATCATAATGGCATAAGTCACCAAACGACAGGAAAAGAAACAGTTTTCTCTTTAATATCTCAAAAGTGTCAAAAGTAACTTGTGCCATTAGAGTAGAGCAGTGACGATAACTTGCATCCTGTGATTTTCTGCTTGTATAATGAGAAGTTCTAAGTATTCATTATTTTCAATCCAGCAATCCAATAGTAATCAGCCAAAGTTGCTAAGCTTCAGGAAAAATGACAAAAAAGCGGAGGAAAAGAAGCAAACAGCAGATCAAGAGAGTCCAGTGAGTGTCAAACAAGAACTTTTAACTCAGACCCCTGAAGATGACATATCTGAAAACCAGCCTGTGAAGAAGTGAGTGGATTTGTTAAAATTAACTGTTTTGTTTCATATTTTTTCTTTATTGTATAATTAGTTTTTGGTTTGTCAAGATAAAATAATGTAAATTATTTGGTTAAGAAAGATGAAATAGGTGGGCACGAAAAGTGAATGGCTATGTGAGATTATTGAAATATTCGATTATACAAAATGGAGAATATTTTATGAGAGATGCTTTATTTTTTTTGTGTGTGCATGAAAGTGTTTGAAAAACCTGGATTGAGCATGATGGGTAAATGAAGAATGTCTTTGCTGTTTTCGTGAAGTGTTTCTGAACAAATCCTTTGATCAGGCTATGTTGTTCAGCATTTGTGCTGAACAGCTATAAAAATGTTTGGTTTTGCAGTGAGGAGGGTTAAACTCATTAGACTGAAATTTCTGAGCATCTTAAACCATGAGCAAATAATTATCAGCGATCATGACGAATTTTTGGCATTTAGCACTAGGTCTCATGCAATAATGCAGATTCACCAGAAGACAAGGCTTATAATGATGACATAGTAAAACGACCTTAGGCTAAAAGGTTTCTTTCTTTATAGTGTCAGGGTTATACTGGAGAAGCATTTCTTTAAAATTACATTCTATTTAATTCTGTTTTTTAAATTTATATTTCTGTTTACTATTCTGTTACCATTGATTAGTTTGCGAGTTAGTTAGTTTCCTGCAGTAAACAACATAGACATGTTTTTATAGACATCACTGTGCCCTTTTAAATTTGATGCATTCAAAGTTCATCTTTTCATACAGAAAAATTGGTGCATTTGATCTGTGGCTGGAAGCTAATCTATCAGACTTGAGAGAAGAACACCCTGATTTATCAGAAGATGATTTAAGGCAGCAAGCAACTGAGGCTTTTAGGACTTTACCAAAGGAAGAGAGACAAGTAAGATTTAGTTAAATCACTTTCTATCACCAATGAAGTCCCCTGCACTTCTCTTGTATATCAACTGGAGGAGATCTGTAAAATGAAGTTGTGATTGGGAAAATAAGAAAAGTCAGTTTTCTGATTAAAGGGCAGGCTGAAACTAGATCTGGAATTCTAGATTGCTGACGAATGTTTTTTCTGTGTTTAAAATCTAATCAGCATTGTGCATTTAGCTTTGCTGAAGGATTTGTGTTTACTATGCAAATTTTATCGCAGGACAAGTATGCAATCAGTATCTAATCAAGTTTTCTTTGCTTTTTAAAAGGAATAAAGCCTATACCATTATTGCCATCTGGTTATACTTATGATTTGTGGAGTTAAAGATTTGATATTTGAAGTGATAGTTCTTAGAGTTATGATTATTATTTCTTGTGATGAAAAGTGTCACATGTTCCAGTCAGCTTCAGAATGTGACTGAAAAACTCCATGTCACTTTTCACAGATCTGGGTTCAGAAAGCCAAATCAGGTGGACAAAGTGATTCAGATGCATCAAAAAAGAGAAAGCTATCAACAGATGACACTGACAGAGCAAAAGGAGCAAAGGAAGAGAGTAAAAAGATAAAAAGTGAAAGTGCAGCTGAAAGGAAACAGCCACTTTCACAGGCCACAAATGCCAAACTGGCCAGATTTGCAAAAAATGATTAGTGTCTAGAAACAAATAGGCAAATGATTATAACTTAAAGCTACTTCACATGATTACATCTTTCTGCGGTATAAAATGGTTCCCTCTCCATCATCATTAAACAAATACATCAACTACGCTTGAGTTGGTGTCCCCCGGCAAAGATCAACACATCCGTTGTTCAACTCACCCATCGCCGACCCGATGTCAAAGGATGTTATTGTAACCAATATTAACTTTACATGGGGGGGGGGTTGGTGAAATGCATTCAAACCGAAAGCAATGGTCGGTCAGTGCACTACAGTTTCTAATCTTGGTTTGCCACTCATAAAATCATAAACTAGACGGCAGGGTGCAATACATGAATTTGGGATACCGTACCCTTTATATCCAACGTCAGTACTTATTAAAACCTCCAGCCGACGCTACTGGTCAAGCACTCTGACCGGATCAGTGACCTCACTCACGGGGGGAATCTTATCTGGCTCGCATTGACCCTTGCCGACTTACACAACGTGGTTTTTATGTGGTCGGTAAAACATTCGCTGCTCTGCCTTATTACAGTTAATCATGAATTAACCAACGAAACATTTGTCTGTAAGTCTCTAACCAATGATCAGACTTAGATACTGACACTGACAGCTGTAATTTTCTTCAGAACGAAGCATGATACCCCTGAGCGCTAAACAATGGTTTATCCAGATTAGCACTATTATCAATTAATGAACACAACGTGGGCATTTGGGGCAAAGGTCATTGCAGGGCTTGTGTCTGATTGGTTCTTAGAGAAGAGACAACTCTAGATGATAGTCAGCTTAGGAGAAAATGAGATGATAATAATGCAAATATGTTGAACAACAATTAGCATGCCAATGCTATGCCTTTTGATAGTATAGGGAGAGCCCTTGAAACTGAAAGCTTAGTCTTTGTGATTCCCACCAGTGCTTCACTGGCATGGGCTGCAAGTCAAAACACCATCACGCCACTGGCTTGACCAAGGGCCTCTAGACCTGCTTTGGCCTTGGGACTAGCCTATCAGCGTTCCCTTGCTTTTGGTGTTGGGTGGTGGTATTTTGAAGTATGCGTGGGAGAAGGACTGAGAGGGAGGGGCATTGTCCATGACACCGTGTGTAATCGTATGCACCCACGTGGACTCACTACCTGCGTGACTGTGCGTGAGAACAAAGAGAGACCTTGCAGCCTATCAGCGCGCTGTTTTGCCAACAGGGGAGTGTCGGTGACGGATAGTTGAGGTCTCGACTCAATTTCATTGGTCGGACAATCGAGATCAACTCATCCATTTGGGGTTCAACAATTGGAATAAGAGAGGGGACAAGAAATCAAAGTCAACACAGGCGTCGCGACGCTTGGGTTGAAGTCAACACAACCATTTTATTTTAATATAAAATATGATGTAACAGTGCTGGTTCCACAAAAAAATATCAACTCAAGAGAAGTTCAACTCAAGTGAAGTGCACTGTACTATTTTGTCTGTATGAGCAGAACAGTTGTCCATAAATAACTCTACTGCTTGTTCACTTTGGCACCTGTGCAGAATTGTGTTACGGCTTTTTTGTGTCGTGTAATTATATTTGAGGAAGGAAGCTTTGAAACTGCTATCAATCACTTCATTTGAAAGGATATAAATTGGTACGAAAAGAGCTGAGCTTTGAATTAGCAAGACAGCACTTTTTGTCATTGGTTTATGATCTGTACAACCGGAGAAAAAGAACAACAAAAGTTATGAAAGCTAAACAAAGTCCATAAAGCTGTCGGTACAAATGTCGTGTGTCTGTTTGATATTGATATATCAGATGTACCGCCAGAGAGTTAAACAACAGCATAGATGAATCCAGAATAAGAAAATTAGAAACAAAGATGCAGCTTTATAGTAAATATCAGATCCCACACTCCTGTGGCCATAAATCTATGCATGAACTTTTCCTAACTGGTTATACATTGGTGTAGGCTAGACCTTACGCGTTGGTGCAAAATGCTATCCAGTATGCATTAACTTTGCATAAGCTTACACTCGTATCTAAAAGGGTTTATGACTTTACACTTTCTCCGAGGATGACTAAATCAGTTACGCAATGCATAACTAACTGGGGAAAGTGGTGTCTGCTATGCAAATCCCATTGGCGCCTTACAGATGTACTGAAAAAATAACATTTCAGTAGAATTTGTATAATTGACCTAATCATATTCAATCAGGGGGTGGGGGCATAATGTCACGATGAATGCCGCCATGTTAAGAAATGGAAACAACGCCTCGAGGCAGACAACACACTATTCACTTCACAGTCAGCAGCCTCCATTTTGTTTACATCGTGGCTGTAGTGTTGATAAGCGTGAATGAATTTGTTTGTGTTAAGTGGCTGGGGTTGGCCGATGCAAAGTCTGTGCATGTGCAATGATGATTTTTGTCACAGTGGTAAGTGGCAATTGGTGTGTAGGGAGGGGTACGTGTAACTTTCATTCATGCATCCTGACCAAATTTGAGTTTACACCTAGTCGGCTGTATGCACTAAGTCCGCACCATGGTGCAAAACGGGTGCATTTACACCAAGTTGATACAGCCACTGGTCCTTGTAAATATCACATTTCATTCTCCTGGTCTTCAGTCTGCCAACTCCCTGGCCAGTCTGTCTCTTTATCAGGTGTTGTGAGGAAACACTGATCACCTTTTTTTTTTTTTAAATAAGAGTCTTCATCTGTTGCATGTTTTTGCTCTCAGTGGGTTCGTGGGTTGGATTTACATGTAATTTATTTACCCAGACTCTCTGTTTCAATTTGAGAATTCTTAGTTACAATTTGCCTGTAGAGAATTAGGTAGACTTTCTGACATAATGTGGGCTTTTGGTATTCCTGTTAAATATGTCTTTTATTTCCAAATTTAGATAAAATTTTGTCCTTTGTACCCTCACATGATATGATATCAAACCTCAAATTTCTTTTTTATCAAAGAAGTAATCATGACAATTTAGATGTTTCAACAGGCAAATTGTTAAAATGAATGTTTTGTTGTTTTCTTTAGTGGTATTGTTTTAACAAAAATAGTGGTTATCTGATACATGTTATAGAATGTGCCTGAGTTTATAGGAAATAATTTTTGTTTGAACATGTTTCCATTTGATGTTTATCCACATTCATAAAACTTTCATCACGTACAGGTAATGTCTGCACCATCTGATCAGCCAAGTATGCTAGACAGATCCTGCTTTTGTAGTGTTTCATGTATGTCTGTAATTGTAAATACATGTAATTTAATAAAATATTGACAAAAGCAGAAAGTTTTGATTATTTTCAGCATTTTTGTAAAGGATGAATGAGTAAAAAGTGTAAATTGATGATCAGGGAACTCTTTAATCACCAACGCCATCATTTTTTGACATAAGTTTGTTTGTGTCATTTAAATGTCCAGATCATAAACCTGGTCTGGAGGAGTTTCTCTGTCTGCTTCATTTGTATCAATCTTGAATAGGGTTTACCTGTAGGCTATATTGGATATATGCACAATTGAACAAGCATTTGACTTCAAATGCTCTATAGTACCTAAAGGTGACTCAGATTGACCCTGTATTGAGGGAACCAGTGGTTCTCCGGTTCACACACAAACATAAAAGAACGCCAAAAGAAAACAGTACATGTACAAGTATATATGAAAACATGATACAGTATTGTTACATTTAATGGCTTATCAGGTCTGCTTCGTAAGAATCCAAACCACTTTTTAATAACAAACAAAAGTTCACATCAGATAGGCCTACTCTGTAAAGATATGTCCAGGCAATACAGAAAAGTGTCTTTGCTTGGGTTAATTACAATCACATTCGTAGATCCAAATGTGAGAGGATGAACGACTTTTTAATTTTAATGTGCTTTCATGGTAGCTCTAGTGCGTGAGTGAGGGACGGCCACTCATAGTAGTTTATGGACACTTGGCCGAGCACCATTAATTGGATTATTTCCCTTGTAATACTAGCGCGGGACCCGTTATTCACATCACGGTGAAAAGCGCGCATTTTGATTGGTCAGTTGGAAATGTTGACCCCCGGGCTTCCAACTCTTATATCATGGCTTTGAGTTTCTTACAACTCGCTCACTCGTTGTTATCCACCGACAGAAAGACGGGAACCCGAATTCATTTTTGAGAGTAGACAATACCCTATCGGTACAAAATGGGTACTCATGATAACGTTTGTTATCAATGGAGATACGTCGTATTAATGGACGAAAGTATCCCGCACAAAATTGTCGAATGTTGTTAGTCCTGACACTTTGAAAATTTATATTAAAACTATTACCGGGTTTCTGGTATAAGTAGTCAGTTGGAATTGTAGCAGCAAGTTTCTACTTTATAATGGTACCAATTTCGTTGTACTTTGATGCACGTGTCCTATTGAAATGATTAATGAGAGGATCTCGGATTTAAAGTAAACTATGAGTTAGACGCATGTTATCCCCGATAAATCCAACCTGGGTCAAATTTATTCAATTATTGCTGGAGGGGTCGTTAGAGTAATTTCTGCAGTTTACTGGGATACCTAATTGACTTTTGTGTGCACCCTTTTGACCGTGCTGTAAATTCGATTGTGTTGGGACCCTAACCGGTTGTGTTGTCGGGCTGGACTCCATGTCCGAGCCTTTCACTTGTGCAACACGGGCTACGTGGTGGCTCTCTCGGACGTCCGCGCGGGCTCATAAATAGGATGCGGTTCGGGTGGTCAGCGCGCTCCATCATAGACGCAGGAGACAAGAGCCGACAGCACAGTGAGCCCAGCCCAGCAACCCGGGCCCGTAGCAGCTCAGAGGCTTGCCGACGCTTGCCATCGCCACCCCGCCCCATAAGGCATGTGGCGGTAGCACAGGACCCGGAGAAACTTTGGCTTATGGCTGGTTGGGCTTCTTTTTTTGGGCTTTTTTTTGTTGGTAGTGATACCTTTGTTAGGCTTTTTGAATAAATAAGATTGACAGCAGAACCCTGTGTTTGTTAATCCTGTGTATCCTTAAGGGAGTTACTATTGAACCCACGCAGTAACCACGTTAGCCACTCGTAGTTCATCCAACATTTTCTGGTGTCAAGAAGTGGGATACACAGAAGGGTTAGTTTGTAGTGTAGAAAGCCCAGCCATGGAAATTTTTAGTTTGAAGCCCAGCCGGCCAGCCAACCCCTGCCCCACCCCATAGGAACCAGGGAGCCACGAAGACCAGCGCCCTCCAACATCAACTCAAGATTCAGGACCTGTATCCCAGTCCTGTGTACATCCTGGTCGACACAAGATCCAGGACCCGTACCCCGGTCCTGTGCACACCGTCCTGTCTGTTCCCCCGCCTCATGGTGGTTACTTTACCATCAGAAACCCAGATGGAGATGCCACTGCGGTCAACGGAGACCTCTTGCGGTTGTTTCACCCCCCAGTGGTCAACACACGTCCACAGCACCCGCCTCCACTGCCTGCGTCGACCGATGTCTGGTACTTCCAAAGATTGACAGCAGAACCCTGTGTTTGTTAATCCTGTGTATCCTTAAGGGAGTTACTATTGAACCCACGCAGTAACCACGTTAGCCACTCGTAGTTCATCCAACATTTTCTGGTGTCAAGAAGTGGGATACACAGAAGGGTTAGTTTGTAGTGTAGAAAGCCCAGCCATGGAAATTTTTAGTTTGAAGCCCAGCCGGCCAGCCAACCCCTGCCCCACCCCATAGGAACCAGGGAGCCACGAAGACCAGCGCCCTCCAACATCAACTCAAGATTCAGGACCTGTATCCCAGTCCTGTGTACATCCTGGTCGACACAAGATCCAGGACCCGTACCCCGGTCCTGTGCACACCGTCCTGTCTGTTCCCCCGCCTCATGGTGGTTACTTTACCATCAGAAACCCAGATGGAGATGCCACTGCGGTCAACGGAGACCTCTTGCGGTTGTTTCACCCCCCAGTGGTCAACACACGTCCACAGCACCCGCCTCCACTGCCTGCGTCGACCGATGTCTGGTACTTCCCGGCTCACCACCCTTGCCAGCCACCTGCAGCCCGACCGGACCCTCAACCTGGGATGACAACTTCCCAGCGCCTACCTCCTGTGCGACGGTCCAGCCGCCCACACAGACAACCCCAGAGATTGGACCTCTGACTCTTATTAGTGATTAACATTAGACATTGACTGTGAGTGCAGAAAGAGCAGGGGAGCGCACCCATCAAGACCCCCCCCCCAGTTTCCATCAGGCCAGATGATAGACCACCGAATCCAAGGGAGCTCCGCCTCAAGATTTTAAGTTAGAGAGTATGCCCATGTTGGCTTTCTCCACAGCTTAGTTACAATGACTTTTAATGCCTATGTTGACCTTACCTTTTTCATTGCACTAGTGCCCTTATAGCATATTGTCTTTTTTTGTACTGTTCGATCCTACGTTAACCCTGATAGTGGTCTGGGACCACCGTTGCAGGTCTGGGACCTGTTGTTTTGTCCATATGATGTAATTTACTACAGCCAGAGCTGAGACTGTTGTGTACATCTTCAGGATGCCAGTAGTAACTTAGCCGGTTCACGCCACCTGTTAGTAGTTATAAAGAGGATGGACCATTGTTGTACTTCGGTTCACTGTGTGTAATTTGCAATTGTTCTACTCTAAGTGATGGTATCATAGCCCCTTAGAGTTTGTTTATACCTTCAGTGGTCTTTTGTAAACCTTTGAATTGATGTATGTGTCACGTAAGGGACTACGTGACTTAGCAGGGGAGAATGTGAGAGGATGAACGACTTTTTAATTTTAATGTGCTTTCATGGTAGCTCTAGTGCGTGAGTGAGGGACGGCCACTCATAGTAGTTTATGGACACTTGGCCGAGCACCATTAATTGGATTATTTCCCTTGTAATACTAGCGCGGGACCCGTTATTCACATCACGGTGAAAAGCGCGCATTTTGATTGGTCAGTTGGAAATGTTGACCCCCGGGCTTCCAACTCTTATATCATGGCTTTGAGTTTCTTACAACTCGCTCACTCGTTGTTATCCACCGACAGAAAGACGGGAACCCGAATTCATTTTTGAGAGTAGACAATACCCTATCGGTACAAAATGGGTACTCATGATAACGTTTGTTATCAATGGAGATACGTCGTATTAATGGACGAAAGTATCCCGCACAAAATTGTCGAATGTTGTTAGTCCTGACACTTTGAAAATTTATATTAAAACTATTACCGGGTTTCTGGTATAAGTAGTCAGTTGGAATTGTAGCAGCAAGTTTCTACTTTATAATGGTACCAATTTCGTTGTACTTTGATGCACGTGTCCTATTGAAATGATTAATGAGAGGATCTCGGATTTAAAGTAAACTATGAGTTAGACGCATGTTATCCCCGATAAATCCAACCTGGGTCAAATTTATTCAATTATTGCTGGAGGGGTCGTTAGAGTAATTTCTGCAGTTTACTGGGATACCTAATTGACTTTTGTGTGCACCCTTTTGACCGTGCTGTAAATTCGATTGTGTTGGGACCCTAACCGGTTGTGTTGTCGGGCTGGACTCCATGTCCGAGCCTTTCACTTGTGCAACACGGGCTACGTGGTGGCTCTCTCGGACGTCCGCGCGGGCTCATAAATAGGATGCGGTTCGGGTGGTCAGCGCGCTCCATCATAGACGCAGGAGACAAGAGCCGACAGCACAGTGAGCCCAGCCCAGCAACCCGGGCCCGTAGCAGCTCAGAGGCTTGCCGACGCTTGCCATCGCCACCCCGCCCCATAAGGCATGTGGCGGTAGCACAGGACCCGGAGAAACTTTGGCTTATGGCTGGTTGGGCTTCTTTTTTTGGGCTTTTTTTTGTTGGTAGTGATACCTTTGTTAGGCTTTTTGAATAAATAAGATTGACAGCAGAACCCTGTGTTTGTTAATCCTGTGTATCCTTAAGGGAGTTACTATTGAACCCACGCAGTAACCACGTTAGCCACTCGTAGTTCATCCAACACAAAAAGAACGAGTAATCAATATTTTGATCAAGCTACATGTATTTAATTTTAATCAGGAATTAAAAATCTCCCTATTAAGGAAATATGGTGGATTTATTGGTCTCATTAAAAAAATTTTTTTTTTTAGATTTTCAGTTCGTTCACACACCAATGTCCATCAGCTATAATACATGGGAAAGGTCCATCCGCTGTAAGTTATACTGCTGTAAAGATTAGGAAGTGATTGTCACAGGAATAGTGAAACAAGTGATGTCCTCATCACCACTTTTGATTTCCCACTTAACCACCAGGGTAATCTAAAAGATAAAAACAGTTAAGTGAGTTATTTAGTGTCCGAAATCCTGTGAGATTTTAAACACTTAACATCAAAAGATAACTAAACTTTCATCATGCCGTTTTGAAAGTAAATTATATAGTGCGTATATATACATTATACATGTAGTACTAAACTGTTTTTAAATGGTTCAAATCAAAACATTTACGCAACAGCAACTTGAGTTCTTGACGTTTGTTCCATCTGCATTTCCTGGAAAAGGAAATCTCTTTTATGCATGTACATGTATTATTATTATATATGACAAATGCATATTTTGTCACTTGTTTAAAGTGCGTTGTGGCACTTATCAAGCTATTTCACACTATTCACAAATCACAGTTCCGACTTATTCTAACTCTGTATCGTAATAATAGCCTACTAAAGCCTCAAACGTTCAACGTTCAACGCGGATTTTCTCAATTGTGCAAATAGTGGAGCTGGAACAAATAAGGACTAAGGCCGCCAAATTCCCAGTTAAAAATCACACGATGTAGCCCAGAAACCATGCAGTACAACAGTGTGATAAACTGATACTCCATGATCAAGAAGAATAGCATAACTATATAAGAATAAATGGTCAGTTTAACCCTTTTCTCCCTAATAAACGTTTCCAAAGTCACTATCAATAGTATCATATACTAAGACGTGCCCCGGATTTGATGCTGAGAGCCTTAACATGAGACTGAACATTCACGTTTTTTATTTTCTCATGTAAACCAGATTCAATTGTGAACCAGTGCTCCAAGTGAGGCAGGATGGATAAGGATTGTATGCCTTTGTCAGCAACTTTTGGAGATTGTTTATCCAGATTAATTCATCACTCCCACTCATTATTCCTCTATATCTAGAGATTTCATAATCAAATTACAAACCCAGAATCTCGCGTGCGTGGGTGAACTTGAACTTCAAGGGTAATCAAAACAGCTTGACAGCGTAATGCAGTGGTTCTCAACTTGTGCGATATCGTCCCCATTCGGGGGGGGGGGGGGGCGCGCGAAAACTAAATGAAGGACAATTTGGGGAGCAAATATAGGGCAGCTACTTATCTGTTCAACAGAGGGCGTAGATGGGTTTTTTTATGAACAAAAAAGACCAACTGTATGTACACGTATTTCTTTTAAGCTTGTGATAAAGGATGCTGGCGATATTATAATCAACACGCCTACTGTAGTGTCAGTATTAACTAAGGCTTTGAAAAACTTAACATGGTAATTTGTCTGTAGTCTGACTTCTTTGGAAAAGTACATACTGGGTTTGAGTAGGGATTTTAGGTACGGGTGGGGGGGGGGGGGGGAGGCGATGACAGAAAAATTTGGAGTATAAGAGGGCGATTGTCTGAACAACTTTGAGAACCACTGGTATAATGCTGTTGATTTATGACTTTGCCCCTAAACACTGCAAGTACAAGTACACACGTACATACCGAAGGATATGTAGGTTGGACAAAGATTTGATTCCTGTACACAACTTTATCCCCTTTGTTGATTGGACACTTCATGTAATCGCAAGCGTCGGAGTCGGGCAGTGGGAAAGGTACGAGAACACCTTCGATCAAACCGTACACTTTGGTCTTAGCTGCTGTTACAGGACTGTCTGCAAACATATCAAATACATGTACATGTAGTGGCATGTTTAATCACCATGTCTTTCTCTCTGTCTGCCTCTCTCTCTCTCTCTCTCCATCTTCCTCTTTTTTCTCCCTCTCTCTTTTGTTTCTCCATGCCCTCTCCTTCCCTTTCTCTCTCCACCTTCTCCTTCTTTCTCTCTCTCGCTCTCTCTCTCCACTCCTTTCTTTCTCTCTACCCCTTCTCTCTCTCTCTCTCTCCACCCCTTTTTCTCTCCGCCCTTCCTTTTTCTGACTCCGAATCCATTGTCACCTTCTCTCTCTCTCCTCCCCTCCCCTCTCTGTTAACGAATAAACCATTGACACTTGAGTACATGTTTTGTCATCTGTACACACGTTTCTGACTGCAGGCAGACAGGTAAGGTGTCTGACATTTTTTACATGCATGTTTGGACAAAAAAAAAAATTGGAGGAGGAGGGTCTACTTCTGGCCAGGCATACGTGCATAGCAACAACACACAAACAAATGAACAAAGAAACAAAAATGAAATAGAATCTGCTGGCAGTGGACATAGCCGAACTGCCCCACGGAACAGGAACGACTTTGAGCAAAGAGTGCAACGATCCTCCGTGTCCCTACTACAACTATTTAGTATTTGCTACATAAAACTTGCTCTTATTGCCATATTTTGACGTTGCTTCAAGCCTTGCTGCAACCCCTCAGATTTTCTGTGGTTTTGTAATATTATTTCGTCAAGCCCCTAAGCTACTTCTCAGAAAAGAATATGAAAAAGGGCAGCCTGGTGTATTAAGTGTATTATCAGTCTAAGCGACTGGAAAGTCCCTCTCTGACTCTCTCTCTCTCTCTCTCCTTATCCCTGTCTTCCACTCCTCATCCTCACCCCCAGGGAACAGAATAACCATTAAAATGTGTGATTAAAAAATCACACATTTTAATGGTTATTCTGTTCCCTGTCCCAACTGCCATGATCTTTCCGTAAATATACACATGTAATGCAGCAAACACAACCTGGTTCAAATCTCCATGTACTGCTTTTCATTTCTGATTCATACATATTCCTTATACATGTAAAGTTTCCTACTCGTTCCTTAAGAGGGGATTTACTTTGTAATATTGTACAACTTTTTCATTATTATTACATTAACTCAGATCCCCTTTGGCTTGCTTCATTGTAGCGGCATAATTTCTACATGTATTTATTATAAACTCACACAATAGTTTATCTGCTTGCTGAGGCCATGCAAAATATGGTCCATTGGACTGATATCATTTGTTAAAAAATTAGTACGTAATGTAGGCTATGTGTGAGTTTATCTGCTTGCTGAGGCCATGCAAAATAAGGTCCATTAGACTGATATCATCTCTATACAAAAAAAATGTAAGAAAACCCCTTTGTTCCCTATGGACTCAAAAACTACTGGACCTATTGAACTGAAATTTGGCACACACAATTGTACGATACTGACCAGTGTTCCTATGTACATAGGCATAAAAAAGCGTATGGGATTCGTGAGTTATTCCAATAATGCGATAAGAATGGAACAGTAAATTTGCGAGAGCGTTTGATCCGAATTGTACGTTCGTTAACCTATGACCTCTTTCTTTGTTAATCGCTTTTCCACTTCCGGCCCCGGAATTCGATTCATAATCACAGTAGTGTCTGTGAGAGCTAGATCTAGTATGCACTGATGCAGCATGCCCCCTAAAAAACGTACTATCGGTAGGCATACATGTCTCAAATCGCTGTAGTTTTTTTTATTGGAAATTTATTGTTTCGCCATCATTCAGATCTATTTCGAGTCATGGTTCGCCATTTTAAGGTTTCGTTATCATTACCTGCGATATGTTCACTATCAAACACACTAACCCGTGCGCAAATCATGCAGTTGTACGAGATGCGCAGGGTGTCAACTCACAAAGGCAGAGCAGTAAGACTTATTTAAAAACAAACAAACAAAAATAAAATTAACAAATAGGAACAGGCCAGATGAAGCAGGTCCATAATAACCACCCAGAACTGAAACCAATATTCAAACCAATTTATCCCGGGCAGGGCCGGGGACCTCAGCTAGTTTGTTAAAAAATTAGTACGTAATGTAGGCTATAATATACCTATTGTCAAGGACCTTGCCCGTTATCAAACTAGACCTTTGGCAACAATTCAAGGCTGATGTAGGCTAGATTATTCGGACTTTAAAAAAAAAAAAAAAATTGTTACTGTTATTGTTCTTCACTTGCACATCCAGTATCGACACTTGATTCAAGATAAAGGAGTGTCAAGACGCTTCATGACCTCAGGTCTGGATGGGCTGGTTCCTGCTCTCTTTTCATACTACACGAGGGTAATGGGCTACTGACACCATGTCAATACGGTGTCTTTTTTTTTATGTACCGTATACTTTTTGTGTATCAATTTCCTTATGTGGCGGTCTTTGAATGTACACTACAGTTGTGTGTGATTCCAGTTTTCATCTGATGATGCAATCGTTAAATCCTGTGCCGATACTGTAATTTTTTTTTTCTTTGAGTATCATTCCAGTTGCTGCGCAGTTATTATTATTCTTCCCCCCCCCCCTTCTCTCTTGTCTTTTCCTTGTTTACATTGTTGCTACCAGATCATTTTATTACTGGCTGCAGTCAAGTGCAAATGTTTGATGATGATATACTTGTATGAAAGTGAGAGTGGAAATCACCTGAAGAGCACTACATTAATTATACAGTAAAAATGCGACGCAAAAAAAAAAAATGTATATGCTCACTGATGATTCAAGAATTATCGTACCTTTATTCTTATATTCATTCGTACATTTTTAAATCAGCAAATCGAGTTCCGTTCAACATTATTAACGTTTTTGCGGTTTCAATCCAGCACTTGTCAGTGTCTTCTGTTATCCCAACTTGTGGATCGACTCAAGACAGCTGCTGTTAGTTGTTTTTTACATATAAATATGACAGATATCACCCTCTTGTCACAATTAAAACGTGTGGAGGGTCTAGAAAGGTTGCTGTACAACATAAACTATAAACATCCATTGCTCTCTTTTCACGTTTAAATATCTTCATAATATTATTCGCCTGTGTTATCATTTCCTGGGGGGGGGGGGGGGGGCGATTATGGAGTATGTAAAGGTCGCTTTCATTTTGATTAAATTTACGTCGGCTAATTTCAAATGGTAGCTTCGTTTTTATTCCTACCGTAAGTTCTAAATTTGAGATGGAACACCTCCTCCTTGACGGTAAAGTAAAGTAAGTTTTGGAAATATACACATTAACTAACTGAAAAAATATACAGTAGGCCCACCTTGAATGACACACTGTGAATGCTAGGCCTACATTCCCCATTTGTCTCGACTTTTATCCTCCGGCCTTTCTTTTGACCTGATTCTGAGGGTGATGTTTGGCGTGTCCTAAAGTCCCCAGAAAAGCTTACATGATTACATCCCGTACAATTGTCACATGTGTACCAGTTCTCAAGAGTTCTAATTACTAAATAAGAAGAGTTGAGGGTCAAGGAGATGAAGACTGAAGATTATACTTACTGGCGGTGAAGTAGATGACTGTGGAGACATTTGTGTTCTTCTTGAAAGGACATGGGAGGTTTGGACAAGGGGTGATATCAACCTCAGTGAGCACCCCTAGCTTGGAGCCTGAAATAAAATCATTCCATTTTTCTGTACATACACAATGTCTATTGTATTATTTATACGTGCATAGCAACAACACACAAACAAATGAACAAAGAAACAAAAATGAAATAGAATCTGCTGGCAGTGGACATAACCGAACTGCCCCACGGAACAGGAACGACTTTGAGCAAAGAGTGCAACGATCCTCCGTGTCCCTACTACAACTATTTAGTATTTGCTACATAAAACTTGCTCTTATTGCCATATTTTGACGTTGCTTCAAGCCTTGCTGCAACCCCTCAGATTTTCTGTGGTTTTGTAATATTATTTCGTCAAGCCCCTTCAGCTACCTTCTCAGAAAAGAATATGAAAAAGGGCAGCCTGGTGTATTAAGTGTATTATCAGTCTAAGCGACTGGAAAGTCCCTCTCTGACTCTCTCTCTCTCTCTCTCTCTCTCTCCTTATCCCTGTCTTCCACTCCTCATCCTCACCCCCACCCCATAACTCTCTGATCTACTCATTATTTTATCTGGACTATTCTAAAACTACATGTATAATTTGGCACTTGGAGTAAAACTGAATCTGGTTATCACGACGGATTCGCCTACTTTATGGAGAAAACTGATGTGTGAGAATGTGCTGCATGTCAGCAGTTATTACAACAAAACATAATGCATGTCTAATCATTATTATTGCTTCCTTTTGTGGGTCAATAGATAGAGAAAACAAATAAATGCGAAGGCGTATCTAGGATAAAGTAGGGTACTTTAGCACCCCGGGCTGATCCTTTTCGTTTTCCCGCCTTCGGCCCCAAGAACGTACTTTTAAAAAAAATTGGAATAGATTCACGGAAAAAATAAAAAATGCAACCAGTTTACAGTACCAATAATAATATAATCAGTAAATTGGAAAACGCTAGTAAGAATACTGCACATTGTACTTTTATCTTTAATTTTAGCCACGGCTGTCACCTGGGGTTGATTGTCCCCGTAGGACATCAGCTAACTCACTTTTAATGGAAGGAAATTTAGGGGCTTAGTAGTAAAAAAATGACATAATTTTATTTCATTAGGCCTATAATAGATAGAAATCTACCATGCATACATTTTGATAGGATTCTGCTGTATTTTTGGCGATGATTAATGATAAATCACTGATCATGATCAGACATGAAACAATGGGATGTCCAGGGACTTGCCAGTGGGGAGTTACATGGAAAGGTATAATGAGAGGTCTGGTAGTTGATCTTTGTCTCGTGGACTCTCATTATGGTTATACTGGTCTTAATGTCTGTTGTCCAGTTTGTGCTGAGAACATTGAGGTAACAGATTGATGCAATGTTACATATATCTCTCTCTCTCTTTCTTTCTCTCTCTCTCTCTCTCTTTCCCTTTCCTTCCCTCACACCACCATCTCTCTTTCTCCCCCCCCCCCCCCGGCCTGTTTTTTTTTCTTTCGTGTATGTGTGTGATTAAGTGTACCTAGGTGTTACTCATACATCTGATCTGTATTTAAGGCACAGGCTGCTTGCACAGTGCAGCCAAAATACTGGCAATAGGCTTTTGTGTGTATGTGCGCGCGCGCGGAATTTCGCGTTTTGCGCGGAACACGCGCGGAATTTCGTGTTTTTTGAGGGGTGGAAAAAATGAATGTCTCAGTTATGTCTCGAGAGAGAAAAAATTACCAAGCCATTCCAGGATTTTCTGATGTTCCAGAAGATGAATTCCAGAAATATGTTGGCAAGTATGCTACCGACGCTGTAAAATCAGCTCATCATCATCATCATTGCCTTTCTCACCCTGGATCAGGGTATAGGCCACCAACAAACACTTTCCATCCCTCTCTATCATGGGCCAGCCTCTTTACATTATTCCAAGTCTTTCCGCTTCGTTGCACATCATTTTCTCTGGCTCTTCTCCACGTTCCGCGCGGCCTCCCTCTTGATCTCTTGCCCTGGGGATTCCAATCCAATACCTTCTTCGTGATGCTGTTTCCTGGCCTCCTGAGAGTGTGGCCGATCCATCTCCATCGCCTCCTACCAATTTCCTCTCTGACTGGGCTCTGTCTTGTTCTTTTCCATACAATTTCATTGCTGACCTTGTCTGTCCATCTGATCTTAAGTAGCTTCCTCAAACATCTGTTGATGAAAACTTGGATTCTCTTTATGCAGGCCTGAGACGCATTCCAAGTCTCACATCCATACAACAGGACTGACTTCACGTTCGAGTTGAATATCCTCAGCTTTGTTTTTAGAGATATATCCTTGGTTCTCCAAATCTTGCTTAAGGACGTGAAAGCTGCCTGTGCCTTTCCAATTCGTGCTTTGACTTCTGCCTCTGTTCCTCCCTTATTGTCAATGATACTACCAAGATAGCAGAAGGACTCTACATCTTCCAGTGGTTGATCTCCTACTCTGACTTGTGCGCTTGGGAGTGCAACAATTTTTAGGACCTTCGACTTCGCAGGATGTATCCTCAATCCAATAGATTCTGAAATTTTGTTTAGAGCTGTAGTCTTTGCTTGCATCTGGTCGTGTGTGTGCGACAATAGTGCCAAGTCATCTGCAAAATCTAGATCGTCCAGCTGTGTCCATGGGGTCCATTGTATACCATTTCTTCCTCCACTGGTGGTTTCTTTCATAAGCCAATCAATCACCAGGACAAACAGAAATGGGGACAGCAAACAACCCTGCCTAACACCAGTCTTGATATCAAAGCTGTCAGTAAGCTCGCCATCGTGTACGACTCTGCAACTTGTCCCGTCGTACATGCTCTTGATAAGGTTCACCATCTTCTCTGGGATTCCATAATGTCTCAATATTCTCCACAGTGTTTCTCTATCGATGCTATCAAAGGCCTTCTCGTAGTCAAGGAAGTTCACTATCAGTTGGGAGTTCCACTCTAGCGACTGCTCTACTATGATTCTCAGCGTGGCGATCTGGTCGGTGGTTGATCGATTACTCCTGAAACCAGCTTGCTCCTCACGAAGTTTTTGGTCTGTTGCATTCTGTATTCGCTTGAGAAGAATCCGATTGAAAACCTTTCCTGGGATGGAGAGAAGTGTGATTCCTCTGTAGTTACTACAATTGCTGAGGTCCCCTTTTTTGTAAAATCAGCTGGTGGATTGAAAATTGATCTCCGTGCTTTTTGGCTGTCTGTGCCGTTGAGCAACCTTGCGAAGCTTGCATTAAAATACACCTTCGCATGTTGCTCATCGGCAGATGCAGAAAGATCGTTTTCACTCTACAACCTGATTTTGAGTGGAAGGAGGAGATCCCTCAGTGAGGAAAATCTCAAAGCATTTTGTTTTCTTTTTTTTAACAGATATGCAGAGAACAGCTTTTTTGAGTAATTTTGGATTTATTAATGTCACCAATCTTGTCATCATCATTATCATTACCGGTACTGTCATCATCACTCGCTTTTCCATCATGTCGTTGTCAAGTATACTGTTTATAACTTTTTTCTCAATAAACCAAGTGGTACACTGGGATGGTGTAACCCTGGATACTGAAACTAAACCTGATGCTTTTGTCTGGCTTTTATTCTCAGCTTTGTCAACAAGTAAGTGTTCCGTCTTTTTATTTTTCAATGGGCGCATTTACGCGTTGCGCAGAATTTGCCATTTTTTTGTGCAGAATTTTGCAGAATTTGCACAAAAAAAAAATGCAGAATCCTCCGGGGATAGATTGGGCCCATTTCACCAAACGACAAGATTATCGAGGCCGGCGAACCAGACGTAATCCTAACTGTAACATTTTTTCCGAAAATTAATTTCATTGTGTCAACTTAACTCAATTTTGCCATGTTTACCACCCCCCCCCCCCCCCCCCAATATCCTGGCTAAGTTTTCATTTTTCCCCCTCATGCTCTATGACCCGCCCGTGCAGATGCGGGGCCCTCTTGCAGAAGAGGGACAGCAAAGAATACATCTGACGTGATACTGCGTGTCGTAAGAGGCGACTAAAGGTGCAAAGGTCCTGGTCTCCCGAGAAGAGCCAGTTGGCGGTGGGCCAACTACCCACCCTGTAAAAATAAACCAGTTACAGAAACACAAGCAAATACTTTAAATCAGTCTTTTATCTTGGGAGAAGGGGGAGCATCTGCACCTGTAGATTCAATGAAGGACAATGGACAAAGCCGAAAGGACTCCACTGGCCTGACTGCTCCTTCATCAAACAAGTCACTCCGGATTGCGTCGTGGAATGTCCGCTCCATGTATGAAGCAGGAAAGAGTGCCCAGGTTACAATGGAGATGAGGCGATACAGACTGCACATACTTGGAGTTAGCGAGACCCGCTGGATACAGTCCGGACTGAAACAACTTAATTCTGGGGAAAAGATTTTGTATTCTGGAAGGGAGGACAAAAAGCATACAGAAGGAGTAGCGATCATCTTGAGCAAGCACGCCCAGAGGTCACTGAGGGGATGGGAACCCTACGGAAGGAGAATTATATTGGCATCATTTACTACAAAGAACAAGAACATCAACATGAACATTGTGCAGATATACGCCCCAACAAATGAAGCAACCGATGAGGACAAGGACGATTTCTACAACCAGCTTCAGGAAATAGTTGACACATTGCCAAGAAAAGATGTGAACATTATAATGGGAGACGCCAATGCCAAGATAGGACAGGACAATACAGGGTATGAGGACATTATGGGGTGCAATGCTTTGGGACAAATGAATGAGAATGGAGAGCGGTTTGCAAGTTTCTGCGCATTTAACAGCTATGTGATTGGAGGTTCAGTATTCCCACACAAGAGGATCCATAAGGCCACTTGGATTTCACCGGATGGAGTAACTGAAAACCAGATTGACCACTTCTGCATCACCCGACGTTTCAGACGCTCACTGGAGGATGTCATAGTACAGAGAGGAGCTGATGTTGGATCTGACCATCACATGCTGCTGGCAAGACTCAAACTCCGCCTCAAGAAACAAGGTACCAGAGCAGGAACAAAGAGAAGAAAGTTTCAAGTGAGCCTTCTGGATGGAGACAAGAAGGAAGAGTTCCAGCTGACACTGAGGAATAGATTCAAACCCCTTGTTGACCTCGAAGAGACAGTAGATTTGGAGGCTCACTGGGCTAAGGTAAAAGGAGTATTTACATCGACATGTCAGGATGTTCTTGGGGAAAAGAAAGTGGAACACAAGGAATGGATCAGTAAAAAATCACTGGACTTGATAAGGATAAGAAGAGACCTAAAAGAACAGGTAAATGCAAGTCGTACAAGAAGCTCAAGAGTTGGTAACCAGGAAGAGTACCGGGCAACAGCTAAAGAGGTCAAAAAATCAATTAAAAAAGACAAAGAGGAGTTCATAGGAATGTTAGCAGAGAAAGCAGAGAAGGCAGCAACAGGAGGACACATGAGGATCCTCCACCAGACTACAAAGACTCTTGCTGGAAAATATGGAAAACCTGAAGTTCCTGTCAAGGATTACAACAGGAAGGCTACTTTTGGAAAGGAAGCTCAGGCAAAAAGATGGATAGAACATTTTAACAGCCTCTTGAACAGACCTCCACCAAGCAACCCACCCGACATTCTACCCGCAAGAAATGATTTACCGATCAGTTGCGACCCTCCGACTAAAGCAGAGATTAATGATGCCATAAAGCAGTTAAATCGAGGCAAGGCAGCTGGACCAGATCAGATCCCACCAGAGGCGCTGAAGGCAGATGCTGCTGGGGCTGCAGAGGGTCTGCACTCACTATTCTCGAGGATTTGGATCGGAGGCAAGTTTCCAAAGGACTGGAAGGAAGGGCACCTCGTGAAGCTTCCAAAAAAAGGGGACCTCAGCAATTGTAGTAACTACAGAGGAATCACACTTCTCTCCATCCCAGGAAAGGTTTTCAATCGGATTCTTCTCAAGCGAATACAGAATGCAACAGACCCAAAACTTCGTGAGGAGCAAGCTGGTTTCAGGAGTAACCGATCAACCACCGACCAGATCGCCACGCTGAGAATCATAGTCGAGCAGTCGCTAGAGTGGAACTCCCAACTGATAGTGAACTTCCTTGACTACGAGAAGGCCTTTGATAGCATCGATAGAGAAACACTGTGGAGAATATTGAGACATTATGGAATCCCAGAGAAGATGGTGAACCTTATCAAGAGCATGTGCGACGGGACAAGTTGCAGAGTCGTACACGATGGCGAGCTTACTGACAGCTTTGATATCAAGACTGGTGTTAGGCAGGGTTGTTTGCTGTCCCCATTTCTGTTTGTCCTGGTGATTGATTGGCTTATGAAAGAAACCACCAGTGGAGGAAGAAATGGCATACAATGGACCCCATGGACACAGCTGGACGATCTAGATTTTGCAGATGACTTGGCACTATTGTCGCACACACACGACCAGATGCAAGCAAAGACTACAGCTCTAAACAAAATTTCAGAATCTATTGGATTGAGGATACATCCTGCGAAGTCGAAGGTCCTAAAAATTGTTGCACTCCCAAGCGCACAAGTCAGAGTAGGAGATCAACCACTGGAAGATGTAGAGTCCTTCTGCTATCTTGGTAGTATCATTGACAATAAGGGAGGAACAGAGGCAGAAGTCAAAGCACGAATTGGAAAGGCACAGGCAGCTTTCACGTCCTTAAGCAAGATTTGGAGAACCAAGGATATATCTCTAAAAACAAAGCTGAGGATATTCAACTCGAACGTGAAGTCAGTCCTGTTGTATGGATGTGAGACTTGGAATGCGTCTCAGGCCTGCATAAAGAGAATCCAAGTTTTCATCAACAGATGTTTGAGGAAGCTACTTAAGATCAGATGGACAGACAAGGTCAGCAATGAAATTGTATGGAAAAGAACAAGACAGAGCCCAGTCAGAGAGGAAATTGGTAGGAGGCGATGGAGATGGATCGGCCACACTCTCAGGAGGCCAGGAAACAGCATCACGAAGAAGGTACTGTATTGGATTGGAATCCCCAGGGCAAGAGATCAAGAGGAAGGCCGCGCGGAACGTGGAGAAGAGCCAGAGAAAATGATGTGCAACGAAGCGGAAAGACTTGGAATAACGTAAAGAGGCTGGCCCATGATAGAGAGGGATGGAAAGTGTTTGTTGGTGGCCCTGATCCAGGGTGAGAAAGGCAATGATGATGATGCTCTATGACCGATTAAGGTTAAGAGCTGCACCAGTTTCCATACAGGCTTTGTGATGTGGGCGACCAATTTACAATGTAAAAAAGATGCCAGGCACTGAGAAGACAGTTTTTTTTTTTTTAAATCTCTCTCTCTCTCTCTCTCTCCCTCTCTCTCTCTCTCTCCCTCTCTCTCTCTCACTCCTGCACTTCTTGTTCTATGCTATCTGTACGGCGCCTATCACAGAGAAGAAAGCTGCAAATCTGAGGAACAAAATTGAACAAGTCATGAAACCCAAGAAATAACCACTCGGCAGGAACACGATGAAAAAAACTTTCAGAAGAGCACACTACTCGAGATCAGAGGGTCAACCTGAGAAACAAAGATCTCTTAACGTGGATGCATTAACCCACACGCCCATTTGCAATTGAAACAGCACAACAGAAGAATATTTCAGGACATTTACTTTGGTAAACGGAGCTTCAAGCCCGTGGAGGAACTTTTACCCTTCTGTCATGTTTATGTCTTTTATTGCTCAGAACGAATACAATACAATAAAGCTTCATACATTTTAGCACTGACTGCTCACTTAATTTCTCTTTTATTGTTGCTTGTTTTCTTTCACTCCTCATCAGTTAAAAGCGAGTTATTTCTGTTGACTGCCTACTATAAAGCTCTCCGGGTGCGTGAAACCCCGTGTTGGTCTAGAGGCACGGTGCTCGCCTCTCATGCCGAAGGGACCGGGTTCGATCCCCGGTCGGTTTATGCATGTTGGACTTTTTTGGGAGTAAATGTTCCTGTTTCTGATCCTAAAAATGGTAGTTAGAATCGAGTACCAAGTCTTTTCGGACAAGGCGGACGATAAACTCAGAGGGCCCGTGTACACGTTGGGCACCTTAAAGATACCCTGGGAGTTGAAAATCGAGAAGAGCAGGCCAAACAAGGCTTCTGCCCAAGCAAAATTCTAACAAACTCATTCCTATCACAAAAACACACAGAAACAAGAACAAGAAATATAAAAAGGAAGAAAAGTGAGGTGTAAGTACCAAAAGCAGCAAACCTCCTAAAATAAAGTCTTAAACGCGAACCCCATTTTCATAATTCTTGGTAGCGCTGTGGAGATCAGCAATACAACAAGTATAGAGCAAAATTGTTGTATCTCCATTGATATGAATTGGGGTTCATAATGGCAATACCGTAATAATGACAAACAGCTTCTTCAAATGTTTTCGTTATTCCGCTATCTTTAACCAGTTCCAAGTTACAGAGACGCAGTTTTGTTGTATCTCCCTTAAAAATGCGATCACTGACACCAATATTGTGGTATTTCCGAGTAAGCTCCCATTATTCACATGTTCGATGTGTAATGCAAGACTTTACCTAGGACATTCCCTACCTTACCTAAATCATCTGCTGCCTTATAATTGCTTTTTTTTTTTTTTTTTTTTAAATATTTGGAGCCTAGATTGAAATCTTCGAGAAAATAACAAATTTACTTTTTATAAGGACAAGTAAAGAATATCCCATTTCAAACCTTAACCCCAGGACTAAGTTATCTGTAAGTATAATATAATATGTGAAGTCTCATTCCCAATCCATGTATTCTCTCAATATGTTTTATTTTTGCTGTTTTATTCTTTAATTTCAGCCTTATGGTATATCATGGGTGTGTATCTATGTATGTATGTCTAACATAAGAGTGCATGCAATAGATTGTGTTTGAGATAGACAGACAGAATGACAGACAGACAGACTAGACAGATAGACAGGGGGAGAGAGAGAGGGTGAATTGAAGATGAAGAGAACAAGCCTTTCTGTGACGTGTCTAGAGCAAATTGTTGGGATTGGGCGCTTTATGAAATATATTCATTATCATTATTATTATCGTTATGTACAAACGTGTTTATAGTTACATTCGGTGACCCTCATATTCAGAACCGGAACAGCAAATGTTGTAACAATTAGGATTTTCAGAATTTTATTGATCGACTTTGGAGAGGAAATATGCCATGACATTTGACGAGTAAAAGTCATGTTTTATAATTTTGTAGGTTGACTGTGTTATTATTAAATACATGCATTTATATTTACAGGTAAATGAAAACAGAAATAAATAAATATCTACATAAATAAATAATGAATGAATGAATGAAAAATAAATAATTATGAATGAATGAAAAATAAATAATTATAAACAAATAACAAACATAACTTGAATTAAACAGATAAATGAATTTAAGCAACGGTAGTACGATTTCTGTAACAGCTTACCACAATCTTTATAAGGCACTTTGTCAGCGTAACTGCCTAACAAAACCGCTGAGAAAATGCTGAACGTAATTAGTACAGTATTCATGTTTTTGAGTCCGATGGTCGAACACACAGCAGAGAGGACCGAGTAGCAAAGTTTACTGAATTGCAATGCGAGACTGGTCGCAGTACTACACTACAAACGCGTGCTGTGTAATTTTATACTGTCGGCAATATTTTATTCCCTCCCCCACATATCGTATGATCGCGTCACATGATTTCGCTTTAATCTTCCTTTTTGTTAAGAAGCACTCATTTGCTAGTATCAGTTTAGCGTAACGGTAAGGTGCATTCCTCTCCGTCTGTTTAAAACAGGGGTTACCGGCCTGGTAATTGTTATAGCACAATGTCTTGTTGACCCGTGTGCAGGGCCGTCCTAACATCATTGTGGGCCCCAGGGCAGTTTTATTTTGTAATAGGCGGGATGTCTTACCTTGTTTCAAAAGCCAATGTAAAAATTTGCATGCGCCCCTCGACCCTTGGGGCCATTGGGCAATTGCTTGTGCATGTGTGTTTCTAATTAGAAATAGAGAGGAGAGAGAGAGAGAGAGAGAGAGAGAGAGAGAGAGAGAGAGTAGTTGAATGGGAATTTGGGAGGGGGGAGAGGATTTACAGGTATTTAAATAATGGAAAAAAAGGGGGTGGTGTGATCAGAACATTGAAATGGGCCGAGAAACAAAAGAGATTGAAAACCACGTATACGTCTGTTATCATTCAAATGGCGCCAAGGGTTAACGAGTTTAGTGTCGGTGGGTGTGATGGGGGCGTGTCTTAGGATCAGATGGAGAGAACGTTATAATAGTGAGTGACAAACTTAATTTGGCTACCACACTACAATACATATATGACATACATACGGTACCTCGTAATTCACGAGTCCACCACCAATAAGGTGCGATGAAAAATAAAATACCTTAAAAATTCAAATAAAATTCACAAAATACGTCAACGCTCGATTTTGGCAATCTTGAGCCCCCCCCCCCCACCCCCACCCACCACCGCCCTTTCTCAGGTAGGCCTACTGTATGTTTTTCGTACACTTAGCTTCAACATCCCAATTCCCAAACCCCATTTCGCACGTGCGTACGATCATTAGAATGCTTAATGTGTATGAAATGGCTTTGGTGTTTGAAAAGTTTAAGTGGCCTGGACTATTTGACTGCTTTATTACATACATTGGGTATTTTAGATTTTTATACAATTCTACATATTTTTTGTGGAAGAAAAAAATATAATACCGGTATAATCAAAGTTTTTAATTCATTGCCATAACTGAAAAGCGTGCGCACGCTCCCCAGACACCCCCCTTCCCCATGTAGGCTACTCTTTTCATAAGTCTGGGGGGGGGTCCCTTCTCCCCCCCCCCCGCTTGCATACTTTATGGATAACCGCCGAAAAGAAATTAAGGGAGAAAAGATGATGGATAGACGATTTAACATAATGATAATAGGATAATTATTGATCTCAGTAATAGCTAGTTAGCTATTGTTGACAGTCTACCCAGTCTTTACTAATTCGTCATTGTGATGTTGGACAGTCACGTGCACAGGTTTGGTGATGCCCCATTTTATGCCCAGGGCCGACTCCTTGAATGTATGCCCCAGGACTCAAGTTTAGGGCCCAGCCACTCTTTGATTGACTGCCCCCACCTTGAAATAAATAACAGGAGTCCTCGCCCTCTTTACCCCACTTTCGGCACGCCACTGAATCAGATGTTGAACTTAAATGTATTAATAATACATGATAAAATAACAGACTGTAGCCTATACTGACTGTGTTGGTAGGGCACTAGTTATTTGGGCAGTTGGATGGTTCTTTGCATGACTTCCTGCTCCTAATGTTACAAACAGCAATCACAGGCTGGTGTAAACATTCCCCTGTGACACAGTGCACAGAAATCCTCAGATATTTTTTTTTCATTTTTGGGGTGGGGGTGGGGGGGGGGGTGGAGTGGAGAAAGCCCGTCGGCACGATAACGGTCACACTGTGCTAGGAAAAAGGAAGATCATAGACAGAATATAACAGAACGATAGTAGGCCCTACAGGAGGAAACTCTACCAGAAGCGTCCACCAACCACCCTCCCCCAGATAAGAACAGTAACTGTAAGACAGAACTGTGATAAATGGTATCAAGTTATTATCTAGAGTTGTTCTCTAATAATAACGTGTGCCAGATCCTAATGTCTTTAGTTTCGAAACTGTTCAGTGCATTTATTCCGATGTTGAACGATGTTAAGAAAACTCTCTACCAATAATTATGTTCAATATTTTTTGGGTAAAATCGTCGTTCCTAAAAGGCCTTGCACTGTAAATGTCTATAATGCCCCGTGTGCTGAGCAAACTGAAGACCATAGAAAATTGCGTGTAGAATTGACTTTCACCGGGGAAGGCGAAAAAAAAACAACCCACAACAACACAAGGAAGTGTGTGCTGGTATCATGTGTGTACCGTAAATATAATACCAGCACACACTTCCTTGTACAGCAATATGAATAAACAACCACAGCCAGAACGAACATGTTGTTCAAAACCTCTCGGCCAAAGTAACAGGATGCATGTTAGAAGGTCTATATTCGGAACAAGCAGAAGTGTTATAACTCGCTAACATTCGTAGAAGAGTTTATGAGGCCGAAGATATACTAAGACCGGTTTGAAGGCAGCAAACTGAAGGATGAAGATCGGGCATGCGTCAATTACAAATAAAATAGAGAGATGACGGGCAGAATGATCATACTCGCTCCAACTTGCAGCCGCCTGTTCGGAGACAGCCGGATTGAAGTGCAGCATGCGGCATTCTGTTCGTCAAGACGGATGGTCCGGTAACCGGATATGGCAAAAGTTTCAGGCGGGACGTGAAATTGCAAAATCTAAAGTCTCAAAATTTAACTTTAATCGTATTTTTGATGCCAAAGTTGAATTGAGCGCATTCGAAATATTTTCGGGGGCGACGCGACAAGTTTGCGATTTTCGGCTTTTTTAAAAAATAAAAAATTAATTGCTTTTTTAATTGTTAAAGTTGGGGTCGCTAATGTAGGTCATTGTGTCATTGAGGTGTGCCGATACCTAGAAGTAAAAAGGAAAACCCTCCTCAAAGTTACAACAAGGTGTTATCGGGTCTCGAAAGTTGGTTGTTTGTTTCAACAAATCTGCTGAGCAATTCTTGAGTAAATTGTCAAATGTTGATGGCTCCATTCGAAAATACTCTTTAAATTTCTGGGTATCTTGCCGCAACTGGGGCATCAAGTGGTGAAATTCGCTACACACGTTCGGCAATTTGTTTATGGGATGGATAGACATTGTTCACTGTCTATTGCGCCTTCTTTTCCGCAAATAAACTGACAGTGCTAACCTAGGCCACTAATGCATTGTTGCTCGCTGACTCATATGAAAGCGACAATTTGACGGGCGCACTATAATCACTTTTTTCATCCTTCAGCTGCATTCATTTATTCGGCTGCAGCTGGACGGAGCCAGTATATTATATATAAAAGACAAGAAAGCGTAACATCACAGACACGTCATTTTTCAGTTTTGACCACTTGTACTCAACAAATGCCCTGTGTAATGAAATTCATATCCATCTCAAAAGACGAAGAACACGCCTCGTTTCCTCAAAATTGTAGATCCTCCAGAAGCAACAGAATAATACACAAACAGAGAAAGTTACAGAAGATCGTTTTCCCCTTACGTATTTCCCCGCAACGAGACACTTTAGCTAGCTGTGTGCCATATTTCACTACCGGACCGTTCTTTACCATGTCACTTCATGTATGCCTGTTACTGAGTTTATTGAGTTATGATATATAATTATGTTTATGTAATAATGGGTAAGATGTGTGTACCATATATAATTATTATGTGCTCTTAAATACTCCGTGTAAAGAGCAATTTCTCTCACGGGATACCAAAGTGATTCTTATCTTATCTTCTGTTGTGGAAGTTGAAATCTTTGATACTGATACTGAGAACTGGGTGCGTCCAATCAGGTAAAGAGTCAGTTGAAATTTGAAAATCGACATGCCAAAGCGAAATTATTCAAAGGAAATGGAACAATAGCATATGGAAGCCCCATCAATTTCTGATGTATAAACTTTTATGTGACGGGGAATTATTGACAGCCGGCTACCTTTATTACTGAAAAGTGGGGCACTTTTAGCACGGACCATCAATAATTACCCTATTGTAACCACATTTAGTAGGTAGTTGAATTTTCCCTCAGAACTTTTAGTGCCATTTTGTATGTAGCTCAGATGACGCCATTGTTTTTCATCAGTTCCAACTATTGTGTACATACAAGCATGTTTCTTCTTGGCAAACTGTTCGCGACCCTAGTTCTTGTTTGTTCTGATGGAAATAGTTCTGAAAAACTGGAGATATGAAGCTGTTTCGCATTAAAAATTTCCGATTTATTCTAACTCCGTAGTATAAGAGTAAAGTCGCAAACGTTTAATGTTGAATTTCTCAGTTGTGCTAAATGCTGAGTTACAACAAACGAGAACTAAGGTTGCATTTTATCTCATGAGGTTCTCCCACATTTCTTCACTTTTAATTTAAGCCAGCGAATAATATACATGTACTTCTATGAAAAATCTGTTGAAATGTTTCCAGCACAGTTTGGAAATAAGATTTATAAAGCAATAACATTAACAAAGCAATATCTCCAGACCTGTTTATTTCGTTTACCAGTAGTTCAAGGCAGACTGAAAAGAGGCAATCCAAAAACACATTATGCTCGATTTTGTTGAGTTTTAACACCCACTCCCAAGTTCACTCTATTTCCTCCCTTTTCCTACTTAATTTACCACCATAATTAATAAGCAAACATACACTCCCCAGAATCCCCCTCATACGCTGGGGGCAAGCCTCTACTCCCCTCCAAATCCTAGCGTACATGCTTTATGGATGGCCCCGAGAGAAGTAGTCTGACCTAAAGTTTACTTTGATTAACATATCGCTCTGTGCCTGTCACGGATTACAACTTAAAATTCCCTTCTCTTTTCGTACTTCAGCCCACAGAACAAAGATCATGAAGTGAACCCTGTATTTTTATGTTTCTGACATCACTGTGAGAATGTGGAGAGTATCTTGTTCAGGGACTTCATTAGTACCTTCTGTCACTTCAATCAGTCCTGTTCAGCCTCTCCAGAATAACTATTGGTAACATTTACTATCCAATGAGGAACATAATTATCCAGTTCAATTTTGAGTATGAGTTTGGAGAAAGCATATGGACATGGTAACAGTCATACTGTGCTGGGAAGAAGCAAAGCAATAGAATATAGCAGAATGATAGGACAGGAGGAGATCCACAGACTAATAAATTAACCAGACTGGAAACACGATTTTTACAGAATTTTCCGAGCAGCGGTCGTATAACCAACATGGCCGCCGCTCGGGAAATTCTGATTCTAGTTCTATCTGCAGTACAAATTTCTTTTTATTTGTCAAGATTGGTTGTACATGTATTAATTTCTTGGTGCGGAACCAAACTTCCGCGTTCAGTAGGCGCGTCAAAATGGTGCCATTCAAAATTGTAGCTATGCTGAAGCGTCAGTCGTTACCGTAAACCTAATGTGGCGGATGGTTCATGACCTTTCGCTGTTTTGTGACGTCACATAATGGGATCATCCAGTTGGAGTATTTTATTAGTCTGTGAGGAGACCGGATTAGAAGTGTCCACCCTATCTGTGATGAAATACCTCTGTAGCTAAGATACAACACGTTTTGCTATGGCTCACAAAAGATCACATGACAACACTGACTTTCCTCCATTTATTTTATTCTATCCATCAGATACACTGTTAATTCTCAAGTTCACGTAACATGTCATTCTTTTCCCTGCAATGTTTGCTTTCTTATCTCTGCCACACAATATTCATTCACTCTTCCAGCATTATTACTCTTCTTGTTTTTCTGTCACTCTCTCAATTCTGTGCCATATAATTTTCACACACTTTTCCAGAATGATTAAAATACGATTTTAACAGTGATGACAATGTATCAGACAATGAATTAAATGTACACGTATAATTTTCTTCCACCTTGAAGCAAGGGAAGTAACAATATAAAGTGTAACTTAAGAAACAATGATTATGTCCCTTTAATTTTTCTGTGGTGTGTTCAACTTTGAAATATTTTATTTGCTTGCCGTATTTCTGATACATAAAATATCAAGTGATCTTGTTGGTTCAGTGCAATAATCCATTATCTCCGTCTCCAGAAAGAAGAGATAATCATTTCTTGCACTGAACTGACACATTATCAAAACTCCCCCCCCCCCCCCCCTCCCATAATAGGCGAGTGCAAAGGGTATTCCCTCAACAACATCATTGTTCATCATCCCAAAGTTTAAAAATTTTAAAACATATATGACATGTGCTTGCTCATCAATGCACATACATTTTCACTGTTCTTACCCATAAGTCTTGGGGTCTCTTAGACAACATACTTTTAAAAGGGATATTATTGTAAGATTTTATTGACATATCCTTTGTCATACAACCTGGGGTCTCGGATATACCACACACCTGAAAAGGATTTTATTGTTATATCCCTACTCGTACATTCTAGGGTGTACAGATGCCATACTTGTAAAAAGGGTATCCTCATAAATTGGTCCTTGGAGGTGTGGTGTGGATGCCATAATTCACACACAAAAAAAAAAAACCACAAGAAAAAATGGATCCTCATATACATGTATATACTATGTCATGATAAATATTTTGACATCTCAGAGAACTCTCATCCAGTCACAAGAAAATATGCAACATGGCAGTAATTTGTATCCCACAGTTTGGAATAGTAAATAAACCAACTGAGAGAATTTGGGTGAACATATTTAAAAGGAAACAAAAAGCTGCTGAGAATAACAGCAACTCAGGGAAATTTATTCTAGGGCTTTGTTGGAATCTTGCAAAAGTAAAGGTATATAATATTGTGCTATCTGAGTTACCAAAGCTTCTGTGATTCAAAGTAATTTTTACATTATCATATTAATCTACAACAGCCTCCAAACAAACGAAAAATGTTCAGAAATGCCCTTGAACTGCAGTGTATGAAAAGAGTTGCTTAACAGCATCAATTTCAACTTCACTTTATCAGTAAAGCTGTCACAATAAGCAGTAGCCTTGTACTTTATACACTGAAAGTTAATATACAGCTGGATATTTACATCAAAATTATAATGCTTGAGTTTCACTAAAGAACAACAGAATTATGAAAATGATGATGATGATAGATGATAGTGGGTAACAAAATAAAACAGATCTGTTAGAGGCGAACTCAGGAGCTGTTAGCTGAAGGTCTTAAGTAGTTGTAGCTGCGGGATGGATCTGTGGGGAAGAGAATCTGACAGTGTGTCAATAGCCGCTTGACAGCCTGAAAGTAAAGAGTTAAAAACGAAACAAATGAGGACTGAAGTCTTTGGACACTTTGTTAAAGATTGCATCTATCATTCCTGGCACTGTATACATTGATAAACTTACAACGGAGAGGAACATGGCACCAAAGTAAATCTTTGTTTTGCCTGGTTCGTTTCTTTTTTAGCTTTGCTTCATATAAAAAAAAAAAGTCTTTATACGTGACATATTATTTGTTCGAGTATCCAATGACATAAATCTCCAACAACACGTGGATAACATAAAAAAATAAAATATCATCATTCAGTATAATTCAAGATATTCATGACAGATTTGACTGCTTCTATGCGAGGGCCTCCTGTCCTTTTTCAGTATCTATTTAGCACAGCCAACTCTCACCAAACAAAATGAAAATAACCAAATCATTATAGCAGTTTTACAAGACAAAGTAAACTCTCACAAAGAATTAGAGATGTTTATTAGGCGGCCTCTTGGAACACAGCATATTTTTCCTACAAATAAAGACAAGTACGTTCTAATATTTCTGATTCTGTCCAAATTTCCAATTAACTAAGCTAAAGAAAATCCCAGATCTTTCCAGAGAAGATTCACTCAATTCATTTGAATATAAACATAGAAGTATTCTTGTGAAATATAGGCTTTCTGAGTTCTGTTTGGTCTTCACTCACCTTGCTGTCACCTGTCACTCATGATAGCTTCTGGCATAGAGTTCACAGGAAACATTAGCTCAACACACAACATATGACTACATTTGATATCACTAAGAAAAGAATCCTTTTTTTTTTTTTTAAGACAGTTGAATTCCAAAAAAATAGTATAACATACATTTTGTTATTTATAGCACAGCTCTTCTCTTCTATCAAAGGACTATTTGAAAGGATATAGTTTAGTCTCCTACTTCATTCTCATTTTTAATTCTGATCAATGCTAACCTGAATATATTTCCGTTGCGTCTCATCGTTAAGCACATGGGCCACATATCGGGATGAAATTTTTTCTCTTCCTGTTCGAGCGTGGATACCAACCATAGTGACACCAATTGGCCAGGGAGCATTGCCAATGGCCATCTCTAGATATGCGTCATTAGCCTGGGAAAAGATAAAAGTGTGTGGTGGTAGTGTGGAACAGTCCAGCATTTACTGCACCAATAAAAACTGTTCTGGATGCAAGATTTTACTCAGAAACACAAGCAGTGGGATATTCAGTGAAATATTAAATACACTGAAGTGATGTGAGAATGCACAGATCTCACTAAGTTAAAAAAAGTGATTTTCCAAAGCAATGTTGAAATACAGACACATATTTCACTTTTTACAGGCATGCTGAACATTTAAAACTTAATGTGTTATCCAAACTACATATTCATCTGTCTTTTCAAGCCAGGGAGTGAATGAAAATATGTATTGCTCATACCTGCCTGGCAATATGAAAAAAAAAATCAGAAGTTTGGAAATATTAAGTTGCTAAGATAAAGCAGGTAAAGGAAAGTAAAATTAATCATCTGCTTTCAAATTAGAGGTACACAGAAAGACAAGTATACTATGTCTGTCAATGTACAAAATGGGTTGTGAATGATGATTTCCATGGAAAGTACCGGTACTTCTTAAGGGTGGTGCCACAAACCAAGTTGGCTCCATGGAGACTGAATGATTTTTTCCATGACAAAATTTATGCAGTCACAAATTCATACCCGGCCCACATAAATAAAGAGAAATTCCTATCATATAACTGAACACTGTGCACATACAGTTACATGCATGTTGTTTGAGGTACAAGATACTTAAAGTTGATTAGAAGAATTATGTTGTGCAGGAGCGTTTTTGGTATTCAGTTATGAATTATACCTACCCTAATGTAATTTCTATCCATTACAAACTGGACAATCTCCACGATACTTTCTAGTAAACCCTCATCAATGTCCTGAAAAAGGAGATAGCAAATGACAACTGTGTCTCAGTACAGCTAAAAGTATATAAAAGATGACAGGATCATTTTATGTAAATGAAATAAGCTCAAATACAAAAAAAATATTTGTCAGGGCCATCTCGAACATTGAATGAAACATACGAGCCAGAGTAGCGCACCGACCTATTTTCCGCTCCATGCTAACAGTGGTTTCGCGGAGCCTCTCGTGTCTCGCAATGCAAATCGACCAATAGTGAACCCTCTCAATATATAAAGTGGAGAACGGTAAACAGAAAATGGCTAAACCGAAAGAAAATAAGAATCCCCTATTTTTTTCCTCTTAATCTTTGTTAACAAACTAGCGCTAAACCGAAATAACCCTATGGTTAAACCGAAAAGAAAATTGCTGGATTCAATGGCCAGTCCACTGTGATTTACCATACGTGGAGTCAAGTCACTGTATCACCCCACTACCCCCACCCTAAAAAAATAAGAGCAGAGCATGCTTCGTTCTGCCCGGTAGTTAGGCCTACATGAAAGCGGCAGCACTACAGGGATGGGGGGAGAGGGAGGGAGGCCCATAAATTCGCGGGTCCGAAATCAGACGGCAGTAGACGTTACGTTTGGCGCACCGCGACTGACCTTTCATGTAAAATGGGTGACATCAGAAAGACAACGCTAGTTATCGCGGACAGTGCGTTTCATGGCATCGTGTATGGTAACGGTAACGAGATCGGCGGGGCGGCGGTTCTATATTGTCTGTCCACAGGCATGTCTCCCTGTTCTGAGAGTTAGTCCACATTCACCCGCAAATCCATGCTTTGAGTGTGCCTAGGCCTGAGCAATCGCCCACCCTCATTCTCAGTCAAAAGCACAGAGCAAGTGAGGACGTGTTGAGTCTGTTTAGCCTGTGCACTTACATTATTGGTCCTCCGTGACAGTGACTTGGGTTGCCTCTCTTGATACTGGCATTTTTCAAGCCTCCTATCGCTAAACCGAAACTCCATCTAAACCGAAAACAAACCCGTGGTCCCACCGATTTCGGTTCAACCGTTGTCTACTGTATGTACTCTTCTGGTATTATCTCCATTTATTAAGCAGTTTATAAATTAATCGCTGGTGCAAGCTATATTACTTTATAAACCCATCGTGACTGAAAAAAGATAATTAAAAACATCACACACTCCAAAAAAAAAAAATGTGAAGACATTTGAGAAGAGTCTAAGAGTTTACGTGTTGTAGCAAACTGAAAAAAAAAGAAGGAATTAACACATACTGGCAAGGACTGGAAAATAAATTACTATATCCCTAGCCCTGTACAAGAAAATTTGCTTCATGAAGCCAAATTATGTGAAAAGCAAATGAACATATCAGATATGCAGTTCAGTGACAGCTCAAACATTTACATGCAATAAACTAAGTAAATTATTTCCAATTGTCCAGTCCGATCATATCATCACTGCTCTGCAATAATGGCATTAGTAATTTTTGACACTTTTGAGATCTTAAGAAAAAAATGTTTCTTTTCCTGTCATTTGGTGACTTATGCCATTATGTTTCTATTGGAGTATTACATTTTCCTATTGACACATTGCTTTTTCTATAATTATTATTACCTGATAGCCCTCATGCTCAAGAATGCAATGAACCCTCGGCTGCCTCTTGGCATAAGTCTGACATAATTATGCCATTATTGTAGAGCAGTGACAAAATATGTGAAAATCAAATGAACGTATCAGACATCTGTCGTAAGTCTCAAACATATTTATATACAATAAACTAATCAAGTTATTTCCAAGTATCCAATAATTATACGTAACACCTTACCTTGTACTTGAGCTTCCTGAACAAAGGCTTGAGATAACTGACAGTCTGAGAATGAGTGGCACTGGCCATTTTGCCTTTGATAGTCCTTTTTTCTTCTTCAGGTCGCTCATTGAGTTTCTCTCCCCATTTCTTAAGCACAAACTGCAGCAAAAAAAATTTATACTGTTTATTATACAAGTACATTCTTAACGATGCAAGCAACATATTTTCTCAGTGAATCATGCAAAAATGGATAATAAATTCTGATACCACATTATAAGCTGTAATGGTGCTTCTGATATAAACAGATATGATTTCTGTCATGCAAGACAACTGCAACAATAATAATATCAAATGATCACAAGTGAGGTTAATGTGAGATGAAATAGATACGTCACTCTTTGAACAGCTGTGAAAATGGCATATATGTAAAATTCTCCTCACATCTGCAGTTAATCTGATTAAAAAATTTAAAATTTCCATAAACTAACATAAAACTGATGAATAACTGAAGAATGATATAAAGTAAAAGTTTACTAGTATTTAATTTTTCTTCAGTGAGAATCTAGGTACGTGTGTGTGTGTGTGTGTGTGTGTCTGTCACCCCCATCTCCCCTCCCTTTCCGAAATAAGTAAATCATCCTCACCTTGAAAAACCTGAGTACCAATTCATGATCTTTGTCCTTGTCACCTTGACCTAGTTGTTCACGCATTTTCTGAAAAGGAGAAAGGACTCAACTGCATTAGAAGAAACCATGCCACAAATCTGCGAGCTTTTACATTTTGAAAAGTTAAAAATTCTGGCTTCCAAGGCAATTACGACTGCACTGCAAATACCTTTCTCTTAAAGATGTAAATAATTCAAAAGTGAAATGATTATTATTTTACATTACCGGAATGTACATTGTGAATTTCACGATCTTGACTGACAATTTATAACACATTGGTTCAAAACCAGAGTCTGGTGACGAAAGAAAAAAAAAGGGTGACGCATGACGTGAGTCATGACCTCCATGTGGCCAGTGTTCTAGAAGATGTTACGAAGTTAAGGCCAAGACATCTAATGAAAGAACTCACTCTTCCCCTGAAATCAGTGCCTGTCTCGCTCCACCTGAGGATTTTCTTACCACTGAATTTCAAGATCTTGACTGACAATTCATAAAACATTCAATCAACTCACAGCAACATCTTCCAGCTGTGTGCCATCATCTTTAACAGAAACATCATTGGACTGATTGGTTTCTTCTCTACCTGTAGATTTGATGATTTCATTGAGATAGTCCTGGTCAACTTTCTCCATGGCTGCCTGGAAATCATTAGAATAACCTTCTCCCTGAAAGTCATAACGAAAGAAAGAAAGAAGAATATTAGACATAAAATGTGAATAATCCAATAATTTGAAACATTTTGTTGATATTCCCATGGCAACTTAACCCTCACCCTGCGCGGGGCGGCAATAGTCGGTATTGACTTGCAAGCGCTCACGCCGCACGGGTGGCAAAAGTCGCCCAGGTCAAGCTGACCGCGCCACGCGCAGCCATATTTTCACGCGTCGGGTCACTGACATTTTTGAGACATAAACACCGTGTTATTGTTCACTGTATCTCTTCTAAATCAAACGCATTGTGACATGGACATGTTAACCAGTGAACCACTGGTCGGAATCACAAAGACTAAGCTTTCAAAGGCTCTCCCCACACTTTCAAAAGATGTAACATCGACATGCGAACTGTTGCTCAACAAATTTGCAATATTATCTCATTTTCTCACAAGCTGACCACCATCTGGAGTTGTCTGTATCTAAGAACCAATCAGAACCAAGCTCTGAAATAATCTTTGCCCCAAATGCCCACATTGGTTTATTAGTATGTGTCAATCAGGATGAAACCATTTGTGTAGGGCTTGGGGGGGCGTGGCTAGTTATCATGCTTTGTTCTCACGAAAACTACAGCTGTCAGCTTGGAATCATAAGTCAGATCATTGGTTAGAGACTGACAGACTAAGGTTTTGCTGGTTAATTCATTATCAAGCATGATAAGGCATAGCAGCGAATGTTTTCATACCGATCAATAAAAACCAAACCATGTGGACAGCGTATGTGGTCATCGTCTAGCGACACGGGTCAGTGACCCCAGATAAGATTCTCCGTGAGTAAGGTCACTGACCGGGCAGCGGGCTTTACGGGTAGCGCGCGGGGTATGGGTTAAGCATACTTTGAAAATTGTCAGGTATTTTCCACATTGTTGTATGTGCATTTTTATGTCTTTTCGAGAAAATGAAGATTGAGACTTTGAAGAGTTGTGTAAAATCAGAGGACAACATTACGTCACAACCACATACTCACAAAGTCTTTAACCGACTGGAAAAATCCACAAAATGTCGCATACAACAGCAAGGCAAATACTCCTCAAAGTACTCAAACTCCCAGATTCCACAATGGTAAATCCCCCAAAATACTGCTTGAGTTTTATAAGAACTTTGAGGAGAAAAGTTGCGGTAAAAATGTGCAACTCCTTTATCTATTAATAGAAAGTGGTCAAATTTGGAATACCAGTAGCTATGTGTTTTGACTGCATGATGAAATGTATTGTTTTGGATTTGTTGGTTGCATTTTTGTGTGTACATCTGTTCTCTATGATAACATGAGTTGCAGGTAGGAGCTATGATAAAATCTACAGTGTAACTTCCAATAAATATGTGTGTACTGTGAAAGATCAGGATCAAATCGCTTATGTCATAAACATTAATTTGAAAGTTAAAAGAGTGTGTTCTCTGACTTTGTATGATTTGGTTTGGTAATATCCGCTCAACCCAATGAATTATAGGTGAAAATACACGAAAATGAAAACATCATCTGATGAAATCTCCCCTGTAACTCACACTGATAATACATGAAGCCTATGCACTGTGAAATACATTAAAATACTGATATTACTTACACCATGTGGCCCAGAAATAGGGTACTCATTATCTATTGTATCTACTCATTAAAATCCCATCTTTTTTCATCAATGAAGCCAGCAGATTACAAATATTAAAACACACCACTTATTTTTTTTTTTTTGAGGACACACTTATGTAACATAGCTCCCTTAATTAAACCTAATTTGAAGACTTCTTATCTGCAGTGATTCTAACTGATATGTTGGTCATACTCATAGGTGTGTGTCGAGTCACATGTTTAGACACTATACGTAGCCCGCTCGCCCTCTTTGACTGGCTACTCACCCAAACATGTACATATTAAGGTTTCATGGTGTATGCAAGTGAAATGCAGAGTTATGTTGTATGAGAAGCTAAACATTAAAGAAAAATGAAAACAAAACACATCATTTGTTTATAAAATGTTGACATATTTGTTAAACAGATTCCGCTGTAAGAAATGATACCGAATTATGTACATTAATAACCATATTATACCCACTTTAATGTCTGGCTCCATGGTTTCCAGTTTCTTTAGACGCTTGTATGAATCAATATCCTCTTCTCCAAACAGGCGAATTGGCTCCCCTCTTTCTCGCAGTTTTTTTATCACCTGCAAAAGCCAAGATCAATCAAATTTCATTGCAGATTAAACGCTACAAAACTCCAACTTGTGGGTGCAGCTTTATTCTCCAACTGACGAAACTGGGTAAGTCCATTTGAGTGATTTTGAGATATTGCACTTTTTTTTAATAACGACTGATTTAAAGTAGCACTGAATTCTCTTTTAAATTATTATATAATGATAAAGGGTACCAAAGCTAATTTACCATTAGTATTGAAAGAAATCTTATTCTTGTACTATATTTTGACCTACCTTTTACCCAAACTTGTTTAAGTCCATTGGACTTAATGAGTTTAGGCTGGCCGAGACTGCAACATATGTACCGAACCCTTACAGGGTTTAAATATGATAATGTATTACATGTGTGTAGTAAAAGTAACAGATCTATACTGATGCTTCTGCTTTCTCACTGGAGACGGCTACAATCAGACATTACCATTTTAACTACAATGATTTCTATTGAGCACAAAGGTAACACGACTGACACAGCAGCATGTGGTCAGTGGTTCAACAGTCTTTTGTCACTCCTTTCAGCTATGGGGTAGATTCAATTATATTTATGGACTGGGCTTTGGGGAAACGGTTGTTGTATTCTCTGGCAGTGATATGCCCGTTTGGGAAGTTCAGTCCAGTTGGACTTACTCAGTTTAGGAAAGACATCCACATTTGACACATCAATAAAGAAGGGACATAGCGAGTTTTAACTGAACAATTACATCCTGTCTTATTACAATAAGTTTGAATGACTACTAGAAGATAGCCATAACTCATTTTATACAAAATTGTTGGCCTTACGCACTATAATTATTCTTGTATATAAATTTAAGTATTTCTTTCAATAAACCTTTTTGGTACAAAGTAAATTTCTTTTCAGTTTTCTAGTTTGAAAATAACATCATTTTCATTATTCAATTTCAACAGTTGATAACAGATTGCTTACACATAACCAATCACTTCACTATTGACAAATTAAAATAGAACACTGTATTAATGGAGCCCATAATTTTTTGTGTTATTTCAGGCTAAAAGTAAAAATCAAATACTTTATTACCCAAAATGCCTTTCTATGTAAAGCACAAAAGAACAACAAAACCCACAATTTTACATATCCTGATCTCTGTCCCAGCTTCAACTATACCTCAATAAATTAAAATCATAACTAGCATGAACTTAAAAACATACCTCTTTCCTGGGCAACTCTGAAATCTTGTCTATTTTTCCATCTTTTCCAGCAATGGATGTTCCGTGCACTTCATCTGCCTGCAACAGGTTAAAGCCAGCCTCAATTAAAGTGAATCACTTTTAGTATAATTTAAGGCTGTGTCTATTTGGGCCTATTGGTGCAGCTAGACGCGAGGGTCTATTTGGGCCAGTGGTTATCTAAAATGTAGGTCCAGAATTGTATTTATACTTAATCATTGCACTTTGGCTGGCCCACTGACCCAGCAATATGACCAATCAATGACCTACTTTCCGCACGGGCATGCTGACCCCCACTGTGGCTGATCGGGTCATGCACCAGAAGTCCCTGGTATTTTGGTATTCAATAGCACACTTCCACCGTCATATATGGTAAAGGTATAACAACTATGAAGCAAGACAATGAAAGCGTGATGCTGGAGTAAGTTGTAAACTGCAAAGTTTGAAGAGATAAAAACAGGTCCAGTTAACAAAATGATTTGACCAATTTTTCCCCTTATAAGTGTTCGAGTCAACTTTTCTGTCAGCATGAAGTCAGAACATGTTTTCTGTGGAAAAGTAAGCCTGATATGGAACCAGTGCAAATGCCAGAGTAAAAGTAATGATGTCAAAATAGGCCCAAATAGTCACTCCAATTATCCTTGTACTTATAAGAATATAGTATATATAACATAATAGTTCACTTGTTTTATCTGGGCAAAGAAACAAAATGATATATCCTAGCAAGGCTGAAGCATTTTTCATTATTGAACAAAAACACATTTTCTCTGTACAGAATGAAAGCCTGTCAAATTTGAAACAAGCCAGCTTTAAAATTTTTAAAATCGAATAAAAAATAAATAAGTTATGGTCTTTTAAAGCCACAAAAATCAGCGAAATTGCTGATGAAAATTTGATAAAAATCATTGCGTAATCATATAGCTTAAATAGTAATTTATTCAGGAGGCCGTGGAATACATTTTTGCAGAATAGTGCTTTTAAAAAATAGTAACACGTTTATTTATGGGGATAGGAACATGAAATTTTGCATTCTGAGAGGAAATTTTATGGCAAATACGGTATGGAGCAGTCAAAATCACAATCAGATTGATGGAACATGTCGAAATTGTATAATATCGGGCAACACTAGCTGCACACCGTGCAATTATTAAATCTTATAACTTTTGCATTTATTATCCGATTTTCAAAATTCAGAAACCACCGTGATTAGCACAACCTGCACTATGTAAATAGCAAACCATAAACAGCATGAAAAAGGACTGACAATATATGTATTAAGGGACTGTGTTGAACAATATTAGCAATAAAATATTTACATACTGCAACTGGGTGCTCTTAAAAATGCGTAAAATTAAAAGCTCATGATTTTTCAGTCTCCACTCTCTCCTGGAGATGGTGAAAATTTCTGCATTTGTTGCTATAATGAATTAACCTTCTTATTGGGACACTCCCCTTTCTCAAACTGGTAAACTGTTAGTTTGTTTTTGCAAAGTAAGCAATGATTGAAAAAAAAAACAAAAAAGAAACTCCTTCTTATTTACACTTTTGATTGTGCTGATGGTGACATGCGTCATGTCTCACTCAATGTCCCATTGTGTTATTTTACAGCTGGTAATAAGAGGGAGAGACTATATCATGAGATGGAAGGGCAGAAAGACAGAGAGAGAAAGAAATTCAGTGCATGAAGAGCATTAAGTTGATTAACATTTTGAAGAATAGTACAAAGACAAAAGAATTATCTTGGTGGCAAGGCCTTGTATGTGGCAGAGTAGATTTCCAGATCTAAATCTATGTGTTACAAACAGCAATGATAGTAATTATTACGAGCTGAATGAATGAACAAGGGATCAGGGATTCCCCAGTGACGTTTATTCTATTTAAAGTATCAGAGCAGCCTACCAACCAATGAAATGCTGTAAATCATCCCCTCGATCGATAGAAATATCAAGGGCCGTAATCTACTTCGGGAGATCAATAATGCATGCCTTTGCCTCAGCTGCACAGAAAAATGCCTTTTTCGACATAAAACTGCTTTCGAAATTCATTAAAAGATGGAAATGCGTATAAAACCTGCATGAATTATACATGAACAGAAAGTTAATCATGTCTAGATTATCCTGCGCGGTTCAAAAAATGAAAAACATCTCTCCGGTTCCTGGAATTGATCTCACACTTTCTCCCGTTGTTGTTCAGCTCCCCTGCGGTGTATGGAGATGAAAAGCTGTGTGGAGCAAAGGGGAATCCTTTATCTTTCCTGCTATGTAATTTATTTTGTTGCACTATGTCATTTAGGGTGCAAAACTAAACACGAAATGCAGGTACACCCCCCCCCCCCACAACATATTTTCGTCCGACGAATCATGCTGGAGTTAAAAATCTCTCTTCACTCGACAGGCATTAGGTCTCTGTTGGATATATGGCCACAAAACAAACATGTATGAAAGCAGGGTCCATTTTAGCTTATTTTGGTACATGTTATCGGGATGGTGTGTAAAGCAAAGGAAGTTATGATCATTTGAAAGAGAAGAACTAGACCGGCACTCGCAAAACGCCATTATGTCAGGGATACAAATAACGTGAAAAACTTACAGATGATGAAGATTCTGATTTCACAACATTGCTGTGCTTTTTCCAGTATTCCTCAGTCTGTTTCGCAACCAGATCTGCTCTCTTGAAATACTTTCTTTTTGGATCCTAAAAAGAAAACCCCAGACATAACTGTCATGATTCATGGTTTTTAATTTCATGTGTGGCAACGTGTCAAAAACATGAACAAAATCCTGACATATAATGCTGATGGTGAATAACTACAATCAATCAACACCAATGGATGCAATCCCCTTTACAAAAAATGCATAATTACCACTTACCAGATCTATAAAGACTGAATCAACAGGTTAAATGCATTATATATTGATAAACCACTTCTCAGACTATGCACTTATGAAATTAAATATAATAATTATTTTGAGTATCTAGCAATTCACACACTACTGTCCAGGAATAAATGCCCAGCATTTCACCATTCACTGTTTACACCTTCAAACAAGATAAATAGTTCCTTGCAAGTTTTGGAATGGGGCCATTTCACCTGTAATGAAACAACAACCTCCATAAAATGCCACCATTTCACCTGGGCGTGCTGGTATTCCTTAACATGCATACCTTATTGCAGAGCATGCTCAGGTAGAGTTCCATTTGAGGCACACGGCAAGGATCATTTTTACATCATCAATTCTCTATACGAACACTGGAGCACCTCGAGCACGGCTATGTTTTATCTCCTGTCCTCTTCACCATTTATACTATTACGAGTCAATGCAGAAGTGAGTTTGACAATATTCATATATTTAAATTTGCAAATGACACCAGCATCCAAGGCCTTATCACGAACTCAGTCGATGAAGACGCTTGTAAAGTTGTATGACAGAAATAGCCAGATTTGTACAGTAGTGCCTTGATCATTTTCTTGTATTGAATGTAAAGAAATCAAAAGAGATTGTAGATCTAATTGATTTTAGGACAGATACGGCACCTTTACCACCATTAAGCATTGATAATGAAAATTAAAAAAAAATAAATTACTGAACAGATTGATTACTGATAAAAAGACTTTTATAAGAAAAGAACAAAAGAAAACCTACCCTGCTGAGAATTGAACCACTGTTCCCCGACTGACAGGTGTAGATACATGTACCCCCCCCCCCCCACCCCCCCAAAAACGTTGGATTTATTCCGTTATTGTTCTTGGATTCAAAAAAAAAAGACTGATTCCTGATAAAAAGATGTATGAAAACAACAAAACAACCTGCCATCCTGAGAATCGAACCACCGCCCCCTGACTGACGGGCAGAGATGCTAACAACTAGCTTACGCTAACTGAAAACCCTAAGTAACTGTGAGGAAAGTCTTACTAAATAAGCATGACCAAACCAAGAATTTGAAGAAATCCATATCAACGGATTAGACCTGAACCTTTGTATGTATCCATTAAATCAATAAAATTCCAACATCGTTTTCAACACTCGCCCAATACGAATGTTGATCACGTCGGGATGAACGGAACCAGGAAGGAAGACGGAGAAAGGGTTCGAATCAGGGGAGATGACTCGCAAATACAGAATTTATGTTGACGGATAAAAAAAATCCTAGGGGAAATTTTATCCGACAGTATCGATGGATAAACACTTCGTATTATATTATATTAGTTTTCAAATAATATTATGTCCTGGCTCTAAACTAAAAACCCTGACTCTGATTCTGAAGGTGATCCTCACAGCGTTTCTCATTAAATTCATTTACCGACATTCCCATCCACACCAGGAGAGCTAGCTCTATAGTTGTTCTATGTTGCTATTATTTATCAAGCACATTTATCTAGATCTAGATCTAGATCTGGATTAGATTATAGATCTAGATCTAGATCTGGATTAGATTATAGATCTAGATCTAGATTTCTCTAGATGATAGATCTAGTCTAGATCTAGACTCTAGATCTAGATCTAGATCTAGATTCTAGTTCAATATCTATTCTAGATCTACACTAAAATGTGATAATCTTCCTACTTCGATGGTACTGATTGTTTGCTGTTGTTAATTAATGCATAAATAATAATCTTAAACTCAAATGTACTTTCGAATACTTACATGAATCAATTTACTCTCTTCCAGCTGACGTTTTTTGCGTTCGATCTCCGCTTTCAAGACATCCATGTTTCCATCGGATGTTGACTGTTCTGAAATCAAATGAGATACCAATTGTACCAATACTGACAGAACAAAATGAGTTAGCATTCTTGCTTTGGTAATGCTAACAAAATAGCAAATGGAAATAAATATTAGTAAGATCAATGTTGGCGTGTGTGTGTGTGTGTGTTAAAATGAAACACTATGTTTGAAAAAAAAAAAGGCACATTACCATTTCTCACAATTCGCCGGAGTAAATAGAGTTTAAGATCATACAAAATGCATCCTCTCATTTGTATGATTAGCTGGTACATGTATTAAAGTGGCTAACGATAATGAGATTGATAATTCCTTACTGCTTTAAATCAATAAACGGCTCTAGTCAGTCCATCTACTATTCTTCACAAAGAAACCATACTTCTAAAGTGTGAGCATAAAAGCAAGAAAAAAGGGACGCGCTTTGTGAAATCTTATTTTATTATATTTTATCATATTTGGAGGCAACTACTTCAGGAATCGGGAGAGCAAAGGTTGCTTTACGGGGAGTGGGAGGTCGCCCTATTACAGATTTAATGATAGAGGCAAGACGGGAAGCACTGTTAATCTTAGGTCTGTTCAGTGTCTAGCACTTCTTGTTTATTCATTTGAATGAAAGTTATGTGCAAATGACGTGACACGCTGAATCACTTCATTACTCACGCACGAAATCAGTAGTATAATAAAGTTATGGGCCCACGGGGAATCCCAAGCTTTCGGTCATATCCTAGAGAATTTTGAATCATAAAAAAAAAAAAAAATACACGTGTACATAATTATAATATTTGCACCTTACATTGTCTTCTACTCTCCAGTCAAAAGTCATTCCAGCAGGTTTAGATAATGTATTTAGATTTATTTAAAATACAGTTTAAATCCTATAGATCTAGAAGTGCAGATTATTTTCTTTTCAGGCAAAGTATACCGTCTCTTCCTAGATATAGCTTAATGAAAGCATACAGCTGTTACATTATAACATCAAAAAGGCCCGGTTCCCGGAAGTCAAGAACGCGTTGTGCTAAATTTGGCACGAACGGGTTTCCATACTTGGGTGATCTATCGTTTGGTGAAAGCCGCGATGCTTGGTTGTTTCATTGAGTGAGTCAGTGCTGGAGGTGTAAGCATGGAGTAAAACGCGATGCGGCTAATTTCATTCAGTTTAGGATTAATTTAGCAAGAATAAAGGCAAAATGTCTTCGGTTTTGATTCGACCGGAGCTTGCTTCTCAAGGTAAGTTAAATTTATTAGAAATTACATTTATTTTCTCTTATCTTTCCTGTCTTACATGAGAGATTTTGAAAAGTTGTGAGGCGCCGCCGGTGTTTTGACCCACTCCCTCGGGTCAGCTGGCGGCCCGAGTGTGAATGTTTTCTTTATTGACAGTCTACGGCTAAATGTACTTCACACACTGAACCGAACGACCTGTCGAGGGCTTTACAGTCGGGGCACCTGAGCACCTTCTTTGTGTGAGCAGTTGGAATATCCAACGGTTAGGTGTCTCATTCTCAAGAGAAAGATCGCTTCACAAAAATTCAATTTGACGCGAGAAAAAAGGATTGGTTTACTTGGCCAGTTGTTACTATTGTTAGATGTCTTTGTATTGCCTTGGCTTTAGATCTTTAAGACCTGAAGCAAGGAATAGGTCTGCAGAACAGGTCTGTGTTGGAGGGGGATAAGCGACGGGGAGGGTGTGAGCGTGTTAGAAGGCGCCTCATGTATGATATCACTCATAATTATGTAGGCTCTAGTCTAGCTGCAAGGTCCACATTGACCTGTATGTACAGCAGATACTTCACGGTACTGCATACCTCGGCCGTATTCCTACTCCTAGAATTTTTTTTTTCTGGTGTTTTCTTAATGTCAAGAAAACACTCAACGGACATGCACAACCCCTCCCACCCATTTTTTGTTTTGTTTTGTTTTGTTTCACAGAGCTTTTTCTTTTGCTCCACATTAATTTGTTTATTATTTATCCCCATGTTCAGACCGCAGCTGGAAAAGAATGGAGAAAAGTTATGACCATTAGAAAATCATCTTATTGTTATCTAGTCGTACCACTGGGTGATTGGCCAAAATTGTTCTCTTGTTATATCCCCAGGGTTACGGCCCACAGATGGAGTACGTGATATGATCATTATCAGTGACATTGATGAAAATGGCATCAACACAAATCTGAAAGTACGCTACAAGAAGGATCAAATCTATGTATCCTTTACTTAGTGCTCATTGACAGAGGCACAGACAAAGAAAGGGCTTTCTCTTGTAATACAACACAGTGGGATGTGTCATCACTCTTGTACCCAATCATTCATGTTATGATTTAAGCCCAGATGTTTTTTTAAAAACCCCTGTAAACCACCATTGTTGCCCATATTTCCCAGAGAATTGATAAAGATGCTGAACTTTGTGCAACTTTCATTTATCAATATCATTAGTTCACTTCTTTTCCCAAATTGTTGCCGTGGTTTTGCAGAAAGGCGAAGATAACTGTGAGATGAGACAGCAACTCAAGTACATTTCAAATTCCAACCTTTTACCCTTATAAATTGTAACTTTACACCTCACTTACAGGCAAAATGCACTGCTGCTATGAAACCCTTAAATCCCGAAACATAAACCCTCCCACACTAATGTCATGGAGAGCCCTTATTATATTTTTGAAATGGGCCCCATATTCATTGAAATCTTGTTCAAGTTTACAAAACAGCCATTTCTCTCAGCAATACTGCTTCACATTATTATTGCTAGCTTTATTGCATGCATATTATAACTGTTCATGTTGGGTGTTTCTCCCAGCATATTTTACATACTGGTATACCATAAACATCTCCCTTCCATACTGTTGATTTAAGGGAGACTGATCCCTCTATGTGCTCAGCTACCACAACAACCACAGTGCTTCTGTTTGACAGTGTTATTGTTAAATCAGTTCCTCATTACTGCTGCTTCGGCAAACATCATTAGCAACATTAAAATGAAGGCCTTTTTCTTGTCATTATTATGGTGCCTGTTGACCAAACCAAATGACTTTCTTCGGGGTTGTTATGGAGTAACAAAACTAACATGAAGTTACTTTCGATGAAGTTGCTCGGGGCTACCGTAGCACTCTGAAAGTTCTGGTTTCCAATATAAATTGTGTTATTTGAAAGAGTTTATATTGTTATTTACAGATTTTCTTTTCTCTCTACCTTCCCTCCCCCTCTCTTCCCTCCCAGGGCCACTCTTCCTGTTTTTACAATTCAATAATTCAGTGGAAAAGAGAGCAGGCTCAAAACTGTGCAGCAAAATTTGAATTCAAAATTCAGTTTCTGAGTGTCCAGTAGATTAATGAACCCTTTGTTAGGTTGACTTTTTGGGGGCAGGAAAAATGAAGAAATAATAAATAAATATGGCACATTAAATTTCCATACTTCCTTGAAATCTTGGATGCTGAAGTTCCAGGATCTAAATCTGAGGTTTTATACACTTTTGACCCAGATTTTTATTTAGTTCAGTGTGTGTGGGCATGATCGTAGTAACGGTGTGTTTGTTTTCTGTTGTGTGTGTGTGACACTGAATGCATGGTGAGTGTGTGTGACTGAACAGCCACTTGTGTGTGTGTTTGTTAAGTGAGTGATTTGCGTCAGGGGTTAACTACTAAACAAGTCACATTAATGTCTTGCCATTCTGCCAAACACTCAGCCATAGACGGCCGACTTCCGCCACTCAAGAGCTTCCTCCGCGTCTTAATTTTCATTTCTTGTTCTTCCTGATACTCTTATTCTCTTGCTCACTTGCCACATCCTCCTACAGTCCTAGCCTTTTAAGCATAAGTTCACACAGAGGCTTTATGAATCTCGCATGTTCCTGGTCATAATTACTAAAAGGGTTTGTCAAATCAAAAATTGCTGATAAAATATAGTCAGTGTTTCCCGCTTTCGCATTTTTAACAATCTGTTACTCATCCTTTCTTCTTTCTGCTCGCTGCCTCTGTCGTTTTGTGTCTCAGTCATCACATTTGACCTGTCTCTCACACTTATCCAGTCACCGCTGTTGATCTTCTTTATTCATGGGTGTGTTTATTGGAGCCCTACGTAGCCTATATATAAGGTCATCCCTTTATTGGGGCTACATGATCAATATTACCTTAGCGCTTCAATATTACAGTAGGCTTAGGTTTAGGGTTAGGTGGGTTTGGGTCATGATTAGGGTTAGGTAGGGTTAGGGTTGGGCTACATGATCAATATTACCGCAGCGAGAAACGGGTAGCCCAAATAATGTTTCAGGGGTGGGGTTTGGTTATGTAGGCTACATGTAGCCCCAATAAACACATGTATATAGTTTAACATGATTATTTAGGCTATATGTAGCCTATATAAGGTCACCCTTTATTCATAGTAAATACATGTATCAAGGTGAGATACATGTATCATTTGTCATGACGGTGGTGGTGGTGGGGGGGGGGGAGATTCTGACTCCCCGAATCACTTTTCCCATCATTTCTGTCTCTCTCTGTCTTTCTCTCAGATACACACACACATGCTCTCTCTCCCTTTCTCACTCACCCTCCCTCTCTCTCTCTCTCTCTCTCTCTCACGCAACTGTATACCTGCGTTCCATTATCATAATAGGATTCAGTTGATGTAATAAAATATTATTTGAAAGAAACATTTAGCCATAAAAAGTAACACATTCATTATAATACTAGTTTTCCCCTAGTTCCCTCGGAGAAGACACAGATGTGATAATAAAATTTGTGCAATATGCACAGAGAGGCGAAGAAGGAAATTTCCGATCGTACTTTTCAATTCTGTTCTATGAAAATGCGCATGTCTTCGGTCTTGTGGCCAAAAAAAAAAAAAAAATCGTAAATAAAGATAACAAAGGCTGCATTTTTTTTTTTTTTTATTGTTGTCCAAAATGGACGTGGCCACATAATTTATCGTTAAAAATTGAGGCAGGACAGAAAATTTAACAATTTTTGGTCACGCAGTCACCAAGTCTTGGACGCTTACATGTTCCCCTTCCTAGCTCCATTTAAGTATGATGGTGACAATTACATCAACATGCGTAGAAACTGAAACAGCCCAAATGATGTCAGAATAATATGAAGGAGCTTGTGTAGTGGTACAGTTAACAGGCTGCTGCTGCTGATCACCCAGCTGATAGGTTCTATGACTGGTCACATGAAGCAGGGGTTCCCCCCCCCCCCTCTAAGAAGTAATGGGTTATTGACTATCTGCGAGTTTTTGATTGGTGAGTCATGAGGTTAGCAAACCTGTCCGCCTTATTGCGATTTTGATGACGTGCCTGAGCCGAATTGGGGAGGGGGGGGGGGGCTTCAGGGTCAAGAGTTGCAATGAGCAGCTGGGGGAACCGAGGAGGGAGGCGGTAGGAGGACGATCGAGAAAGTCTTGTGATCTTGACCTCCTAAACTACTTCCCCGCTTTTCAAACGCTGCTTTCCTCTCTCTTTCTCACCCCACTCTCTCTCTCTCTCTCACCTTTCTCTCCCCCCCCCCTCTCTCCTCTTCTTACGCCACTCTCTCTTTCCTCGCCCCCCCCCCCCCCCAACACACACACACCTTTTTTGTCTTCGAAGTGTCTGTTTCAGTCATGTGGCCAAGTTGGGTTTACTTTTCATAGTGAAATTTTGGAAAAGTGCTAGTGTTAGGATTATTTTTGGCTTGCCGGTCACTTGTGGTTGTGAAAAGGGTGGTCGGCAGTCAGATTTGGGGCAGTGGGCGACAAATTTGTCTCCAAAAACAACGAAAAAAAACAACAAACTAACAACATTGTGAGTAACGTATATTGGAACCACAGCCCGAAATAATCTTTTTAGTTTTGTATTTTGGTCCCAACTTTAACTGTCATCATATCAGGTTCGCTATGTGGTGGCATCGAGCCTTCAGCACTTATATTAAACCTCAGACACGCCCACTTGACTTAGTTTCACCAATTATTGTATTATTCCACTCAGTGCCTAGTTCCCAGTATACCGATAGATCTATGAATTATACTGACATCCCCCAGTGACAAAGTCGAGCTGTGGCACATTCAAGTACCTCATCGTGTAATGGTTATGTAGTGGACTTGGTAAATACCAGTAATAACGGAGTATAACAACCATTTTTTGATTGATACGAGGAGGGGAGAAAAAAAACTAAAAGAACTTAGGAAAGTAGGAGCAAATCGACAACGACAGCACAATAATTTAACTTTTTTGTTTCTTGTTTAAAAAAGTGACTTCATTCTTTGCCCCCAAGCCCGTGCATGGGAATAAAGATCCAGGGCGGGGACGAGAGAGGCAACCCATAAAAATAGATGGTGGCGAGAAAAGAGGGGGAGGGCGGGAGGGAATTTCCATCTGGCAGGAGTTGACGTGTCTGTCAAAAGTGTCGCTGGATGGAATTAATCATCGGTGTCATTAGAAAAGACTGATAAACATGATTGTATTATTGATTTGTGGCTGCTCACTCAGAGGAGTGAACTCGGCTGTGACATAACCATGGCTTCTTTATCTGGCTTTTCTATGGCTTTTGTTACTCCCGTCTGTGACTTTTTTCTTTATGTTTGTTGTTAAAGTTTACAGTTTCTCATTTTTGTCAGTTGTTTTAATGGAAAGACGGGGTTTGAAACAATTCCAACTCACACGCACACAGAGGGAGGGAGAGAGAGAGAGAAACAAGGCAGAGAGAAAAAAGATGGTCCTTTATTCTCTCGCTGTCTCTCTTCTCTCTCTGTCTCTCTCTTCCCTCCCTTTCTCTCTGTCCTTTACTGTGTGCGCGCGAGCTTACATGCATGCATGACTTTCTAGGGTGTTACTTTTGGTTAATTGAAAAAAAGCGAAAAAGTATTATCAGGCAGTGCTGGAAACTGAACTTCATGGATAAACATACAACACAAATTACTTCACGATCTGCATCCAAGTATTTTAATGTGACCTCCTTTTGTTGGCCTGTCTTTCTGTCCGTCTGTCCGATGTAGCTGAGTGTTCTCCGCTGTCCCTGCAGTGTTTTTATTTGCATACTCAAGGTCGTGTCATCGAAATTTGTGAGTTAAAATTATTACACTGAAGAACTGAATTAACCGACATAGTCATCCCAATGGAGCCTGGGACGAGAGACACCCCCCCCCCTTCCCAAATCCCAGTTCCAATTTCATCCCCGGGAAACGACAAAGCATGCGGGTTATTGAAATCTGCAGTTGGCATCCTTGTTTCGTTTCCTGTTACCCAAAGTATCAAATATTTTCCTTCTCGTTTCATGTCATTTCTACCTGACCTCGATTCCTCCTCGAGATTACAATCACTTGTGTTTCGGTACCACCCAGTCACTGATCACTGAGTGTCATGTGACATTACCCTCCCTACCGGTTTCCTGGAAGAGCCGAATCGCAGTTTCTGTTCAGATTCGCTGGGATCAATTCATTTTGATTTCCCTTTCTGAGTTCCAGGTCAGAGCTTCGTCGGTTAATTTGTTTTGGTGGGGTTTTTCTGTCCCCTTTCATGATGACGCATGCGCTTTATCAGAAGGAACGCTTGGGCCTATGTCAGGCCCCCGACGAGCTAGTACCTCGCGACAAATTTAATTAGGTTAGGTTAAGTCTCGCTCGATCGGAATTAGAACCGGGGGCATAAATTATATGAGAACTAAGTCAAACGCCCTAATCACTGGGCCACTAGGCTGTGATTTGAACTGACTGAGGCGAACACGTAATGAATTTTTATAGCGTGAGCTTCCTTCTGACGCCTTCTCAATTTCCCCAATACCGTTCACTGATCCCAGTCAAGTCAGTTCGTGTGTTGCAGTACCTTACTATAATCAAGGATGTTGCTTCTACATTATTAATGCTATAATGGAACCTGGCCCATAAATGTGTTGAGGGGAAAGGTATCCTGACCTACTCATCAAACAAATATGGAAATTGGTAGACAGGTGTAAGCTAGCTTGCCAGTGTACGTGCTCCTGTTTATTTGAGAAGACACAGAGCCGTTGCATTTTGATGCTTTCATAGTTCGCCAGTTCGAATCGGGAGAGAGAGAAAGGAGTGTGTATATGTGTGGGAGAGAGATCGAGGGAGGACAAAATCAGGTTTATCACGGGCATTTAGATCAATTTGTTATTTTTTTTTACATTTTTTCTCTTCCGTTTGTAGGTTATGGGTTATTTGCCTGTATAATTATAATACGTACGATAAGTGCAATGTGTTGCCATCTGGATTCAAAACAAAGCATTTGACGTACCAAAATGTATAATATTAAGAGATTGTTATTTTTTCGAGTTTAAGGATTATATCTATTATATCTTTCAGTAACTTGCAACCTTTGGCATGGCTAACTGACCAAACTATACACTCTTCGGGCCTTAAATTTGGCAGGAAGGTGGCAATTGAGATAAGGAAGATGGTGGCTATAATTAAAAGTTGTTTACTTCAAGCATGTATTTTTAATAAATAACAATGTTTATTGCTATGAAACATCTGTATTTTTGCATGTTTGTTTCGTAATACATGTATATAATTATAGTACCGTGCATGTCATAAAAAGTAACCGTATCAAGCGTTCAGTTTGGTGCGTAGTGTTCTGGTGCGCATGAGTTCTGAAGCAAGACTGTAGTTAATAAAGTAGTTTATTACTTTTATTACATGAGAGAGAGGAAGGGGGGGGGGGTGCACATGATTGTAATATCCCAGCATGTGCCCATGGGTGGATGGATGGACAGTATCAAAGATGGGAAGCTTCGAAAGTACACTTTTTTTTTTTTTATCAACTCAGGCTATGAGTGTATGCAAAATTGACATTGAAGAAACTGGGCCGTGATTCATGTGCATTTTCATCTTTGCAAGTTGTGGGTGTTTTTACCTTTAAGGCTCCGGATGTTTTATTGCAAGATGTGTCGCTCTATAGTTTGCCGAAACAGGCTTGAACAAATTAAACGTGTACAGATGATGCTTTGTGGTCTTTAAAATACATGTACTCGGCGAGTACAGACAGTGTGACATAACGATCCTTCACTGTAAACCACTAGGCGTATTCGCGATCTTAGTTCTTGTCTGTCCCAGCTCCACTGCGCACAACTGACAAATTCGACGTAAAACGTTTGCGGCTGTATTAGTATGATAAGGAGTTAGGTTAAATCGGCACTGTGAAACAGCTTGATAATTAATACCACAACGCATTTTAAACAAGTGTCGAAGTGTGCATTAAATTTTGTTATACCTCTTCTACATATCAGTATTGTCTGTGTGAATCTTGGGAACCACTCCCATAAAACAGCGATTTAAAAGCCGCAGTTTCCCCAGGGTATTTTGACCCTTTCATATTAATGATTATTATGGTTACTTCAATACGCACCCTGTATATTTTGTCTATGTCGCCGCTCCTGACACAAGCCTATATCCGTGACGTACACGGATCGCCTGCAGTGTTGTTACCGCCCACTAAATGTAAAACTGACGAGCATAATAATATATTATTTTAGTTGACAGCCTGTCAGATTAGTGGGCATTATCATGTGACACGGTTCAGATGACAGTCATTAGAGTGAGTCTGTTAAAAACTAACATATCGGCTACTCCCTTTGCCATTTGTATGAATTAAAACACACACATATTCAGACAGAAAAACTGAGGAGTCGCAGAAGGGCTTGGTACATTTTTATCTGAATTTGAAAGAAAGAAAAAATCAGATTCTGTATTTTGCTAAGCCCGATCATCCTTCTTATGTGGAAAGATAGAGAGGAAAGAAGATTTTTGTTGTTGTTTTTACATTTTTAATCAGATTCTTAAAAAAATTATTTTCTTAATAGTTTTTAGGTTGTTTTTTTTTTTAACCAGGGGAAAGTTTTAGTGATTGAATGCTAGTGTATTGTGATAATAATATACATGTGTTTTATCTTATCTTATTATTTTAAAAAAGGAGGTGGTGGGGGGGGGTACTTTGTTGTCCTTTATTGCTCACGTACGGCTTTGCACCATGCACGTCACCCTGTCTCTCTCTGTCTTTTTGTCTGTCAGTCTGCACACTACCCCCACCCCTTTTTTCCTTTTTTCGTGCGCTAAATACATGTACAACTTACACTTTACTGCGTATTTAACGGACGTGCCAAAAGATGCCATCAACTTCGGACACCTTGACAATGATGGTTATGGCGCCAACATGAGGTTAAGTTACCCACTGGTAAAAGATGTCACTATGAAATAAAGAAAGGCCACCCGAAGCCGCGTTGATACCAAATTAATGACAAGATCTTTCTTCCAAAAGTCGTGACGATGTTGAAAAAATTATTACATTTTAATTGTAGTTTGTTATGTAATGTATTGGAAACGTCACTTTCCATGAAAACAACACCGGCACACCACGGATTTATATTTATTTTCAGCTCTGTTTGAGGTAGGCCTTAGACTCTTCCTTTTATGTAACAAAGAAAAAAAAATGTTTGCCAGCCAATCCTGTTGCGGTTTCCTGGATGATAACAATACATGTGGACAGAATGAAACCACGTGTCTGGTGTGGTCTCGTCACGCACGAGCTAACTGTAACACAGGCCTGGTTGAAAAAAAGGATGAAGAGATCCAGGCGGAGGATTCTGTTATCTGAACGGCATGTGTTGAGATACAGAAGCGTGTATGTACATGCGATAAGAACTCCAGTTTTTATTTGCGTACATTGTATTTAACCCTGGGTGTGTCTGTATGTGTGTGTGTGTATGTGTTGGTTTTGGGGGGGGGGGGGTAGAGAAGTGTTGTTGCTCTGTTTTGGTGATCTTCAAGAGTTCTTGTCGTCATGAAATTTATTTGTGATTTATAACATTGCTGAGCTGTGTACCTGCTTTCAATCATTTGGATTTATTGCCTTCACGGATCTTAGAAATCCACTCTCAATCTCATAAAAGCGATATATAGCATTGTATCCCTTTAGGGATTTTCCTCTAACTTACAGAAAGTGTCAATTTTCATACCAGGTATTCGCATCTTGTAGTCGAATAACCCAGGCCTGCTGTATGCGTACTTAACTTAGATAAAGCAGACAGGACGTAGTTAACTCTCTACAACCCAATGTTCCATTTTTGAAACACGCCACCTAATGCTCAATAGTTCAGAGAGATGTTGCTTATATATGAAGGCCACTGGACACGGTATGAGGGACATAATATTTTAATTTACCAATAAATAATTTTTGTGTGAAATTTATCTTAATTACTTATTTATTTATTTTGCACCTATTTATCTATTTTAAATCGGTTTTGCAAGTTTCAATTTTTTTTTCTTTCTTTTTTTTTTTTTTTTTTGGTTTGTTTTTGGTGTAAGGCAATATACGTGTAAGTCCGTGCATTATGAGGGGAATTTTGGAAGGAAAACAGAAGACCAAACTTAGATCAGTTTTCCTCTTTGCAGTCTGTATTGAAAAGCTGCATGTTCCGCATACCGATGTAATTTTTTTTTTTCGGCCGGTATTCTTTATTTTGTCCGCCTAACTTCCTTCGCCACTCCTCTCGCCAGCTGATCATTGCGTTAATGGGGAACATTACCGTGACGGCACGCCTGGTACATAATGAACAGCGGACCAAGGAAGGGCGAGGTGGAGACCCGAGAGGCAGAGGTAAAGTCTAGTAATGCAACAGCGCTGCGTAAATAGGAAGTCGAGGGTCTAGTAGTGTGAACCCACAAACAACAGCGTGAACATGACACAGTGAACATCACAGATTTTTTTTTCAAACCTATTGATAACTGTTTCGTGCACTAGACAAAGGAACAGGCAAGACACGAGGCCTGCATTTTTATTGTTGCTTAATATCAGCACACATGTACTTGAACGTGAAAGTCATAAACTCCTATTTATTACAGTAATGAGAAAAAAAAAATAATTAAAAAAGGGCTCGGCAAGTAAGGTTTATATCTGCACACCACAACACACTAGCCATGCTTTCAAACAAAACCTCAGACGTTTTGCATGTCGTGCAAAAATTGGTCATTCCTTCCCGGCCTGCAGGGATCTGTGTTACATAATGTGGCTAACGCTATTAACGTGAGTGGATCTGGCGAAATCGGGCTAAAGGTGGAACACCAAATTCCAGACAAAACCCCTCCAAAGGGGGAACTTTTTTTCCTATGGAATTGAAATTTGCTTGTAATATGAAAGATCAGCCATTTTTCTGCGATTTGGTCAAAATATTTTGTTTGAAATTGTCTTACAAATATTTTATTTTGATTTTTTAAAGAGATATAAAAATTTCACTCTTAGCTTATTTGGTCATATCCGCTCACAAATGTCTGAGGAATGCACCCCCCCCCTCCCATCCCACCTCAGTACCACGAAAAAGGAAGAATGGTTAAATATAATGTAAAATATGAAAGTAAGATCTTGTAGTGCATACAGGCATGTATGAATGCCTTTACAGGATATAAATATTGAATGGTGATGGGCAGGGTCGGATTAAAGAGGTACTAAGCAATAAGGATTTAGTGCCCCCCCCCCCCCCAATGTATTATAATTGTAATTCAAAATCTAAACAAAAATAGACCATAAACTAGAATTTTATAAATATTTTAATTTTTTCATTCACCGTGGAGGCCTCTTCTTCAGCTGCACCATTTGCAGCTTTGTACGATATGGTCCATGGTATATTCCGGCAATGAAACATTTATGTGCCCCCCCCCCCCTTTTTGAAGCCCCAAGCCCGTGCTTATTTTGTTTAATGGTTAATCCAGCCCTGGTGTGTGGGGGTGGGGGAGAGAACGAAGCAGTTTTCAACATTTTTGAGGGTACATTCACAAAATGCCAACTGTCATTTTGCTATGTGGACAAAATTTAACTTGTCATGCAGCGATTTATGAAATGATATTTGTGGTGCAGATATCCGTGCAGTAACAAAGACATTACCGCTTGATGTGCACTGACAATTAATGAGATTATACATCATGTAGATAGGTCAGTGGCTCTCAGAAACTGGTCCTCTTGGGCCACATTTCTCCTCTCACGTTCGCAGATTTCCCATATTCCACCCGTTTTGAATTGTCATCTAATATATTTTTTTTCACCATTATGCTTTGGCAGTTATTGAAACACTTTCTGAATCTAAATTTCTTTATATTTTGCACTCAAATGAAAAAAAAAAAAGCATTATTTAAATGGATCATGAAACTTCTATATTTCTTCTTTATGTATTTATCATTCTTTGGCGGAAATTCGTCTTCAATTTATCCACTGGCCAAATTCTTCCCCTTAGATATGAAATTCCTCTCCTTGGTGCCAAGTGCCTTCCCTCGGAGAACCACTGAGCTAGGTAAACATGCAGCTCCTCAACTTATGCTGTTGGAACTTGGATCGTGTTCCGATTGTGAGAACCTGGAAGCGCTTCATTCCCTAATTTTGTTCTCTCAGGATGGTTTTCTTTTTATTTATCATGCAAGCTAGGGGATTGAATGGAATTTCGGGCCGATGATCATGGAAATGTCTGAAGATCGCATAGGAATTGAGAAAGGGAAAAGAGTACGTGTGTATCTGAATGAGGGAGAGAGAGGGGGAAAGAGGTAGAGAATCATTCGTGTAATATTACTGTTCCCCGAGTATCATGATATGAGACAAACATAGGTAAAGTGTAATAATTGTGAGTGTGCATGAGAAAACCCACATTTTATGAGCACAGTAATATCAGCTGTATAAAGACTGATAGACATTTGACGCGTTAATAGCGTCCAAGGAGAAAAATAATGTGTGATTCTTTCTTTCTATCTATCTATCTATCTATCTATCTATCTATCTATCTATCTATCTATCTATCTATCTATCTATCTATCTATCTATTTATCTATCTATCTATCTATCTATCTATCTATCTATCTATCTATCTATCTATCTATCTATCTATCTATCTATCTATCTATCTATCTATCTATCTATCTATCTATCTATCTATCTATCTATCTATCTATCTATCTCTATCTATCTATCTATCTATCTATCTATCTATCTATCTATCTATCTATCTATCTATCTATCTAATCTATCTATCTGTCTGTCTGTCTGTCTGTCAGTGTGTCTGTCCATGTTTTTGCTTGTCTGCTGGCGTGCCTGGCTGTTTGTACTGTCTGCTATCTGTCTGTGTATCCGTCCGCTCGTCTGTTAGTCTGTCTGTCTGGTCAGAGTTAAACTTGTTTCCATATTTGCCTTTGGATGTTGACTAACACCTGATATTTGCCGAGTGGTCGCGTTTATAAAAACAGGGGACACGTGCAGGCCGTGGCTTCGGAGAACAAAATCTGCTCATACTTCGTAGTAATCCGGAGGGTGGAGTGGAAAAGAGGAAAGTTACTCACGTTTTTGAAATCTGTCTATGCCACGACTCGGAAGTGTATCATGTATGTTTATGAAACCTTTCTTTATGGTATGAACTCACTTGAACCAACAGTAACACGCCCTTAAACCTATGGGCTGAACCAGTGTTGAGTCACTATATTGGTTGTGGATGGGGGTGGGGCGAAAGGGTAAGGGGAGGGGGGGGGGGTGCAGAATCGAAGTAGAGGTTGATGGGCACATCGCATCTGGGGTGAAAAAATAATGGGAGGGAGGGGAAACTCGTTTATTTTACATATTGTTAACAGTTGCATCAGTGAAATTGACACTTACGGTGTTCTGTGAACTGATTTGAGGTCTTTATTTTAGGAGGTTCGCTGCCCTTGGCATTTACACCTCACTCTACTTGTTTTATTATTTCTTGTTCTGGCGGGGGGGGGGGGGGGGGGGGGGAGATGATATGGATAAATTTTAATCTATTAATTTCAAATTTTGCCCGGGCAGCGGCCTTTTGGCCTGCTCTTTACGATTTCCAACTGCCAAGGTATCTTTAACGTGCGCAACGTGCACACGGGCCCTCCGAATTTTTTCGTCCTTATCCGAGAAGACTAGGTACTCGATCCTACCCCCCAATAGGACCAGGGACTTGAAAATATGAGAAAAATCCAATTTCCAAGAACTACTCGATCCTACCCCCCAATAGGACCAGGGACTTGAAACTATTCTGTGAACTGAGTTTTCCGTCTGCCATTTATATTGTTTGGCTTGCAGTTTTGCGGGAGACAGAAGGAAAAAGAGTTAAGTGTTTCAGTACGTGGACACGAGATCTTCCGAGCTCTAGGTTCTCATGCCCTAACCGAGCGGTGCAACTATGACATACAGCAAGTGTGTCAACACTTACTTGACTTACCGACAACAATTTGAAAGCAGTAACAAAACGAAAATGGAAAAGAAAAAGACTTGGGACAATACAACTATTCTGCATAATATTATAATTTATATACTCTACACATTATTATTTTGTTATGTGATTTTACAGTACAGTTGCACTAGGACATGCTGCCATTGGCATTTGTTATTATCTCTGTCGTTATAATGCCATAATTATATCGTAATGATGTGCTCTGCGGCCTTGCTTAAACGGTTTAGAACATGTACTTGTTCTTTTTATCCCCCAAAAGCACTTGACTGACAAAACGAAAGACGGCCCTTTCTGCTTGAAGTTCACAGTCATGTGCATCTATCTATCAGATTTTAAAATCTGATATATAATAATAATAATAATAAATGGCATTTATATAGCGCTTAACCCTGTTCCACAGGCTCTAAGCGCTTTACAGAACTTATTTACTACTTTACAAACGCATTCACTCCCACATTCTAATTGTACATAATATGCACACAATCTCATGTCAACCACAGAGCAGAATGGAGCTGCCTGCGAGGCGCTAAACACACTGCACTGCTTCTTTCCCTCTCGCTGTCTCACTCACTCTCTCTCTCTATCTCGGAGCAAATTGTAACGAAGCCTGTTAGGCGCAGATCACAACTCACAACAGTTCACAACTCACAGCAGTTCACAACTCACATCAGTTCACAACTCACAACTCAAATAATATTTGAAAATTTATTAATAACAATATATATTTTAATAATGAATAATAATAAATTTTTGTTGTTGCTGGTGGGGGAGGGGGGATGATTAGGATAAATCTTAATCTATTAATTTCAATTTCAATTTTGCCCGGGCAGCGGCCTTTCGGCCTGCTCTTTACGATTTCCAACTGCCAAGGTATCTTTAACGTGCGCAACGTGCACACGGGCCCTCCGAATTTTTTCGTCCTTATCCGAGAAGACTAGGTACTCGATCCTACCCCCCAATGGGACCAGGGACTTGAAAATATGAGAAAAATCCAATTTCCAACATGCCTGCACTGCCCGGGTTTAGAACCCGGGACCCTTGGCATGAGAGGCGAGCACCTTGCCTCTAGACCACCTTGTATGAGATCTTGAATTGCATTGTCAATATTGGCCACCCCCTTTGGTGACAAATTATCGTTTTTTCTGACCTTGGTATATGTAATTTGCTGCAATTACCAGCACATTGGACAAGACAAGTACCCAGTCAGATGATAGTTGATTATTCGATGACCAAGGGAGTTTAATGAAATGAGATTTCATTCATTGTCTAATAGGGATAGAAGTCATATGGGGAACATAGAATCTGAATGGCTGAAGGGATGTTATACTAGTTACTACTAACTGAATTATGTCCAGATGAAGCTTTAGCAGTTACACGTAATCTACACGACGTTGCACCAAATGAAACAACACGAGGTTCCGTGTTTTCCCAGTGTTTTCAGTTACTGAGTGGTGTGCACATGTTTTTACTTGATTACTCTCACTCTCACTTCTTCTGTGCGCTCTCGCTCTCTTTCTTCTCTCTCTCTCTCTCTGCCTCTCTCTTGTAGGTCATCAGTTCTCTCCACCGCCGCTCTGGCAAGCAACTACATGTATAGGCAATTGATGTCACTTCTTTCAAGGATTGTCTTGAAAACATTTGTATTTCATATACAATATCATGAATGCAACGGGATATAATGAAGGACATTTTGTTTTCACAGAGCAAATTAAAAAAAAGGGGGGTGGGAGGGTGGTAAAGCTAAGGCTATTTACATAATAGAACTGAATATGGCCAGTTCGCGTGTGGAGACCACAGTATACCATTCTTTATAAATGTCAAAGTCAAGGGAATCCATTTCTAGCCGTGTATTGAAAACAAAATATGTTTGAAAACCGTATAAATAAAATGTCACATGGTTCATTGTAAAACCTGAAATATAACATTATTGATTAAATAAAGCCGTAGAATCTCTTGGTCTGTTGTCTGTCGGTTGCCTACCGCATTAAATGCCAACTAATCTCAGGAGATTACGAAACGGTGAGGGATGGCGTCAGTATCTATAGTAGAATAAAAAAAAAACCCAACTCACTCGCCGTCAAGGTTTTCTACACTCATATTGATTTATCGTCGGCCTTTGGTTTGATCTCACGTGAACCCAGCACTCGCCGGGCGAGTCCGAGATGTCCACTGAAGTGGCAGGGCTTTTTCAACAAGTGGTCACTGGGGCAAAGTTCACATAAACACGTGTGTGGTCTGGGATGCCAAGCAGTACACCCTTCTGCCTTTACATTTTTTACTTTTTTGGCATTGGTCTGACAGTGCCGGACCCACCTTAAGTTGTGTCATTGTTGGAAATGGACCTGTATGTGGCGGTGATTGGCGTCAATTAGAGACTGAAAATACGTGTAAATTAATAGTTCACCTTTACATTCCATCAGCCAGACGGCAATTGTTCAGAACATTTGTTCTGTAGTCCATGAAAAGGCAATGGGGAAAAAAAAAACTTCTGGGGGGAAAGCGAGACTGCTGGAGACCGGGAAAGGGGGGGGGGGATGAGAATGAACCTCATCAAACAAGTGTTTTGACTCTTGACTTTCTTATACTCTATGAGAGCGGGCCACACCCAGGTCGTGAGTCAAAACAAATCACAAAGCATGCTGTGGATATTCAGCACTAGAGTCTATGTTGTAGAGACAAGGGAATTCTGTGATTTAAAGCGCTGATCTGTACAGTCAGATTGTAGATGATAGACTGGGCACTGAACACCATAATGGGTGCTTTCGTGAACACTATCGAATCCAGAGAGTAGAACAAACAAGTTGTTGTAGAACTGGCAAACGGTATGAAGTGCTGATAGATTTTCACATAATGTATATGGTGGGCGAATAAAACAATTATTGCTTGTGACTGAAAATTGAAAATGCACCTCGATGATAACTACATGTGCGGAAAAAAACAACAAAAAACTGATTTTGAAACATTTTTGAAGTCTCGTTTGTACATTGATATGAACAATAAGCCTGGGGAAATTAAAAAAAATATATATACACTCATCACCACCCCGATATTCAAGCATATCATTATTATTGTATGGGTGTGATTTAAGTGATTTCTTGTATATACCATGAAAATTTTGTATTTTCGCTCTAAGGCAAAGAGGTAAGAGTTCGATGGATCCAGTAATAACACAGCAACGTTTTGAGTCACATTATAAATCTTTGAGTCACACATCACATCACTCATCATCTCCTGTATTTCCCCCCATTAATCCAAACTCCCCCCGCCCACGGCCTGTCGGAAACCCCAGCATAGAGCTAATCACCCTGTATCACTCTGTGACATCATCCATTGATGGAGCGCGCCAAATGTTGGGTCGATCGCTATGCAAAATGACGATATCTCCCCGCTTGCCCCAGTCACATCGTGGCCAGTGTGCACAACGTGTCTCTGTTCAGATGTTAAAATTGTTAACAGCATTGCTGGTGAAGATTTTCAAAAATCCCATGAATCCTGTATAAAGAAGAAAAAAAAATCCCAAGATGAGGTTAAAAAAAAATAAATTAAAATCCCAAGGCTTTTTCCATCCACTCAAATCCCAAGATCTCGGGAGAAAATCCCAAAAGACCGGCAAAACACTGACTGTGAACATCCGTGGCATTTCTGTGGAAAATTTACACAGGCTTCACAAATTGACGCAGGAATTTTTATTTTTTATTTATTAATAAATGATTGTTGACACAGTAGAACAGTCAAGTGAATTCTCACACCCTCAGCAGTAGTTTTAATTCATTGATCACACAACTTAAACACGGGAGTGGAAGGAGAAACAAAAGAGCAGCAGTACGGTCAAATTCATTTTTTGTGCTCTTCGATAAGTCTTTCAATTTTCTTTCTTTTTTTTTTTTTCTGACAGATTGGCGGTTTTTGCCAAACTCTTGGGAGAAGGGGTGGGATGGGACTGGGACATGTTTCTCCTCTTATAAAAATGATCAAAATACCAGGCCTGCTGGAAAGCATTAGGCAGGTCGTCAAATGTGCTTGAGACACCAATTTGTCAGGTAAAATCTGACAATTTGAGGTCAGTTCTGGTGAATTATATAAGGGAGAGACATACAAAAAGAGCTGTCCGACACGGCGTAAGAATAAGTCTATCCACTATAGATAAAGCCAAGATTTCGAACGGAAACTTGTTCAGGATAAAAAGAGTTTTTACTTTGCATCTCTTTTTCAGCGATGGCATTGAATAAGTTTCTTTGACCGGTAATTGCAAATGTAGCCTATGGATATCTGAGGCTCTTGTATTTCTTTTGCGATGTTCGGGATGTATATGAAAGACTATAATTATAATACTATTATCATCTTTATTTTCTCGACATGCTTTCGTTTGCAATTCCCACAGTTTATAGCACTATTTTGTCGGGGAATTATGTGATTTGTGATCTGTGATCTGTACAGTGTTGAAATCCGGAGACCTCAGACGTTTGTTCAGGTATTTAATCACAAATATAATATCAATTCTATTGTGGTTCCGTATGTCCAGTCCTCTATACACATTTGATTATATGCCTATTGGAACACAATGATCTGTATTCCCGCCTTACACAAAGAACCGAGATATGAGCCAGGGGTAGCGGGCGAGATCCAATATTTAACCAGACCTACTTGTGTCAGCCTTGCCAATGTTGATTGTAGGTCCGTGGTTTCCCAGGGGTCTGCCCTCGGCAGTGTAGGTCAGGGTAGAGCTCTCGCCATTCAGGTCATGGTATACACAGACTCTGATCCTCCCCAACAATTGTGGGTTCAGTAGCATGACCTAAATTTGGGAATACAGGGGAACCAGGACAGTTCTATGGCCCCTATATGTTAGTGTATCTGAAGAAATCGGGCTTGAGGTGAAAGACCATAATTATACCTGGGAAAACCCCTTCAAAGAGGGAAAAAGTCATTTTCTATGAAAATTGATGTTTGCTTATAACATGAAAGATTAGCCATTCAGGTGGAATATTTTGCTTGAAATCGCCTTGGTTTGATTTCCTGAAAGAGGAATGTATTTCATCTTTTGCCCGGTTTTGTCAGATCCAATTATATAATAGTATGGGAGCCGCTGTGTTATCGACGTATATTATGTTCTGAAGTTTGACTCGCTTCTGAGCACTCGGGTGTTATCCCACGACAGACAGCTCGCCAACTACGGTGCAGTTTCCAGCGTCCATTTTCATCACAGGTCAATAATGTTTCAGGGCATTGTAACAATACACAGCGGGGCGTACCAGACAAATGGATAGGCTAATAATTTTATATATATAATGATTTTATTATGTCGTTGGATCATATATTGGATGGATAATTTAATGGTTGTACAGCTGGTTGATTCTGCAAATGGAAGGTTGGGTGATCCGAGAGCATCAGTGGATGAATGTTTGTGCCGAAGGATGACCAGGTAGAAGACAGGATACAACTGTGATTTTATTCAACTGCATAGAGCACATATAATACGTGTGCTACACCTTATCATTAACAGTATAACACCAGTAGACGCTTTAAAACATTTCTTTCTATCTATCTATCTATCTATCTATCTATCTATCTATCTATCTATCTATCTATCTATCTATCTATCTATCTATCTATCTATCTATCTATCTATCTATCTATCTATCTATCTATCTATCTATCTATCTATTTGTCTGTCTGTCTGTCTGTCTATCTGTCTATCTATCAGTCTACCAATCTATATGTCCGTCTGTCTGTCAGCCTATTTGTGTCTGTCTATCTGTTTGTCTGTCCCTCTCCTTCTCCCCCTCCCTCTGCCTGTCTGTATGTCATTCTAATTTACCTCTGTCTGCCTGTTAATCTGTCTTTGGCTGTCTGTTTTTCAGCGTGTCTGTGTGTCTGTCCCATGACCATAACTAACGTAAATGGGAACACACAACAAAACACGGAATACGCTTCACGTGACAGAAAAGACAAACACTGTCGAAATAAATAACATGCATGCCAGTCAGTAATCAAAAATCCATTTGCATTTTTAGAGTTGGAACAACACAGAAAAATAATAAACACGAAGTGCTAAATTGATTTCTTTGTAAAAAAAAAAAAAAAAAGACAAAAACACCTGATTTATATCGATCGATGGCGTCAGACTAATTTCTGTGTCTAGCCTGTTGTATGTAGTAATATGTATTTTCCAATCATTAGACACCAAATGGTGATTCATCATCTCGTATGCATGGCAGGAAAAGTAATATATACATGACTCTGTGCTTACACAGTGGCGCATACTGGAGACATGAATAGACTGATAAGAAAATGGATAGACTAATATTACCAATAATAAAAAAGATAGATAATAAAAAGTGTCACGCTTTTAAACAATCTAATGCCCAGATCTGAAAAAACTTATTTAAAATGAATGTTGAGAGAAAGAAAGAAAGACCAGGGCATCAAGTAAAACGAGTTAAAGGAGAAATTGTCCAAAACTGTAGGACATTGGGCACCAGGTGAATTGTTCCGAATATGGTGCGTTTGGCAGTAGAGAGTTAACCAGCGAAATGAGCTATGCTGTCTCCCGCCAGAGACACCTGAATGGAGTTATAAATCTCTTCATTCCTTTCTAACCCCGGACAAGAAAGTCTATTATTTCACAGAATAGAATATGTGCAGCAAGAGTGACAAAACTCAACAGTTAGGCTAAGTAGTAAGTGCACACACGCGACCAGCTGTTGTTTTGCTTGCCAGTTCCCGTTGACTCTGTATTGAACCAGTGTCTCGCATGTGTGCGCTCCATTCATGTACCTAGACTTAAAAAAAAAACAAAACTCGACGCGACAGCAACATACAAAGAATCTCATTTGCGGGCGTAAGCTTAATTTAATATTCGAAAACTTTCTTGGTGTCGACATTACTGGTTGAATATGGATCGTTTGTTACGACAGTGTATTTTGTACAAAATTTTTACATGGGATGACATATCGTAAGTTGTCACTGCTCTACGTTAATGGCATATGTCAGACTTACGCCAAAAAAGTAACTGGTCGGTTCATTGCGTTCCTGAGCATGAGGGCTATCAGATAATATTATAGAAAAAGAGATACGCCAGCAGGAAAATGTAATAATCCAATAGAATCATAATGGTATATAAGTCACCAATGACAGGAAAAGAAACAATTTAAAAAAAATTAATTCACAAAAAGTGTCAAAAATGACGTGTGTCCTTAGCGTGGAGCAGTGACATGTATCGTAAATAGTGCTGTCGCTGCAAAAAACCTCAAAATGTCTTTCTGCTCTGGCAACACTGAACTTTGTCCTTTTCATTAAAGGGCGCGGATCTGTCAGTCAAACTCGGAAACTATGCGGCTAATTATTGTTCTTAATTAAGTACTAGGAACGCAGTAGGCTTGATGGGTGGGGAGGTATGCTCTGATGTTGGTGATTAGCGTGTTTTTGAACTTGGTAGATTGTTTAGGTGTATATTATTGGGCTGATTGGCGTTTCGATGTACTGGGAGAGGCTGCACGCAGTCTGTCATCACAGCTGGCCTGGGTTTATTGTCTGTGCCTTCGCTTTCGGCACGTCTGTGGTAAACATGCTGCCCTCTTGCTTTCATTTACTGACATTTTTTATCACATTTTTTCCCCCTGCCATGTGTCACTGGTTGACTGACGGTCTCTGATTGACTGATTCAGTGACTTGGACGTCCATGCACCGTCGTCTAGCTCACTCTCTGACTCGCATTCCACCGATTTTCCCACTATCAGTCCATTCACTCATTCACCCAGCCTCTTTTTCAGCCACTCATTCACTCACGCACTCACTCACGCACTCACTGACGGACTCACTCACTCACTCACTTCTTGCGTTCAGCCAAGCATTCTTATCTTGAAAGAACAGCTCTTATCTTCTCACGTAACCTTTTCCATTCTCTAATCATTTCACTGATTAATTGCCAGGAACACATCCCGCCGTCCTTTTTTATTTTCAAAGGAAATTTCTGTTGTTCCTGCTCAGTGATTACATTAGCCTTTATACTTTATATATCATATCTCAGACTCGCCTTTTTATGTGCTGTATATTCCCTGCAATATGCAAGTCCGAGAATGCGTGTACATGTATACTCCTAAGCACGGAGCGTGATGGGGAGAAAAGAGCAACAGTGCTTTGTTTCACCTTTCCAATCTCCATTTCTTGCATGAGGAAAAAAAAAAAATGCAATATAGCCTGGTCCATATATTATTGAATCCCTCAGAAGCTTAGTCATAAATCTGTTGGGGAGTTATTTCCCCTGCTGTAATTGCTGGAGTGGCTTCCCCTGTTGGGATAGTTTTACAACCTGGGATCCGTAGCATTTTAACTAACTGGCGCGCGCGCGCGCGCGTGTGTGTGTGTGTGTGTGTGTGTGTGTGTGTGTGTGTGTGTGTGTGTGTGTGAGACTTCTTTTTGCGGTGTCTCTTCAACAGTTACCGAGGACGTTAACTAATTTTCTGAGATAATCAAATGAACACGGTGTATTTCAGACTTTTCTTTTTGGTGGTCTCTCTCCATCTTAACGTGAGTGTGTCCACTACATCTCAGATAATCAAATGAGCACTGTTTATTTGAGGCTTCTTTCTGTGGAGTCCGCGTGTCCCCCCTCCCCCCTCCCCATTATGGAGCCTTTTCACAATATCTCGCAAAAACACACGCCCACACACAACCCTCACTCAGTCTCCTGACTTTCAGATATTTTCATTTCCACTTCCTCCAACTCCTCGGGTGGATTTATGCAAGTTATGCCCTTCGTCTCCTAGGCAGCTGCGTTTTAATTCGTAGATCTCGTGTTGTATGCCAGACCCAAACTGCATTTCTAGGCCTTGAAGAGAAGACAAAAGAAAACGCAAGACAAAACAATAACCACAAAAACCGAAAAACGAAAAAAGGAGGAGGCTCAGTTGCTGCAGAACTGGCGCGCCTCCAAACCAGAAAAAAAACAACAAACATTCCAGGCTATATTGTTAGTTAAATTATCGGGGATTTCTTTCCTCTTTTCCAGGTTATAATGAATGTAGAATTTAATTCAAAAATAGACTACTCGTGGTGCTGACTAGCAGCTGTCTAGGAATATATCGAGGGGTATTTGCCATATATTTGTAGCGAAATTTTGCCGATTTTGAGGTTTTGTCATGGAAGTGGTTCTCTCACTCCTAATTTTATTATGTATAAGTGTCATTCCAATCGGTTAAACACTTTTCGAGACATGTGTTTGTGATGTAATGTTGTATCCGTTTTTGCTTTGATTTTGTACAACTTTTCAAACTTTCAAGCCTCATTTTCTCGAAAAAGCAAAAAATACACAAACAACTATATGGAAAATACCCGACGATATATAGAGCACACAACCCTCCCTTTAGTCTCCGAATTTATTGTTCTGGCCTGTGTAGATAAATGGCTTGATTTCACCGACTCCACGATCAGGTATTCTAGAGAAAGATGACTAAAAACCCCAGGTGAAAATTCCAGACCCCGTGGGCTAGATTAAAACCCAGTACCTTGGACAAGAAATACAAGTACAAAAATAGTGACGGAGGATATCAGAATCTGCGAAATTCTCAAGATATATTCTAGGAACGCACTCAGAACATGGCAAAAAAAAAATAATTAAAGATGTATGGTACAAAGCTTCGCAGAAGGAGTAATATAGAAACTAACTATACAATAAAACGCAAATGGGAGGGAAGGACAAATCAAGCCTCTAACATACGAATTTTTCTCTTCATCAAATTTTGACTTTGTGTCAAGGCTTCCTGCGACCCACAGATTTAAAAAATAATAATTTATGTCAAGGAACTTGTTTTGTTAACGAAATACAAAACCGCATGTATTCTCTCCAAACTTCCCCTATTTTTCTTCATCTTTCAGTTTTACCTCATTGTGTTTATTTCGTAGACAGGCCAAATTCCGTGTCAACAATCCGAAGTGGGTTTGGGTCTCAGAACTTGCGGTGCCTTCCTGCCACCGGAATGTACCCTTGTTTAGTAAACACAGCGAGGCAGTTTGGCTTCACAAAGGCATATTGCACTCCACAACAGTAGGGAACTGCCGGAAGATCTTGAGGTTACCACATGCCTCATAAAGGGTGACCGAAATTGTGAACATAAATTGAAAGATGCAGTATATCATGCAGGCGTCTGTGGCAGTGACGTAGCGTGGATTGCCAGCGTCCGGGGCCGGGCAAGTACTGCGCCTTCTGACCCGTGGACCGTTAGCACGTGGCAACCTTTATTTCCCCCGTAATTTCGAATAACCATAGAATGTTCAAACAATGAGATTTTGTGTGTGATGGGGAGGGCGCCCTATTTCTAATGTATTATTACTTCATTATTATTTTTTTCTTTTGAAATTATGGCCTCTAAGAATTTTGCTCCCGGAGCAACTACCCGTGTGGCCCTGCCCACGCTCCGCCACTGGTTCAGTCTGAGGTTCTTCGTAAATTATTTCATCACCCCCTTCTCTCTTCTTTCTCATTTTCCGGACAGTTCTTTTTTTTCTGTTCGCATATTAGTGTTTTTGGCATGAGTGCTTTCATTTTTCTTTTCTGTCTTTTTCATAAATTACTTTTCTTGAAAGTTCGTCTCCCTCGTTCTTTTATTCAGTTAAAGATGAGTTCCTATCTTGTTATAGGAATGGTGTCGTTGGTGAGTGTTTTATATATGTAGTTCACTGTCCCACCCGCCTCCGATACCCGCTTCTTGTAGTTTCCAGCACGTGACGGCGGCTCACCATGGGTGTGAGCTGACAGTTTGCAGTAGGGCGGCAACAAGATCGGTGTTAAGTCAACAGTTTTTCTCCGGAGATAGGGTTAGCACGGCAGGGAGACTCAGCGTGTCCCCGTTGGATTAGTGTAAGGTTGTAAGGTATAGCATTCACCAGCTGTCCAAAACGTCGTGCGCTCTCTCCACCCATCCACCACCCCCATCCCCCATCCCCCAACTCCTTCTTCAGAGGGAAAAGAAAAACGATTTACCACTTCTGCTTTTCTCCTGGCGATACTATTTTAAAGTAGGTAGATTGTACCGGCCATCAGAGGCAAAATTCTGTTTGGAAAAGTTCAAGGTCTGTGTAGTAAAATGGGCGGACTCCAATCTCACTAGTGTTGTAGTCAGCACTATTCCGCAATGACTCACGTCGCTCCAGACTGTGTGGGACTCTGGAGAATAGATTCTTGAATTTTTAACATCCTAGGAAACCGCTGGTCATTTCAGCCAGTGAAAGAATGAAGAGGAGGAAGGTGATTAACAGGCCGGTTAGAATTGTAAAGTGGAGTATAACACTCCTCAGTGGTACAGAAACAATAATTTCAAACAGCGTCTCGTATGTAAATACATGCATTTTTTCCATGTTTTTGTGTTGTTGATTTGTTGTTTTTTGTTGCCCTCACCGATTTCATAATTCGGCAGATGGAGAATAACTCATTTCTGGAAGCGAGGCGTCCAGGTACATGCTGCCGTCTTAGGGGAGAAACAGACTTGTGCTGGTGTAGATGCCAGTGCCAACGGGATGCTGCAGGCAGTGCCTGTAGTACTTACTCGTGCTCGTGGGAAACAACATTTATGGGCGGCGAGCCACCGGTCTGGTGCCCACATCAACCTTGGTCTGTTTCACCCACAAGAGATATTAATTTGGAAATTGATATCAGTACATCAGAGGTCTATCGGTTACTTCAGTCTTTTATTAAACTCCTGAAGGAGTTACTTCTAGATATAATGTATCATGCCTAAGTCCACCTGGGCTCCAAAACAAACAGTGTAATATGTAGGTGTTCATAACAGTTGGCGGGGTCCTCTATGCAAAGCACATTATCCCGGGTATGTTATTGTTTGACTGGGACCCCTTAAAAGGTCTGGAGTTTTCAGTGACAAAGCGCGCGCTGACATTTTTGCTCAAGTTCTCAGCTTTAGCCTTTTGTGACTTAAATATGATAACCCCTTCAGTTGTTAACACCAACAAAAACGGAATCTGACTCCGGAAGCGACGGTGCATCTCCAGGGCGCGTTAAAATCTGAATTTAATCGTTCTTGAATGGCGCGTTAAAAAATCAAAAGAATTGTCTGCTTTGCCTTAGCCCCCGCTTCCATTGCAAAGCAGAGATAGCTGCAGATTATGTAGATGCAATTATACACAGAATCAACCATTTATCTTCAGGGCGAATAAAGCTCCAGATCTGTGTTGATACCGAGGTATCAGTTATTTCCATGCCGTTGTTCAAGAATCCCGTATCCACATTATGAAAAAAAAAAAAACACAAAACCTGCCCATTGGTGGAATTATGTTTACTTTTGAAGTTCGGTTCATACTGAATCCAAAATCTTTGCAATCGCACAATAAACACACGGGATTGAATTAAAGTCGTAAATAATTCATAGCAGTTACAGGTAAAATATTTTGAGTTTGTTTTTTTTCTTCCTCTCACCACTGTAATTCTAATTTCATGGCTCATCGGGATTATTGAACCAAGACGCCAGGCTTATCCATAGGGTGAATAGGACAATCATGTCTGCATGGAGTGGTACCTGAGATGTCAGACAACATTGCAGGTTTATTCGTAGCTAAGAGGCAAAGACATTGAGGGTAATACGATACGAAATCAACAGTGATGCCGTCGGGGGAAAAGAGTGGGCAAGCAGGGGGGAATTGATAAAAAAGCATTCGTTCAATGTTGGATAATTTAATTACTGTGGATGATATTGTGCCATTAGGAAAGGCTAGCAGATGATGGCATTTGTTAATGGAATTTGTTGAAGTGGTTGTCCTAGGCTGTCATGACTACGCCTGTTAATGAAATTCTTGAAGTTGAGATTGCTCAGATCTAACACTGCACTGAAGTTATGATCTGAAGCTTTGCAACATTAACTAAGCGGTGCTTTAGTGCAGCTATGTTGGGCAATCAATCAGACACGACAGTGTTAATAATTGGCGTGGCTGTACATAGTTGGATCGTTACATGTATTTGTTAACAGTTGCTTGAACTTCCGTGTTTTGTATTTTGTTGTTTTTGATTCGTGTACTGGCGTGTAAGCTTCCTCCCTCATGCAGCCAGGCGGTTGTTTGTTATTTCCACCTTATTTTTTAGGACAGAGTAGACTTGGCGTCTCTTTGTGTCTTTCAACTGTCAATAAAAACATTTATGCCCCCCTCCCCCCTCGGCAACTGAATGGTGCTATAATTATAATATATGCAAACTTTCTACAGGGGATTTAATGAAAGATCAGTACCACCACCACCACTATCACCATCGCCACAACCACCTACAAAAGCAGCATGCTGTGTATTGTTTAGGAATTTCATTTTGCGAACGCACAGACTAGAGCCATACTAAACACAACAGGAGAGGGAGAAAGAAAAAGCGTGAGAGAGAGAGAGAGAGAGAGAGAGAGAGAGAGAGAGAGAGAGAGAGAGAGAGAGAGAGAGAGTCTTTGGTCACTCTTAGTCACTGCTCATGCATATTATGAAGGACATGGTGTTATCAACCTGTTTCAGACCATCTGTGCAGTATTTGCAGTCCCGAGAGTGCTGACCCAGGATCCACACCCGTTGTTCCCCAGTGTTTCTGATCAAATTGAAATACTCTGTAATTTGGAGAGTCGCAGTGCCACCCAAACTTTACAGAATGCTCACTCGTCGTCTCCTGTAGGCTGTCATTAATTTTGTATTCATTAAATTTGCAAGTAGAATTCCAGTTTAGCGTGAGTGTGCGTGGCAAGGCACGGATGTTAACAAACATTAGGGCTGAAACATTGGCAATGTATTCAGGGGTTGGGGTAATGGTAGGGGGTTGAGCAGGTGATTTTTTGGGGGGGTTGAGGGGGGGGGTGGGGTGTGGATACGCATGGGGTGCTGTGTTTGCTTCGTAACTGTTTAGCTAATGCCGCCTCTCCCCCGAATTCTGCTCCCTCTGTAATGTTATCTGCCCTCTTCTTCTAGGCCGGACCCCTACGGGGGACAGCCGGTCGATGGGACTGCTAAATGGATCTTGTACAAATAACATCATTGGTGCACATTAGCGGTGGTAGTGGTAGCATCGGTTTGAGTGACAGCATGGACTTTTTGTGTATTGACCTTTGCGCTACAAACTGACATTTCTAGCTATGCCATAATCTTGTAATTTTTTTTTCATTGTCATCCTGGCCGCTGGATTCCTGTTGGTTTGTCTTTGATAGGCTGGCGAATGTATGCATTTTAGTGTAGATAGATAGATAGATAGATAGATAGATAGATAGATAGATAGATAGATAAATAGCATTTTAGTGTAGATAGATAGATAGATAGATAGATAGATAGATAGATAGATAGATAGATAGATAGATAGATAGATAGGGAGGTAGCGGATGGTTGATGGACGGACGGATGGAAGGGTGGATGGATGAATGGTTGGAGGGCGCTATTCGGACAGAAAGATAAGGAGACGAAATAAGAGAAGACACGTGAGCAAAGCGGAGAATGAATAAAATCACAGCCTGACATGTAGAAATGAGTGTTGTTGCAGTGGCCACTCTCAGGAGAAATTAACGTCAAAGTGTCTGCATTTGCAGACTCATGCATAGCCAACATTGGCTGTGTAAACTACACTCTTTCCCTTGCTCTCTGCGACATCCAGAGAAAAAAACAATCGTAATCTTTTCTCTCTCCTTCATCCAGCGACATTATATCCCCTTGCCATCAATTTGGTGCCGCCTTGAGCATTTGTAAGCAGTTGTTCATTTTTGTAGCAACCCTTTCAAAATACAGACACAGGGAGATGCCCTTTGCATTAAGCGACAGTCCCTCAAGCTACTCCCACAACATAGGGCAACGTTCGCGACAGTTTACGATCTTGTTCACAGAGATTTCAGCAGATTTCTAATTTCAGAATGCCAGACTGTCGCGTGTCTGCCAAATCCAGTAGCACCGATTCACACCGCATCCGTCAGTGAAACCAAGGCTGGGTCTATCTATGAAATGTCAGAAATATTTCAACACGTCAGATATGCCTACCATTGCATGACAGCTTGGAAATGCCAGCTACTGGTAGAAATAAAACTACACCTGTTGGGAATTTTGTTTGCCTATTCGGCACAGAAAGAATTGGTGGGAGTTCTTAGGTCTTCTCTGGCGCACGGTGCAGATTTGTGATTGGAATATAATAATGACTGAGCCACACACACACAATTAAAAAAAAAAAAATCCCCTTAAAAAAATCCCCACTATTTTCCTTTTCTGAGACAGCCAGATCTTCATAGTCCCCGCAGTTCTCTTAAAAAAACTTGTGTTTTGACTATGGTTGTTCCACAAAAATTCAATAGTACCGTCACCCCAACACAAAGAGGCACTAGTGAGCCTGCCTGATTTCATCTATCTTCCCCACCCACCCCCCCCCCCCCGTGAAAGGCATAGAGGCTGCAGAATAAGTGACTAAGTTCATGCCCTGCACGAAAGAGTGCAACAGGACGTTACACTGACTGAGATCAAAAGGACAGAACATTTCCCCAAGTTAACGAATGTTCCTGAAAGCTTTGTATCAGACCAGTCAACTTGCACATGTAATCATATTCAGGTAGCAGTTTGTTTAATGTTAGAATACAGGTATTTGGATGCATGGGTATGAGAGTGCATTGTTTTACTTTTGAATGAGTTAGTTTCTTCCACAGAGAATCAGGGACCAGGGTTGAAAGGAAAAACATTCACAGGTCTGCACGCAGTGAATATGGTTGTTCTTCTATTTATTGTAAAATTAGAAACGTAAGAGCAGAAAATGAATGCACGTAGGCCTCAACGAATCTGTTATAGGTGAAGCTGAAATAAGAAAATGAACGGCCTAAAACACCACAGGTATGAACCCACTGCTTTGAGAAGTAGGATCACTGTGTTTCTGTGCCATATGTCTGGACATTTTTTGTCGGCAGGAAAAAATCGCCAGGCATCAGCATTCAGATGTGATGGTAGAGTCGGAGTGAATGTGCCTGATGTTTGCGTGCTGTATCAGTTGGTCAGATCCGTCAGTATCCAATGCTTTTTTTTTTGGCTGAACATTTTCGGCTCACTGGCTGAGACATCACAGAGCTGGCCGAGACCTAGAAGTTTGTGGACTTTGCCATTTCGCTTAAATACCATGACCCACCAAAGTAGATATATGGAGATGTTTGCCAGGATGAAAGGGTGATATGTTTTATCTGATATGGAAGAAAACCTGTTTTCCAGCGGACAAAAATGATAGTTTGCAGAAGTCTCTTTTGTAGAATTTCGAGTTTGATCATTTGCCGTTTCAAGTACGGAAATAGTATGTAATTTAATGGGGAAACAGATAGTATGTGATGGGCATAATTATTATTGTGTGTGTGGCAATGAAAAGAATGGCATCGCCAATTCAAAGCCAGTGATATGACTGCCGTGGTCTCCCATCCGCCCCGCCCTTTGATGGGCTTACGTCAACTCCGACCTCACCCCTACCTCAAAAGAAACATCCCATAGTCTTATACTCTCAGCCAAATGCGCTGAATATTCATTAACGGCTAAGACCTTAACCGGAGGTCACAAATAAAAAAAAAGCATTAAAGAAATAAATCTGAGACTGGGTAGAGGGTACTCTCACCCGTTTGCTGACTATTTGACCTTACTAATGATATTTCTTTGCGGAACCCACACCCATTAGGGCCACCCAGTCTTGCCAACAGCTGAAATTGCTACTGAATACTGCGTTCATGATTCTTTGTCGCTGTTCTTGATTTGGTAGTTTTGGTGCAGGCTGATGCCTGTAAGCGTAAATCGAACCAACATTTTGTATGTTACGTTATCGTTTCAGAGAAACTAAGAAAGGTTCCATTTCTTGCATTAACTTTTACTTTTAGTCTTCCCACATCTCTTTGTCGCAGGAGGCTTTCAGTAATAAAGAAAACTGTTAAATTGTTTTACATACATTATAGTTGCGATCGCCTCTGTGCAATCTTTATAAGTCCAGAGAAATAGGTCTAAAGTACATCTCTTACGCCAGTCTTTGGCTAACGTCCAGTGACTCTTAACTTAGATTCACTTTGTCAAGAATGCGACATGCCAGCACTGCCTAGCATGATCTCATACCAAAATCGGCTTGCCATATCATGAGGTGGTTCATGCATTGTTTGAGGCCTGCGGGTCTAACATCGTGTTTATATTGCACTGTGTGACTTACGCGTAGACGGTTTCACTGATGATGTGTGCATTGTTTTGATAAGTCTTGGTCGAACACAATGGTTCTCAACCTTTTTCATGCAATCGCTCCCATATCCTCCAAATTTTCTTTCATCGCCCCTCTTCTCCTTCCCATATCCCCCCCCCCCCCCCCGGTCTCTACTCAAACCCAACGGATAAATTTCAGAAGAAGACAGACTACACACAAGTTATGATGTTAAATTTTTCAAAGCCTTATTAATGACAATAGGCGCGTTAATTGTTCATTATAATACAGAAAAAGCAATCTCTATCAAACGCGCTAAAAGAACTAGGTCTTCTCTGTTCATAAAACCAGCTAAGAGTGCTGTTGAACATGTCAGTGGGTGCATTGTATTTGCCCCCAAATCGTTTTCCACTCACGATTTCGGCCCCCACCCCCCCCCCCCCTTTCACCGTTTCATCCCTTTGTCTGCCTTTTCTTCGTTTTTGCCCCCTTCTCCCCCCCCCCCAATCAAAATCGCCCGCGGGGGGGGGGGGGGGCAGTATCATGAACCGCTGGTCTAACATCACTGCACTGCGTGCCTTAAGCGTTTGGCGGATTCACGCATGATGTGAACCGTACCTCTCCATTTCCGTTTTATAAATTCGTTGCGTAGAGCTCTAAGTGGCTCACCATTTTGTCGATTTCTAAACTATAATAAAGTCTTTTGTCTCGGACACTTTCCGAAATACGAATAGGCGCATTCATTCCAAACCGAAGTCCTTTGTACAACGGCAGAACAGAAAAAGTCCGCTGGGAAAGGAATGACTGTTACGTTTACTGACGATATAATAATTGTGTTTTTTCTTTTTATGCGATTGCGCCGTGAAGTTCGTTTGGCCTTGAGCAAACAAAGCCCATCGGTACGGCGGGTAAAGTGGTTTGACTGTCGCTAAAGTCATGTAAATCTCCCTCAGTATATCCAGTCCTGGGGAGTCATTTCCTGTTCCGAAGTGCTTGCCAAGCTAATATTGAAATTCTTCAGAATGAAATTACACCATGTCAGCACAGTTCTCGAGATGTATAGATTGCATCAATACAATGCCGGGAAAATGTGTGTCCTTGTACCAAGAGATGGGAATTTCCACAGACTTAAGAATGATAGAGAGAAAAGTAGAAGAGAAGGACCAAGAAACGAATAAGAATAAAAAGAATATTTGAAGACATTCAGTTCACAGTGGAGTCACTCTCCACTAAACATACCAGACTCAGTACAATTACTATTGTGCGATGTGTCCTAGACATAATGTAGTCAATTTCGTTTCCAAAGCCCTCGTTTATGACAAAGAGAAACAGACGTCGATCCTTCATTTCTGGAGGATCAGTCATCGTTAGTAAGACCAAAAATTTTTGTACAGGCTCCAAAATGTTGCAGTTGCGACACATCCATTGGCATTAACCTTCCTAAGACAGGTATTTGCTCTGTCCAGTTTAATGGTTTTGCAATTTATTCGATAGACGAAAAAAATTAATACCTTCTGGAGACAGAAATATGAAGTATGAAAGACATCAGCTAGGATTAGGATGGGGTCTAGGCAGCATAATTATTTAGAAGTCCTTACACAGAAGTATTCGGTCAATCGATGCTGAATAATACATGTATTTGGCTTTGTTGTTTCCTGTTTATTTGGAAATTCCGCGAGCGTGTGCAGGAAATAATGTGATGGCTCCCTCAAAATTGTTTTGTTGTTTTTGTTTATGTGTACATATTCTTTATGTTTACGCGAATAATGATAGAGGTATCCCCTTCAGATGACAATCGGAACTAGAGTTAGCATTTGCCAGGGGAAAACACGCGAAGAGAAAATAAGGACAGAAGTCACGCCATTATGTGCCATTGTTTGAATAATAATAGTGACATTTGGCGAGGAACAGTGGAGGGGAGGAATTCCAATATTTTAAGAATGTTGGCTGCAATCATGCGATCAAGTTGCCAGCCTGTAATTTGTATTGCAGATTTTATTTTCACTACTGGTAATTCAGTGGTATTACATTTCATGTGATTGTTTTATTGGAATACTAGGCCAGCGAATGTTGTTTTATATACAGTCTAGTCAGCATCCAGAGGGCTCATGTGGAGAGCAATGTTATGTTGGCGATTATGGCCGGATTAAGAGCAAGGGATGCCCCAAGCATAGTCCAGCAATGCACTCTCCCCGGTCCCTCCATTGCGCTTAATTCTCAGGACATTCCAACGGTTAGATGTTTACCCTCGACGGGAATGACGCCCTTATGATACCATGAGATGGAGACAAATGTGATGTCTGAGAACATCGTCAAACTCTCGAAACGTTATTCAAATGCTTCTTTGCCCCCCCCCCCCACCACCACCACCACCAATTCTTCCCTTGGTGTTCTAAGCACGTTCTAATAATGCCCAATGGTTAATCTACAGCTGCTGATTATATCGCCTCGCCCATTCTCTCTGTGTCTCGTGTCTGCATCCTCCCATTCTCATTTTCTCATTTAGTGATTTGGTTGTACCAATGCATTAGTAATCCCAAGGAGATTGTGTCTTGCTCATGGGCACTATGTACCGCTGGCGGGGTCTCTTTCTGTCTTATCCTTTTCTGGCAGTTGTATGCCATTTTATCCTTTCAGTGGTACCCATTGATATTCATCTCGCACATCTACCGTTCTGATGAATTCAAACGGAAGATTCTATTGCAACTTCACGTAGTTGCAGCTTTGTCATGTTTACCAACCGGTTTTATCTCTGCCATGTAAAGTTGAATGACTGGTTGGTGGAGTCGAATGGTGGCTAGAATGGAAAAGTCAAAATACCATATTATCGGGATTTGTCCGCCAACGCTACACAAACCCTATCATGGGAGCAATAGAGCTCTAGGGAGAGTTAATGTTTGCTAGTATGTGCACATCCCAGGAGAGTAGTTGCTCATAATAGGACGGGGTCCTGTCCATTGATCCGGCGGTCAGCTTGCCATTAGGCTGGTACTACACCGGCTAGATTCCACTTGGCCCATTGCTGGATATGTGGGCTTTATTGTCTCTCCGACAATGTCCTTTTGTCACGGCCATGTGAACTACCCTGTCTTTTGTCCTCACTTCCTGCAACTGTCCATCACTGCTGGTATGTAGAGGTATGAGATTACCGACAGATCCCTTTTGTCTGGGATGAGCAGAATACATTTCTGATTGCAGTCATGGAATAATGGAAAAGAAATGCAGACAGATAAGAGGAAAGAAAGAAGGAAGGACAGGGTTAAAGAAAGAAAGAAAGTGGAAGGGTTTTGCATCAGTGGTTACTGCACAAAAGGACTCAGCAAGAAATGTTATCTTTATAATCTTCTTGAATAGTTTTTAAAATGAAATGAAATTTTAGGAATCTAGCACGGTCATGATTGATACAAAGAATGGGAATTGCAGATACTCATTTATCTTGAGCCAGAGGAAGAAAGGTCGGCCGGAATCTGCCTCCCTGGAGAGAGAAAACTCTTGAATTCGATGGCTGAAAGAACATTGAGAATAAATGAAACAGACAGATAGATAGATGGATGTGGGCAAATGGGTGGAAAGGTGGGAGGAGGGAGAAAGGCGGGCGGATGTGCGCAGGTCATGAAAATTCAACAGCCTGTGAGCATGAGAGGAAAGCAAACATGGATTTTGCATGAGGCAGCAGCTTTTGGTGGCGACTAGCAGTCTACCGGAGGAGAGAGCCATGGAATTTCAAAGGGAGTAACAACTGCATACATCTGTACTCGTCCATTTGTCCAATTTTTGGGGAGTCTGGAATGTAATTTCAACACAGTGGTTGTTAATGTATGTATTGTTGCACCTTCCAGGCCCCTGACATTGCTAGTTCCATACATTCTTGTTACCATAATGTGCCCTCACTCACCCATTGGCCTTTGGAAAGTTTGGCACATTTTTTTTTTGTTCTGTAAAGAAATAAAGTCCTAAATCATGAGTGAGTTCCAGCTTTGCCATGTCCCATTGTGTGTAAGAAACACTGTCACATTTCATATGAGTGTTGCTGTGTAAGATGACTTCCTCCATAATCTGCTCGGGGAAAAAAATATCAAAGACCAATTATTCCAGTAGGAACTGGTCATTGCGACAAATCCTCATCTCCAACGGGAGAGACTCAACGTCAACCCAGGCCAGAGATATCTTACACTATCATACTCACTCTTAGTGATATTTCTGACCCAGACTGTACCTGTCCGCCAGGGATCAAACGCCATAAAACTCGTACATCCTCTAACATTGAGGTATGATCGCACAGCAGTCATGCGTGGAATAGAAAATACTCACATATGCACAAAACTAAGGAGACTTGGCGTGTAGAATGTGATCTTTACAGCGACCCATTTGATAGGTTTAAATATGGTGAATATGGCGAAGCAAGAAGAGGAAGAACAGTAACAAGAGCAACATCGGTGTCGTCACAGTAGCTGTGGTTATCCGGGTGTTCCAACATGGAGGCATACGGTCATGATGAGAAGGCTTGTGTCAGTTTGTGGTTCCTAGTCATATTTGAAAAACACACAGATACTGTGGACACTGCGAAGTTTGGGCACCCATTTCTGACAATGATTGAAGATGATTGATTGAACACAATGGGACATGAACGGATCGGTTCTCATCCTGTCCTTGGGAGTCCAACTGTGAGGGTTGTGGTTCTTCTGATATTACCAGATTTAGAACAACACTGGGGGTCCGTAAGCCCCTTTCCATAGTCCGCGGTTCTGATGCGTTTCACGTACGTATTCTGGACCGAAACTGCAGGACTGTGCAGAATACGTTCGTAGTTTTAAAATAAATTTCATATATCCTACTATTTCATGGTTGGCATTTTCATGGGTCAGGTAGAATAACGCACCATGGGAATGAAAAGTATACGTGGCCTTTTCAAGACACGTTCATGAAAGCAAATGCTGACGTAACAAATGCCCTTCGCGGAAACCGGCCATAATTAGCATGTGGCTCTGTCTTTGCTGGGCCGAGTATTCACCATTTTCTTTTTCTTGATACTGCTCTCTGAGAGCCCTGTCGTCCATATTTATTCTGTTCAAAGGTTTCCAATTCTAGATCTTTAAGATGCAGCAAATTTTACGTACCTAGATGTGACAAACGCCCATATTAAATTTTGTTCTTTTTCAGTGAAATTACAATAAATGCCACCAGTGGTCGCGATTGTTACAAAGGGCTCAGTGCAGTCTTTCTGAGCTTTATGCATTTTCTTGAAGGTGAATTCCTTTTTTGGTAAACTCTGTGGGTGTCTTGGCTGTTTCTCGTTTTCTTTCCATTTGATTTTTGTGCAAGAGATCATGACTCAACTGGTTTTGTTTATTCTGCAAAATATATTTATTCGACCCAAACGAATACATTTTATCCCCAGTGTGACACCCGTTTTCTTGCGCCGCATACGCCCAGAGAGTATTTAAGGGGTTAGGGCGACCTCTGATTATGTATACACGAATTTGCTGAGTATCGATTCAAGATTTAAGTGCAAATCTCCTTGCATCTCATGCATCTGTGTCTCCCAGTAGCAGACTAGTGGGCTATTTTCACGGTCGGTTCTGCACAAGACACAAATGATAATGGCTCTGGGGCATAGTCAACCTTCAAAAGTATGCGCATGCGTGTACAGACACCCCATCTGCATCTACCAGATTAGATACTGATTTAGCCGTCCATAAATGGTTATTGCCTTCCGACATTTCTTATTGTAAATGTCTTGAACCACGAGCTTTGCCGAGGGAGAGATTGTACTGAGGGCTCAGTCCCGTGTCTGGTGCGGGATTCCGGCCGTCAGACAGACCACTGCCATAGATCGCCATTTAAGATAGACCGCAGTTGATCCCTTACCCTCTGGGATCGATGTCTGACCAGTTGAGTATAGTGGCTTCATTGGCATTATCTTCCCTTCCTCCCAAATCTCCACCATCTCACAGTGCACTCCGCTAGCCCCCCCACCCCCCCCCTTCGGCCCCACTGTCTGTGTTTTCTTTCTCATAAGAATTGTCACAGATCCCAAAACTATTGATTGTCCGGGGGATCTAGAGCACTGGCGATATATTAGCAAGATTGTTGCCCAATACCTCAGGCCTTTGTTTGTTTGGGATTTGTTTCTGTTGTTGCAAACCTCGGCCTGTCGTTCATTCTGAACTTTGGAGGGAAGTATAGAGACATTCTCTCTGTGTGTGTGTGTGTGTGTGGAAAAAGAGGGAGGGGACACCATTGCATTGAATCATACGGACAACCATTTTGTCTGTCTGTTTTTCTCACCTTCTCGTGCAGGTTCCAATTTTTTGTCTGTCTTGTAAAATGTAAGTTTTATGCATTTTCCTTGTTTCATTCTCATTTCTGTTGCACGCCAGACCATTGCACACACTATAGCGCGCACAACTGCACCATTTTAGTCGACTCGTGTCTCCTCTATTGAATAGAAGAACCATCATAGTTCTTGCAGTGCGCAAGTTTTCTGGGAATTCTTGATCATTATTATAGGAACTAAACTTTTTTTCTCCACAAAAAAAAGGTACATGCTTTTCTTTGTCTGAATCTGTCTGTCTTTATTTCACAAAAAAAAAAAAAAAAGCAAGACACGCACGTTTTACAATAAACACAGGTTTCTGGTATTCGGGGGAAGTGACTCAATGTAAGTTTTACATGATGTTGCATGATGACACTGTCATAGGTTACCTCTGAATCTCTGAGGACACCGTAGCCTTATAACAGACAGTGATGACTCCAAGGTTTCACTTATGGAGGTATCATATTAACCGTCAGACACAGGCAGATCCTGCCAGACAAGAAGTGCACACCATAATTTCCTTTTAAAGCGTGTTCCGACAGTCAGCTTCTGCTATAATTTTTTTGCTGTGCATTTTGCTGGCAGCATCTGACTGTGTCTGACCGGGCTTATTATATTTCCCTAAGGCTTCACTTTTTCAGATGAAAAAGTGCCCCCGTCTAGATCTATATGTTTAGTCCGATGTTGAGTGTCACTGTCAGAGGGTGAGTGACAGGCAACCTTGTCTGTCAAACTACGCGCATCTTCTAGTCTGGCCATCCGATACTGTCTGTTCCCCCCAGCGCTGGCTTGGCGGACATAATTTTGTCAAGCAGTTCAAGTGCTGTGTATGGAGCTCGACTTGTCTTCTCTTCCGGGATCTGCATTTCTTCACTCCGTCTGTCTGCCTGTCTGGCTCTGCCTGTCTGTCCCTTCGTCTCTCTCCCTTTGTCTTTGTCTGCGCCCGCCCCCACCCCCGACTCTCTCTTTCTGTCTCTGCCACTCTTTCTGTTTGCCCTCCATTTTTGTAAACAAAATTCCGCTGGCAGAATTCTCAGATTTTAGGTTTGATTGCTTTTTTATTTTTATTTTAATGCATTGTTTTATCGGCATCTTGCATTATTTTACCCATTTCGTAATTTTTGTTGGGATTGTTTTTTTTTAAGACCAGATTTTCAGCCCCACATTATCATGCCAATCGACAATTTTGGCGCGGGACAAGTTTCTGCATTGTCTCCATTCTGAAATCGTCTCGAGTTTTTCCGTTCAGTTGCCATTTTCATTTTTGTGTAGATCGATATTAGACAGTGGCATCCAAACGGGTTTAATGGTATAATAATCCGTGCAATTTTATTATTTACACACTTTTTGCGAAGGAAGATTGTGTTGTGTTGTCTGCGCGGAGATGTAACTCAAGGTTGAAAGGCGGGAGACGTTGATTTAGCATTAGGAAAATTAACAGTAATTTAGACCCGAGGAAAAAGACGCATTTATCATTGTCCTCTTAGAACGATGAGCTTCTAACTCGCTTCCATCAACTTTAGAGAACTTGATGATTGAAAGTTTCATGTGCTCACAGCTATTAGAGATAGACTTTTTATCTTTTTTAGTTAAAGTTACAAATTACACAGTGAATCCCCTTGATACTTTGGCTTAGAGAAGGCCTGTAGAAGTAGTGTGTGGTGTGTAACTCAGTTTACAGCAGAAAAATAGAGATAAAACCTTGTCATTGTAAGGGGGGGGGGGCGATACATGGTCATCTTAATCCAACGAGTTGGTGGTAGATTTACCTGGACAAGAAACACTTTGATTTCTTTTTTGTTTTGTTTTGGGAGGTGGGGTCGGAATGAACACATCCCATTAAGAATATCAGCCACAACAACAACAATAACAAACTCTTGTATGCTCATTTCAAGATGATGTCTCTTTTGTGCTGTCCAATGAACAAGTCCCATCATTATTGTAAAATACCGTATGGATTTCGTTTGGCTTCCGTTTCCTGCAATAATTTTAGCTGGTGACAGAGTTCTGCTTGATCAGAGGTTTCATAGAAACAAGCAGTCCATTAACGCCATGCTGTGCACTGTGAATAGAACAGCGCGTGTTCGAATGGCCCTGCGCACGTGCAGGTAACAGTAATTACCACAATCATTCCAGCATCAATCGTCAGCAGATTGGGCTCAATGAGAGACAAGGAAACGCCCGTCAATTTTTGGTGTAGGAAATGACATGTGCTCTATTGACGTTTCAAAAAAAAAATGTAATGCGTTGAGCATTTTAGCTGAGTGAGGATGAGATGCGATTAGAGCATTTCCAGATCGATTTGATTTTCAAGCGGGAGTGCGCGTGCCTACAAATGGCGCCAGTATAACGGACGGAAGGAGGAAAAAAAAAATGTTTTTTGAAATAAAACATTAAAAAAAGCAGAGTTTGATTACAACCAGATAGTCCGGTATATAACTGAACGCCCCAGGTATGGAGAAACTCCACCCTAAGAGCATTGTGTCGCTAAAGATTTGAAATTCATGTTTGCTACAGCCATTGTGTAATTTGGCGCCAAAAAAAGCTTTACCCGATGCTGGAAAACAGAGGGAAGAAGAGAGACCGCGAGAGTTTAAACAAAAAAAAAAAAAAAAGGAAAAGCTGAGATAAAAAAAGAAAAATGTGGTCATGCAATAGAAAAAGAAATTTGTTTAAGCTTAAAAGGATCGATTAGACAAATGCGTTTTTAAGATTGGTTGCCATGCAATGTGAACAAGACACTGTCTCGAGATCGGGAATCCCTCGAGTCCTCGTCCTTCGCGTCGTAGCTTGTGGTTTGAGCTAAGATAGTTCGTTTGGCTGAATAGAGCGGGGCTCTGATATATTGAACGTTGTTTTAATGTTCGGTTTGTACCATAAATGCCTTTGGAAAGCAGAACGACGGACTCAGTGCTGCAAATACTTTAAATATGTGCATAAGCAAACCATCCCCCCCCTCTCTCTCTCTCTCTCTCTCTCTCTCTCTCTCTCTCTCTCTCTCTCTCTCTCTCTCTCTCTCTCTCTCCACACACCGTGTATACACATTCACTCCACACACTCATTCACACACACACACACACACACACACAAACAGAGCGGAGGGAGAAAGAGAGGGAGAATCTATTGAGTAGTTTACTGAAGCAACTAAACCCCTGTAGCGTTGTGAAAATTTCATATAATTATATGTTTAGGTGTGTTCCTGCCATTACATACTGTCGTAAAGTGAGAATGTACTCGTATCTGTAGAACGCCAGGAGTTTTGTTTGAACACAGACCTACTAATTAAGAGACTTTATGCACTAATCGGATCTTTCATGGGTCTATCTGCTAAAAAAGATCGTGTCATTCCCAAGAGGACGAAACGAGGCAGATTAGCCTAAGATAGACATAAGGAAATAAATAAGATTATTGCTGTCGGTCTTCAAAAATATGTTTTTGTAGACCATATTGTAGACTAGTTGTACACAACTTGGAACTAACACTCCCAGTTTTTGCTTTTTTTTTCAATGGAATATGTGAACTGTTGACCCCCGGGACCCCAGACTACCTACAGGTATAATGTATATATGTAGAAGCTGGTATGATAGGTCTCAGGAGAAATTGGCTTGCAGACAAATCACTGTATCTTGCAGTACAGTGAGTACCAGTCTGATCACTCGTTGAAAATGTTCTGGCCGTCATCCAGAAGGCCGGAAGAAGGTCAGAAAGAAATTCTACGAAAGAATTTTTTGAACTTATGCCTCCCCCCCCCCCTCCTAATCCCCCCCCCCCTTTTTTTTTTTGGTCTTTCGGAAAGAAATTTTGGTCCCGTCCACAGTGAAATAGTAAATAGATTTACGATGCAGTGTAGAGACGCTAAACAAACAGAACAAACTGCTTTATTCTGTTAATATAGAAGACAAATGGATTCCGTTTCTCTTGGTTGAAACTGAGATTGATTAGCCCACATTCGTTTTCTGTGAATAGATTTTTATTAAGGGAGATAGCGTTTCATCGGGCAGTCACCTCGTGTGAATTTAGTTTCTTCATGGGCTTAGGAAAGGAAAAGGTGGAAGAGAACGAATAGGGGGAACAAGAGTGGAAACAGTGCCCCTATGAGAGACCTGGACTGGTGAGACTCGTGGCCATATACAAGTCATTATGTGCTTGAGATACAGAGGATGATCTCTGCTCCGTCAAATTCTCTTACTCCCTAATCAAACACTTGAGTGTGTCACTGAGTAGGGGGTGAGTGTGGCGGAGCCGTGACCCAAGTGCAAAGCTTGGGTCAGTTTACAAGTGTCAAGTGGGTGGATTGTGAGCTGTCCTTTTAATGTGATCTACACGGCATGTAGCAGGACTAGGGTCACTACTACTTTGGTGGAGAAGTCTTCACCACACCTCACCCTGCCCATTCCGACACACATATAGTTTTTCCAGACACCCACAGAACATAACGCTGGCCCTGTTATTAAACTGCATAAGGGCGAAGAACCTGATTATGCAAGATTTGAAAATACAAAAAAACAACAAACCAAAACCAGTTTACTTGAAAGGTATTGCCATCTTAGTGCTTGTTTGTTCTACCTCCATTTTCTGAAAACCTGGACTTTTTTCCGTAATGGCACAAGAGGTACAACAAATTATGCACACTTTGACACTTGTTTAAAATGCACTTTGGCATTTATCAAGCTGTTTCACAGTTCCGATTTATTCTAGCCCCCTATCATTATACTACTAAAGCCACAAACGTTTGAAATAGATTTTCTCTGTTGTGCAAAATAATGAAGTTGGAACAAACAAAAACTAAGGTCGCGGTATGCCTTAGGCGTTTCTTTTTCAACCAGTTTCTGTTACGGCATCCCCTCATAAATCATATTCATGAACCGTTGGAGTAATTGGCTGATATATCGCCGGACAATCTGATATAACAGTGTACTTACAAATTAGTTTCGTTACATTTTTTTCTCGCTGCCCAATACCGTTCCAGTGTAGAATGATGAATGTCGACTTTGTGTGGCTACCCGTAAAGATTTAAATGTGGAGCAAATTGTTACTATATCCTCTGGTTAGGTCTTGCTTAAGAAAGCATCATTGTCCTCGCACCACGGAGGCAGCCCTCCATTGGATCCTGCATGGATTTAGCGCTGATCCGAAGAAGGCATAATGCCTGTGGATCCACGGAAGAATTATTTTGTGACGTGGACCCGCAGCATATATCTTGTTTCTGAAAGAGGCCGAAATCTACAGGTTGATTTAACTGATTTTGATCTCATTTTTATATTACAGATTTACAGACACACTTTACAAACCAGGTCGTTTGCCGTTAATTCTTTAATTTCACTTATATTTGATCTTATTTATTAGAATCCGAAAGCTGAAAACTAACCCAAAGTAAGATAACGAAAAAGCGGCGGAAGGCAGAAAATGGTGGTTAAAGTGACGACGCGTTATTAAACCCAAAAGTCAAACTCAAAACTCAAACCTACATTTGGTTCAGTTACCGAGTTTCAATGCCATGACGTGGAACACAATGTCATCCCATTTAACAACAACCCCAAAAAAAACAAATGTGTCTCTTCCTTTGCCTGTTCCCCACCAGCATCCATGTGTGTGTTTCCCACAGTCAGTGAGAAGCGTGGTTGTGGGATGGGAAATTAAATTACATAAGAGACACTTGGTCTGAAAATCCAATGACAATAGAATTGTATGGAAAACAAGTACACGAAAAATTGCTTTTTCGCTGATGTGGAAGGAAAGGAGGAACTTCGCCTACTTAAAACTGTGTGCTTCAGCAATCAATGAGGGGAAGTTACTTGTCTCTCAGAGGAATGGATGTGGGAGGAACTGCGGATTAATTCAGCTATTGGCATTTAGGGAACTGAATAATTGAGGATCTGCGATGGATAAATGCTGGGTTGATCTCCACATTTTTTTTTTTTTCAAATGTTTGTTGTTTTTTCGTTTTTTGTCTTTTAGTTTTAATTTGTGGACGGAGCTGAATAGAATGGAAATAAATAACAACAGCAGATGGAGAGAGAGAGAGAGAGAGAGGAGAGAGAGAGAGAGAGAGAGAGAGAGAGAGAGAGAGAATTAGGTTGTGAATTGAAAAGCAGATACCCATCAGTTTTTGCACACTTACAATTTCAGCGCAGTCGAAGTTCGATGCGTCGAGTCACGATTGCATTTCCAGGCAGATGGACAGATGTATACAGCTTTCTGTCTGTTGACATATTATTATACTGTATACATTTTTCATCTTATCAGTAGTCTTGTCATTGTTATTATTATTGCTAATGTTACTCTCGATGTCTTGTGTCAGTGGAGTTTCAGTGTAAGATTTTTTTTTTTTTTTTTGTGACGTGAACATTTGAAATGTTGTTCATTTTAATGCTCATTGTAGACAAAATTCACAATAAGGGAGGCATCACACTAAGCCCATTCAGACACAGGCAGATGCTGCCAGCAAATGTACACCAAAGAAATAGTGGCAGAAGTTGATTGTGTCTGACCGGTCTTAGTATGATAGGGCCTTCCTGGATTTACTTAGAAAATATAGGAAATTATGGTGTGCATTTCTTTACTGTCAGTATCTGACTGTGTCTGACCGGGCTTAGTATGATACCTCCCTTTGCTTGACAAAAGGCTCGAGTGCTCAGCTCTTTGGTTAAGACTTTATGAAACAGATATGTTTTCTGCTTATACAGTATAATGTGCAGAATTTCAACGTTTGGCCTTAACATTGACCTCAGACCTTTACAGGCTCCATCCTGGTGGCCGTCAACCCGTACAAGGAACTTTCATGTTACGAACAGAAGGATGTCTCCGCTTATAGCGGACAGAAGATCAGTCAAGTCGAGCCTCATGTATTCGCTATAGCCGAGGCAGCCTACCAGAGCCTGTTTAGTTCGGAATTCAACCAAAGCTGTATTATATCGGGGGAGAGCGGTGCGGGCAAGGTGAGTAATGTATTCTGTTTCAGGGTAATAGATCTGTGTGAATGAATGAATGAACGAACGAGGTGCAAACAAAAGAGAAGTAAGTTTATAGGAAGAGAATAATCATCGGCTAAGATAAATAAGTGGAAGATTGGTGGATGGAAATAAAGTCAGAATTTGGGATCGGTGTAGCAGAGGATAAACTGATAGACGAATAGGTTACTGGGAGGAAAGGGCGGGGATGTAATGCAAAAATATGCCGAAATAGAAAAACAAACAAAACAAAAAAAACTATTTAAAAGCATATTTTTTTTGTCTGTGAACACTTCTGAATGCCAATATTGTTTCACATAGTTGTGCTAGCATTTCACATAACTGCAATGATTGTGAGTTGATCTGGCGAAATCGGGCTTACGGTAAAATTTTTCTTCCACTTTAGAAAATCAAAATAAAATATTTCTCTGACGATTTCAAGCAAAATATATAGAATTCAGAAAAATGGCTCTACTTTCATTTTTATAAACAAATAATATCTCAATTTCCGTAGAAAACTTTCCACCCATTTGGAGGGGGTTTCTCGGGAATTTGGCATTTCATCTTAAGCCCGATTTTGTCAGATCCACTCACAATTATATCTATGTCGGTGCTTTCAAACAGGTGTATGTGTGTGTGTGTGTGTGTGAGTGGGATGTATATGTGTGTATGAATGAGCGAGAGCAGGGCTTATACGTGTATGTCTGGGATTTAAAATTTTTTTTTTAATAGTTTTGTTCCATTTCCGTTAATTCATGTTGAGTGCTCATCATGTCTGAGTCTAGTTGAATTGAAATCAATATTACATAATTTAAAAGCCTCTTTAAGCACTCGGTGGTTGGAGAAAGAGCTGCACCGGCAGGCTGCAGTAGAAAGATGAGACAGCCATTGCGTCTTATTGTCGCCAAAATAGAAAAATAACACAATTCGACCTGTCTCAGCCTGGCCAGTCAAAAAATTCTATCGCATTATCTAATTTGCCTTTAAAACATGAAAAAATCAATCAGACAGTGGTGGACAAAAAAGTTTGTTTGACATGTGCAGCAGTGGTGTGGTGAAGGTCCAGCGCCCGGTGCACGGTAGATTGTGCCCTGGTGATTATTACATTTAAGCTGTGCATTTGGTGCATAAAATAATAATAATAATAATGAACATTTTCATAACCTCCGTCTCCCCAACTTCACGCCCACCCCCTGTTGCTACGCCGTTGGCAAGCAGTATAACGCATAAAGTGCATTTATTTCGATTAATTTTTTGTTGGTTGTTGCCTGGAACAGCGCCCGAGCAGAGGATAGACTCTCGTGCTTCTCACTGCACTGGGAGCTTGGTAATTTCTTTAGAGCTGTTTAATGTTTGAATCGTTTCTTTACGAACGCCAGAGTACTTAATTCAGCACGCAATGTCGTTATAATGGTGTGACATTTTCATGGACATGATTGTACCGCCGGTTTTTGGAGTGCGCTGAAGCTCTTGGGTGGGCTGAGAAACAGTTGGTGTTCACGTGAGACCGGATATGTCAAAGGGTATACAATACATGTTGTGGCGGAAATGTTAGTAGTGACATAATATGATATAAACTTTATGGCATACGCCCATGGGAAAGACAAACAGACGGAGGCGATGGCTAAAGTTGAGTAAGTAGGGTGCTATCATGGGAGGTAAGGAAAAGGTTGTTCGAGTGAGGGAAATACATATGGACGGACAGATATAGTATCCTGATTGAGAAAAAATTAAATGTACCGGTACATTACACAGACACAGCTGGTTGTAGCGATCAGGGAGTGAAAGAATATTACATATATTGGAAATAAGAAGGAGAGAAAGTAGTGCAAAAGAGAGAAAAATGAATTCAAAACAACGACAAGAACAATAAAAACTTCGTTCAGTGTTGGAGATCTGTCCTGGCACGTTTTTTGCAGTTTTGGCATTAAATATTCAGGGTCCCCAGTGAGACGTGTTGCAATGTTTTATGGGCACTGCCGCCCTACTTTCTGAGACCTGGCACCACTGCACAAATACTGACCTGTTGTCCACTGGAGAATTACGTTGACAGCACCAATATCCTCCCCCCTCTCCCCCCCCCCCCATCCCCGAAAAAAAAAAAGCCCTCGTTAAATGGGGACCCTAGTAAAACCACTAATTAGCTGCTGTCCTAGCTATGAACGGGCTGAAAAATATGAAGAGCAAAGACGAGAGTGGGGAAAACTGTAAAATAACAGTAATAATGACAATGATAGTAATGGACTTAACGAGTGTCACTTTATAGTACAGTGAAAATAGACACTCCCTATTGTATTAATATTATTATTGTTACTATTATTATATTCCCTTCATTATCATCGTTATTGTTATGACAATTATTATTATTATTATTATTATTATTACTAACCCCAAGCTTAACCCCTCGCACTTTATAGTGAAACTAGACACTGTGAATAGTAAATAATGATAGTTTTAATTTTTAAAAGGGCTTATAGTAAGTACACGTCTCTCGTAACCTGCGAAAAAAAAACAAAAAAACAACGTTTGTAGGGTATTCACCGCTAGCGTTTGTACTTGTCACGATAGGTAAAACAGCATGGCACAAACCTGCAGTGGAAACTGTTTGTCAACACATTGTGTTTGTTAACGTGTGGATCTCTTTGTTCGTGCCTTGTCCTGATCCTTTTTCTTCACAACGTTTACATGTTTTGCCTTTGCTATACTTACAGACGGAGACGACCAAGTTCATCCTACAGTATTTGTGTTCAGTAACGAATCACACGTCCTTCTGGACAGAGCAGCAAATTTTAGAGGCCAACACAGTTCTAGAGGCTTTTGGTAAGTCAAGACTCGATGTATGTACTGTATTTGTCTATCAAACGTCTCAGCCTGTCATTTATACTGTCATTGTGTCAGCCAGTCTGTTGGTTCATCATTCTGTCAATCTCTTCTTCTGGCTGTCTATGAAAATAAAAAAACTTGACTAGATTTTCTCCTTCCTGTTCAGTCTGCGTTCATCTTTCTGTTATTACTGTCAGTATGAAGACTTCCTTACGTCTGGACTACCCAATCAAGATGCCCCTGGCTTATCCTTACCCTGTCCGTATCCCCAACTCTAAACTTCATTGCATCCCTAACCTTTTCCCTTACCCTATCAACTAGAAACTGGTTTTAGGGATAAAGGTAGGGTCTTGGATAGGTTTAGGGTATCTGGACTTGGTGCCATTGCTTGTATGGAGCATCGTACTGTCTATATAACATTGTCTGCTTGCATATGTATTTCCATGTGTATGAAACTATTCTCATTTCTGTTCTTTCCCTCACTCTTTTAGCCATCATCCCCAGCTCATTGAAACGACTTCGGATATTATTGCCGTTTGATGACACATGATGAAAGACCACTTTACATGCCCCCCACCCTTCCCCCCTCACCCCCTCCCCGAAATTCATTGATCCAAACGAATAATTGAGCAAAAACCTTTCGACCTTTCCACAATTCCAGAGATCAGCGTTATTGCCCGGTCTCTATTGTTTTGTGACGTTTTCCACATCAAAGACCGAATGCACCTTTTAATTAGCTATTGAATAGATGAGAGCATTTGTTTTGTTGATTGCACAGCGAAGTGAGTTTTCAGATAGGTCGTACATGTATTAGTTGACGTGTTCTTTATTTGTTTCTTTTTTCTCTCTCCATTTTTGGGAAGGATTACTGAAAATACACTTAAGCCTTTTTATAGGACAAGAGCCAGAAAAGATATTTAAAATGATTAAACTTGAAATAAATGTACAACTACCCCTATCTCCAATCCCAAACATGTCGTCAAACCTGTTGCCAACAGTCCGTAGTTCTGTCCGTACATCCACGCTTCAACTCAAGACAACCGGATTCGGTAAGCCTCCCCATTTTTGTAGGCGTCGTATGCCATTGCAAATGCTTAATTTGCAACTTCAAAAGATGCAGATTTTATATCTTAATGACTTACATAACTGTAATTTACATAATTATAAGGGCACCTTGTTCTAAGTCGACTGAATTTCCTCCGGTAATGAAACAACAGTTGTGTCACGCAGGTCGGACAGAGATATGATGCCTGGCCATCTGTCCAGTGAGATATGGATGAATTGGGGAATGGAAACTGGGACTCGACACGGCGTTCCGATCAGGCCTATGGGTCCCCTATCAACTTGTTTACATCATCTTGCGTAAAGCCATCTGTCAATGCTACAAGGGTGAAGACAGAATCTTTATGTTAACCTGCCGGAACGAATTCTGCACCGAGCTCTTACAGTTCCTTACATAATTATTTCCTTTGTGTTTTCTGGTTGAAAGGATTGGGTTAGGAGTAAGATTAGGTTTAGAGTGTGGGATTAGGGATAGGTATAGGGTGATCTTGGCTGTGTGATCGGGACATTCGGAACTCTCTCCTATCCGCCTTAGTGGTATTGAAAAGTGGCGAAGCTCAAACTGCTTTAAGTGGGGCACTTTTGGCAAAAGAGAAGGCCCAAATCAGTGTCCCTAAGAGATACAAACATGATTTTTAAAAACTAATTTTTGCTGAAAAAGCAACAACAGCCAATGGTTACAATTAGTGAAGAGAGAAACGACATTTTTCTATCACTTCTTCTGCGTTTGTATTTAAGCATTCAGATAGGTAAATGAAATAATATTTAGATGACCAACAAAACATAATTGTCAGGAGTTTGACATGTCTGGGCCGCCACGCCGACTTCTCAAGGTAAAAGAAAGGGCAGCTGCACTTACGTGGTCAGTGTTTGGCCAGACGCGGACATTTATCTGTGTTTTTTTTTTTTGGTCTCATCTGAGGTCTATTTCGTCTCCCGTCGGCGCGACGAAAATTTGATAACGGTGACCAATGCTCTCAGAGGACTTTCTAAATAGATCTGACTTTTAACCAGTCACAAGGAGATCTTTACTTTTGACGTATGGGTTACGCCTGTTTAATATCGCCAGACACAAGTTTTCTTTGGGCTGATTTAATGGAAAATGGCCCCATGTACCCCCATAGTTTTATTATACTGAATTATGGGACTTTTAGTGCAGTGGAAGGTTTAAAATCTTAAAGAACAGCCTAGTGATATGTTATACGAAAATTTGTAAAAATATTGACTTCATTGTTCTGATATGAATGTAGGTAACATCTGGGTTCGATTTTGCACAAAGTATTGTTATGGATGATGGGAATTTAAATAGTCCAGCCCTCTAGTGCAATTTCGATAATGCATTTGAAAAAAAGTTTTGAAGGGCTTTCGTTTTTCAACTAGAGTAGCAGAAATTCTATTTGGCAAATTGTAAAAAGAATGTGGCATAGCAGTCCTGTAGCATGCAGGGGAACAACTTGAAACACGCCAAGAAAAGAACGTTTTCTTCGTCTGAAAAAATTAGAAAACGTGATATTTCGGGATGTAACAGCCAGCTAAATTTATAGTCAGTTGTATAAGAAATAAATAAGCAAGTCATGTACTTTAAAATTATAATTGCGGGTGTCACTTTTCTAAAACAAATTCGGGTTTCAAGAAAAATAATGTAGTGTATTTAGATAGATAATGTAATTTAGATGTACTCATCATAATCTCTAATCAGAATTGCTTGGCCATGTGAATGTAAAAATATTTTTTGTTTTCTTCTCATTTTCTCAACCCAACCCATCATTTTGTCTATGGCATTGATCTTATACCACAAACGATATGCAGATATGGAGACTGTTCGGAAAGAGGAACAAACAAAACAGAAACGACAAAGTCCCCCACTCGGAACTGTTCACAGGAAACTGTCAATTATACCACTTGATCTAATGACTGTCGTTAGTAGAGCTTTATGCCATCTGAGCTTACTGCAACTAGTCATTTTCTTACGTGGCGTCTGACTCATTTCTAGCCATGTCCATGAAATAACGACCGTGGGCTTCAGAAAGTCCTAGAATCGTTGTTAGAATTCCCGGACCCGAATAGGAAGCAATGAATATAGCAGGGTTCTGACCCTTGCCCCGGGGGGAGATAATTCATGACGAATTGCCGGTTCGCTTGTTCCTCATTGACAGGGAGGACACTTAGACTGGATTGGACAAGACAAAAGAGACAAAAGTTCGTGTTTTTTTTCCATTTATAATACTTTGTGGGCGGCAAAATTTGGGGGAGGCGTGTGTGTAGGTATGTTTTACTATGGGGGTGGGGAGTGGAGGGTAGATGACTAAAGAGAAGAGGTACCTTTATTTAAACAATGTACACATCAAATATCGGTTTCCTTACAAGAAAACTTTTTAATTAAGAGTCCATCAAACATGAAATGAAGAACTTGAACAAAAACGAAAAGCGTGGTCTCGGTTGTGAACAATGTTTTGTTCTTTTGCATAGTAATAGAATGCGAGATACATATCTAGGTAGAACTTCATTTTTCGATTCAACTGGGATTCCTCTCTCTGTCTCTCTCGTGTGAGAGTGTGCGTATGACTGTGTGCGCGCGCACGCGCAAGCTAACCGACCTGATAAGCGATACTCGCGCCTGACACTTAATATTGGAAATATATTGAATATTGTATAGTGTCCAACTTTTTTCTTTTCAATCCTGAACAATTTCGGTACAGCGCAAACTGACACGTGAAGTGCGGAAGTCAGTTGTCAAAGACAACAGCAAGAACACCACTTAGGCAGACTTTATTGGAAACAGTGCCACACTGAATCACTTATATGGCCGCAGAGACTTTCTTTTTCTTTCTTTTTTTTTTTTTCTATGTTAATTTCCCCAAGATCAAGCTGGGGCGGGAAAAAGGGGGGGGGGGGCGACTATTTTTGGTCATGTGACCAAATTTGGTTTTATTTCCTCGGTGAATTTTTTAAAGGAAAGTATAAGGGTTGGGGTTAGAGTTAGGATTATGTTTGGTTCTATGACCACAATAATCTTTTTGTTAGCGAAATAGCCACAAAAGCATTTTTGGACGTTGGCCACAAATTCCTTTTGAGAAAAAAAAAAAATGTGAGTCTTTGGTGTCATAGCCGAAAAAGCTTCTATTAAGTATCCTGTGGGGGTAGGTAAAAAGTTTGGAATATGAGAAAATTCTCCTCATGCAGGTATCATAGATACTACTAGTACAGTTTAATATAGCCTGTAGTTTAAGCCTTCAGGAGAACGTATACTGTGTTTGCAATGCAATATTGGATGCTATAGCGTTAACCTGAAGTCCTTTGTGGAAAATGAAAATGCTGCCTAGACCAAAACTGGAATGCAATTTAGAAAGTTTTATGCTACATGTATTTCAAAAACAAATGAACGACACAAGAACATTATCTTTGGATTAAACACCCCTGCTATCAAAGTTAATTACCTGTCACAGAAGTTTGAGTATAGCATTAGACTGACATGAGAAGACAGGCTTATGTCTAAAACTGACAGCAGAGAGTAACTGGATCACCTTTGCTGCCACTCGGCGACAAGATGAGAGGATCTGTGTGTCTCCAGGTATTTGGAGGAGAATGACAGAGAAAGGAAATTGGAACATTTTCATCCACGTGCTTTCTGTAGTCATAGTTACTGCGGTGCAGAGGTTTGGTGTCCTATGGTCATCTGTTCAGTTACACATGTCGTGAACCTTGGTTGAGATCGTCATCAATCAATGCTGTATCTATTCCGGGACTTGAAAAGCACTTACTAACCAAGAGAGATAACCACTTTTCTATTGTCAGCTGTCCTGCTAAAGTAGTTATGGATGAATTTGTTGTTAAGGCTTTGTGGCAGTTTGTGCATTTCTTTCGCTTCAGGATGACAGTGAACACTAATCTTTTTAAACGGAAATAATTTAAGCTCGCTCCTGGCCCCATCCCATTTCATTTGTCGTGTAACAGGGTCGTCGAAGGCGTGGGTTGTGGAATGCATACGCTTTATTTTCAAATGTCATTTAAATATTGTACCAGCCTCACATTAAAACGGATTGGGGGGGGGGGGGTATTCTGTATGTTGCAATACACCGATCGATGAGTCTTAGATGCCTGGATATAAAGAATGAGAAAGGCCTAAAATCTTCAGATGAAAGAACTTATAAGAAGATCCATTCAGAGACAGCCTGTTTGCTGCGTCAGCGTTATTTATTGATCTTGCTTGTCTATGAAGAAAGAATATAGCACAATCGGCAAAAAAAAACCTTAAGTTTGGCATTTGATGATGTGGTGGTTTAGGAGCTGATTAAATTTTGTGGAATTGGCGGCCAACAGTGCAGAAAGAACGGACAGGAATATTGTGTCATCAACGGCATGAACCCGGGTGGCCGCTGGGATAACGCTGATGTCTGTTCTATCTGAGCGGCTGTCATCGACGTCTGGACGGGCGCAGGGATGGGGAGCTCATCTACAGGTCCCCATGGCTACATTATCTCCATAACCTGATTATGGTGGCAAGGAGCCTCTGACACCTCTCTTGTCGCACCACATGAGGGTTGGAAATTGCAAAAAATTAGAATTTTAGGCTGCACTTCGACCATTGAGTGGCGAATTCTGGGGATTAAATATTCAGGGAGCTCGATGGAGATCTAATAAAGTCTCATGGTGATCAGGGTCATGACACTGGGAAATTAAGGCAAATTTAGGTCAGTGTTATTGAAGAGTCAAAAAGACATTATCTGTGTGAAATCGAGTGTTTTGGGCAGCAAACTGTTGACACAGACTTTGATTTTGAAACCATACTGTGGGATGATGTTTTGTGCAAGAAATAATGATGGTCCCTCTCTCAGTGATAAAAAGTAGGTATGAGCCGCCCCACCGCCTTTCAAAGCCTTCACAACCACTCTAATTTGAGTTAACAGCCTCAGTTTTCAACCCCTGGAGATTTCTGTCAGAAAAAATGACCATATCGTTTAAATGACAACTTAAGAACCAAATCTGCATTTAGTTAAACAGTCACGATGACAGGAAATCTTTATTGCAATTTAGACCTGTTGTGAAAAGAAGAAGAAACAAATGTTTTCGAACTCTGTTGTTCACTGGACATATTATATTATTACAGCCTCATTCGTATGTCAACAATAACCACCAGCTTCCCATTATTTCATGGTGACTGGGGATGTCTGTATTCCTGGCACAGTGATTGACAAGGCGTGTGATTCCTACCCATTTACCAGCTGGATTGCACCGAAGACTATCCTGATGGGAATTCTAGATTCCCATGACGATGCCTTGATAGACTATACCGTGTCTGTCACGACAATTCTTTTTATGCATTGACCTGATTTCCGGAAGCCTTACTCGGCTTACAGACAGGGAATCAGGTCAGCGCATCTTTTAGGTCAATTATCCTCCACCATAATTACTATTTCGAAAGCAATAAATTGATACATCTCCAGGCCGCCGACACTCAATTGTCTGTCTGTATTGGTTTTCCCGAATGGAGATCTAGATTTTCACATTAAATATGACATAGTTGCCAATATTTCATCTCACTGCCAGACAGTTTGGAGTGTTTCGTGATTTGATAGACAAAGAAAACGCAAAAACAAACACAGAAATAGAAAACCGATAAGAAAGGAAAGATCTCTCAAGCTCCGGGCAACAGCTCAAAAAAGAAAAACAAAAAAAAATCGCTTTTATCCCCACCCTCAAATGTTGGTCTTGGGTGGAAAGGACAGGACATTTGCCAGTATATTTGATTTACTGTTGTTTTTTTCTTGTCAGATTAGGACCATATTTTATCAAGACATGCCGGCAGGCATGTAAAGTGCTGCAATGAATAAATTGATTTGTGGCTAATGCCAGTCAACTTTTGTCTCTCCTTATTCCCAAGTAACATAACAACGGCATACAACGAAAAGTCAAATCCATGTCAGGAGGAAGAGACATGACATTGCCAATATATGGAACTGGTGTGTATTTCCTTTTTGTATCCAGATTTGGGCTGTTGATTACCAGGACTTGTTGGCTGGCATGTTAATTAATGTTGAAATGAATAAATTAATTTGTTGGTGATGTTGATTAACTTTTCTCTCTTCGTCCACAGGTAACGCCAAAACGGTACGCAATGACAACTCCAGCCGATTCGGCAAGTTCATGCAAGTTTGTTTCTCAGGGACCCAGATCAAAGGCTGCATCGTTCAGGATTATCTACTGGAACAGTCCAGGATCACCTTCCAGAGCGGCCAGGAGAGGAATTATCATGTGTTCTATCAGCTGACATCAGCAGCCCAGGCCTGTCCCCAGCTGGCCGAAACGTACATGCTGGGTCCAGCCAACTCGTATTTCTACCTCAACCAGAGCGGCTGCTTTGTGTTGGATGGTGTGAACGACTCGGCTATGTTCGACAATCTTCGTCTAGCCATGAATGTCTTGGGCATCTCCGAGGAAATGTCTCATGGCATGTTCTCAGTTCTCTCGGCCGTGTTACTGCTGGGGAACTTGAAGTTCCAGGCCGTGGACGGGGATGCGGAGAAGAGTGAGTTCAGCCCACAAGACAAAGAGGTGGTGGACAAAGTTTGCCATTTGCTGGGATTTGAGGTGGACAGTTTTCAGGATATTTCCTTGTTTAGACAGATCCAAGTACGGGGGACCATCACTAGCATTCCATTCAAACTCCAAGAGGTGAGTAAATGTAATCAAAGCACAGTGGTGAGAATTAGGATGAGATTGCTAAAAGTGTGTTTCTTATCTTCTCTCTCTCTTTCTGACACCCCCCCCTCGCCGCCTCTGTTTGTCTTTGTCTGTCTGTCTGTCTGTCTGTCTGTTTGTTTGTTTGCTTTGTTTTTGCTTTTTCTCTTCCTGATCTCATTAGCCCCCTCAAAGTTACCGTGTCTTTCTTGGCAGTTCGGAAGTTTACTCGCTTTGTTGTTAGCACACTATGTTTCCATAATTCTGTCCTTTCTCCTCCGTATATCCTCCCCCCCCCCCCCCCCCCCTTTTTTTTTTTTTTTTCGTTGAGGCAGAAATTGTCTCTCGGGAGAAGTTGAGAAAATGTTTCCCATGTCATGAATAATAATTTTGGAGGTCGCGAAATTCACAAGTTTTTGTCCGTGTTCGTTGGATTATTAAAATAAAAGTTACAAATCTCTTCAATTGTCCTAAATCCCGACATTGTCCTTGAGTTTAAGCCGGCATGTGGCCAAAAGGAAAAAAAGAAGAAAAAATCTTACACAGATTATTTGAAATCAGTGAGTAATATGGCTGTGGTTCAGACAATACGCTAAGGGAGCCCAGTAGGCAATGTGAGTGACAGCACAAGCATCGCAAGCATAGGTGCAATCAACTCGCCTCGTTAGAGAAGTGATGGATTAGTAGCGCAGTGAGTAATTAATGAGCAAAAGAAAATCAGGTTAATAGGTCAATGACGAATTCAGAAGTTTTTGGCCACGAGATGACGTTAGTCATAGCAGTAAAAAAAATAAAATCTGCAAGAGTTTCCCGTTGAACAGTCCAGTCAGGGGGTAAAAATACATAATATCTGAGAAAATCTGTCTCTTTCATGACCAAACATTGACAGTAGCCGGTCAATGGAAACTTGTCTACTGCGTTCAAATGCAATTTAAGTCCACATGGAGAAAATTAGAGAAACCACCATTATTATTGGCATTAAGAGATTTGAATGTTACCGAGAAAGAGGAAATAAAAAAAAAATGCCACCGTAGAAAAGTCACAGTCATCGAAGCCATTAGTATTTCAGTTCAGTATTCTCATGGCGACTAAGCTGATGACCAATCAGGTATTGGTGAGCGGAAAGAGGAATAACAATTTCTAGAAGCAGGAAATCTTTAGATCTTTGGCTTCAGTTGACCTGGAACGAAGTTTAATTCTGTAGTCATTATTTCCTGTTTCCGAATGCCGGGATGACGCAATTTCAGATGAAAAATCAGTTGTTTTTTTCTTTATTGCCCGAATTTGATCATTCGAAATGTTGATTTTGTTTGAGAGAGGTCAAGGATGAATTTGTTGTTTCATCCCATATAGCACCAGGGTGGCCGGGTGGAGAAAGGTTTTAACGTCATTTAACGGGGTTGTTTTTTTAAAATTAATTTGTTCTAAAGTCTGTACAAAGATCGGCCATCGAAAGATTATAGAAGAAAAGGTATCGATTGCCTGTTCCGTTAGAAAGATCATCATTTAATTTTACTTGAACTGAACATCATGTGTCTGATGTATGTTTCAAACTTGACGAGACAGAGAAATCCCCTCAGCGCGCGCGCGCGCACGCACACACACACACACACACACACACACACACACACACACACACACACACACACACACACACACACACACACACACACACACACACACACACACACACACACACTCTCTCGCGCGCGCGATGGTAAAGACCAAATGTATCTCCTTCCATTTTCCCATGGCGCTCTTTATCCATTGGTCTGCCATTGATTCCATAAGGTAGATTATCCACAGTAAAACATGCCCTAATTATTATCTTTCCGGCCGGTATTCTTCTTCTTGTCCTGGAGACCCCCTTGTATCCCGTAGCATTATTACTGCCCCATCCAATGCCAGAGCTTTGGCGTTAACCGTTTTGTTACTTCGCTGTTTGGCAGTACGACGCTAATCATTCTTCCCTACTACGATTTCCTCCTCCATTTTCGGGACAGAAGCTTTGACTGCAGTATCTTTCTTCCCTGATGGCCTTTCGACCCTCGTGCATTTTAGCCTTCTGTCTGAACTGCCAGTGAGCAATGAATGATGGGCACTCGAAAGTGTCATATTACCACTCGGAAACTGCTTGCTCACGATAAGAAGTGCAGGCGTTGTGGCCTGGCCAACGGTAGTGAACCACCTGCCTTGGCATGTTGGTCATGTCTACCTATCTGTCTATCTATCTATCTATCTATCTATCTATCTATCTATCTATCTATCTATCTATCTGTCTGTCTGTCTGTCTGTCTGTCTGTCTGTCTGTCTGTCTGTCTGTCTGTCTGTCTGTCTGTCTGTCTGTCTGTCTGTCTGTCCGTCCGTCCGTCCGTCCGTCCGTCCGTCCGTCCGTCCGTCCGTCCGCCCGCCCGCCCGCCCGCCTGTCTGTCTGTCTGTCTGTCTGTCTGTCTGTCTGTCTGCCTGCCTGCCTGCCTATCTATCTATCTATCTATTTATTTATCTGTCTATCTACCTACCTACCTATCTACCTACCTACCTACCTACATATCGATCTGTCTGCTTACGCCTACCTACCTACCCATCATCTATCTAATCTATCTATCTGTCTATCCATCTATCTATCTATCTATCTGTCTATCTATCTATCTATCTATCTATCTATCTATCTATCTATCTATCTATCTATCTATCTATCTATCTATCTATCTATCTATCTATCTATCTATCTGTCTGTCTGTCTGTCTGTCTGCGTCTGTCTATGGCATATATATAACAAACACGCAGACCTCAGCAGACATGACAGTTTGTCAGGATATGTGTCAACTTGACCCACATTTTAGTACACTATCTGGCCAGTAGATGGAGATGCATTACTAAAAAACAATTCAACCATTTCCTTGTTTTTGCAACTTTAAAATATGTAGTGGATAGCCACTGTGTCTGTGTGACCTCTTAAGCGGCTCAAACATTATTTCCTAACAGAGACACGCCCTTCCTGTACGTCTTTAGATTTTATCTCCGCCTTTTGTAACAGTGACAGTTCAGACTAGCTTTTGTTCTTCTTTTCCTGTTCCAGGCCCCGGATATTGCTACCGTGCACTTACGTGTAACACTGTGGTCAATTATTGTAACACTGTGGTCAATTATTGTCAGTAGGAAAGCTTGTACATAGCATGAGCCCGATAAGTATTTTTCCACGAAGAACCGATGCATACTTTGATTTTATACTAAGTACTCGCGTGTCGTGTTTTCCTGTTGAAAAAAGCACTCACACTTGGATGTTGTACAAAGTCAGGCATATTTCCGTGAAGAACGAGCGCTGTTAACTATCAACAAGTTTTGTAGTCTGACCGGAGTTTGTCGTTGATGGCGTCTGTCAGTTGTTGTTGATGAGGCGGCAAGTAATGGTGCATGCGGAATGTAGATGGGGGTGTGGGGGGTGCCGCCGCTCATCTTGAGAGGTGATGAAGTGACTTTTATCTGTCTGGCCAAAATCCTCTTGTCTCTCTCTGCTCATCTTTTTCAGTTTGCTCAGTCTCTCTCTCTCTCTCTCTCTCTGTTTCCCCCTCTCTCCTCCCCCTCTTTCTTGTCTGTCTGACTCTCTCCTCCCTCTCCCTTTCTTGTCTGTCTGACTGTCTCTCTCTCTATCTCTCTCTTCCCTCTCTTTTTTTGTCTGTCTGGTTTTCTCTCTCTCTCTCTCTCTGTCTTGCCCTTCTCTTTCTTGTCTGTTTATCTGACTGTCTCTCTCTCTCCTTCTGTCTGTCTTCCCTCTCTCCTACTTATCTGTCTGACTCTCTCTCTCTCTCCCTTTCTTTCTTTCTTTCTCTCTCACTCTTACTGCCCCTCTCTCCCGTCCCTACCCGAGATTGTAAGGCAGTGTTGATTTTACTGCTCGTGTGAGAATTTTAAAGTATTTAAAGTGATTCCCCGAATTGAGTTATTCAAAAAGGATGTTGGACCCTCTAATGTTTGTGCTTGAAACATATTATTCTCTACCACAGCTAGCTTCTTCACGGCCGTGTCTCGTTTCCACTGTACCAAAAACAACAACAACAACAACAACAACAACGATAAAAACGGTGGTGAAAGTGAACCATTGCGCTCTGAGTTACATGGTACTATTAGGGTAATTTACGCAGCAAAGGTCAAATTTTAGTCTGACAGGTCACGTTGATCCAGGGTCATCGTCACTGTTAGGTATGACAACTGTCCAGTGGTCTTATCTCTGTCAGTATAGATCCCTGCCAGACTAAACACTTTCACGCTAACTGACATGATTCAACATAAGCGTTCTAAATACTTTTGCAGGCCTAGGGCTCAACATATTTCAAATCCATGAATGTGAAACAGTCCAACTCCCTATCCTTCAGCGACCCGTTGAACCTTCTCAATCCTGTGCTTCACTAGATTTTCCGGGTATTTTTTTTGTTGTTGTTGTTTTTCCGGCGGAATCCTGAACTTTTAAGGAATCAAGAGGCCAGAGAAGTGGCGTGAAGCCGTGACAATCAAGGGTTGTGTGGGACTGGATTTCAGTTTTAAAATTTGATAAAAACAGAAATAGCCCAGATGGGTTGGATACATTACTGAAAAGGGGGCTTACAACTGATAAGGACTGTAGTTCCTTTCTATCCCCGCTCCCACCTGCGACCTTCCATTTGGAATTCTTACTCTTGGCTGGGACGTTGATAGAAGTTTCAAGTCCACTTGAAACTGGAAAATCTCGACGTTCCTCGCCTATTGACGAGAAACAATTCACATGCGAAAATATTTCATCAAGATGTTTTCTGTTGTTGTTGCTGTTGTTTTTGTAACTCTGTGAAGCCCAAAGTTTCAAGTGTGAAACGGTATTCAGGCATAGAAATATAGAAACTTTAGTTCTTGTTTGTTCGATCTTCATTTTCTGAAGAAAAAAAACAACAACTGGAGACCTTTTAGTATTTAAAGAGGTAAAACAAATGCACATTCTGTGGCACTTATTAAGCTGTTTCACAATTCCGATTTATCCTAACCCCTTGTGACAATAACTAAAGCCGCAAACGTTTCTCGTAGAATTTCTTCGTTGTACAAAAAGTGGAGTTAGAACAAACAAGAACCAAGGTCGCGATATGTAACGTTCTGACCTCTGAACAAAACTGCACGTTTTACTCCATTTGTCTCGGCCGTAATTTAACGAAGAGCAATGATGTGGCATTGAAACTGCTGTTTAAAAATATCTCCAGACATTATTAAAAACAAAATAACAACAACAACAAAGCTTTTTTTTTTTTTTGGGGGGCTAATCGCGAGTGTTAATCTCGAGTTTGTGTGCATTATTCATCTCAACGTAATCGGACAATTTCTGCATTTGTCACCACCTCGGGTTTTGTTCAACCTTTTTTCCTTCTCCCTTTTGGTGCCCTGGAATGCAACAGCCAATAGAGATGTTTGCACTCGTGAGTTTCTGTCTGAGATCATTCTCTGATTCCTTCAGGAAGGAGCTTAAACTGTAGCCAGTTAATTTACGATCGGATTGTTGAAATATCGAAGTTCATCAAAGATTCAGAGTCATTGATTCATTAATTTCCGAAGTCAAAAATGTGGCAAATAAGAAAAAGTTGTCTGTAGCAAAACCTCACTACAAGAAAAAAATGATCCAGAAACGATACAATCAAATGAATGTGCTTCGAAGCCTTGCAGGGATCGCACAGATTTTTTTTGTTATTGTTGATATTTTGTCAATGAATTCGCTAAGTTGATGAAAAATGAGCTTCATAAAAAAGGGGCACGAAATTAGATATTTAAGACCTGACTCATGTACGCATGTAATTACCGTCTCGTTCGTCTGAGCGAATACCTGATGGTTTTAGAGCTGCTGTTTCCAATGATTAAGACAATTTTAACCCATCGTTTCCATATTAGGTTATCCTTTTTATCCTTTCAGAGACCGCAGTGGCAGCATTTCTTTTAAACAAAATGATCCCCCCCCCCCCTACAGAAAAAAAAAAATCATTTCCACCCATGAAAAAAATTGAATGACCTTCCGTTGTTAGAAAAATTAGAAAGTTGTTAATCAGCATGACTAATCCGTAACGAGGAAGTAATAATAAGCTGACGGGTAATCACGAGTAGCCTTCTCCCCCTACCACCTTCCTCCCTTTTCCCTTTTCCTTATAACGGGTATCACATCTTTACCTCCTCCCCTTCCTCTCGCCCCCCCCCCCCCTCTTGCATTGCATGTCTATCATTGCATGTCCGAGGTTTCATTATAAATGCGTTTACCTTATCTGATACTGGTAGCCGGACAAGGTCAGGAGAGTTCAGAAGTTTGGCAAAGAAATTTGGCAAGGAGGAGTTACTCCGCTGTAGAAAAAGGAGATCGAAAGCTTTCGATGCAAGGAGAAGAACAAGAAAAAAAACTGGAGAAAAGAAAGGAAAAGATGCTAGAAAAGAAGGAGGAGAGGAAACGGAAGACGGCAGAGGAAAGCTCTCAAGACAAGATCAAGAAAGACCAGAGGAAACAAAAGAAAAGACAAACAACTACAAGAAGAGGCTGGTGTAAATGCCAAGAGCAGTGACCCTCCTAAAATAAAGACCTCAGACCTTTCGATGCAACTTTCCCCCGTGAAAACTTACCGTTGGTAGCGCGAAAGGAACGAGAGAAGACACAATAATTATAATTCTATCTTGAATTCTCAAGTTCACCTTTTTTTTTTTATAGCTTTCCAATATCCTTCACAACTGTGTCATCTCCTTCCCGACCTGCCATCCCTGTGACTGCTCCGCTGTTTTCTTTTATATCTTTTTTTTTTTTCATTTCTTCCCCCCCCCCCCCCCCCCAAAAAAAAAAACAACCAACTGCTTTCGTGAAACGAAAGTTGACATAGCCGATGGCTACCATAAAAATGTCAAACGCAAATGCTACAAGGTTGTTTTTTTTTCTTTCTTCCCAACTCACCTGGCCGTCGACAAGAAATTCACACCACCCTCCCCATTTCTCTCCCCCCCCCCCCCCCCCCCGACATCACACTCACTGACGGTGGTTTTTTATATACAAACGTGCCCACAGCATCGAAGGTCACCTCTTCAACCACCTGTTTTATCTTCCACATCCCCCAACCCCTCGGAACTCCCCGTCCCCAATTGCCACGATATCTTTATGTCCATCCTCCCTCCCGGAGTCGATCACCCTGTTCTCTCTCTCTCTCTCTCTGTCTCTTTCTCCCGTCTTCCCCCCCCCCCCCACCCCAGCAGACACACTGACTCAGTGCTTTTATTCAGACGTGCACAAAACACCGAAAGTGACACCTTCAACCAACGGTTTTCTTCCCATCCCCCAACCTCCTCCAGATCACCACAATATCTTTATGTCCACTCTTCATATTATCTCCTTCTCCCCGCCCTCTACCCAAATCAATCTACCCTCTCTCTCTTTCTGTCACTCTGTGAGAGTTGAGAAAGATTTACACACACACACACACACCTTATCTCTCTCTGTCTCTGTCTGTCAGTCTGTTTCCCTCTCTCTTTCTCGCCCCTTCCCTCTCTCTCTCTCTCCTCCCCCCCCCTCTCTCTCTCTCCCTCTCTATCTCTCTCATTTCTTATTTTTGCCGTGAGACCAATCGAAATCGCTTTTGAAAAGTTTCCTCCCCATTCGATCTGTGTGCCATCAAGAAGCGATCAAGATGTTTGTCTGGCCACGCTTGATCCCTATTTACGACAGAATGAGGGTGGGGATTCAGTGTTGTTTGACTAAGATTTGCCCGAGAGTTTGCTCACAGCGATAAGAGAGGAAATTATCAATTATGAAGAGATGCGAAGTTGAATCTGGTGTTTTGAATCTGCGGTTAGGGATAAGCCTCCAGGAGCCCACGCGCCTAATTTTTAGTATAATGTAATTATACTTGGCGTGAAGTAATAAGAACGAAATAATGTATAATAAAACTAGGTCAAGTTCTATTTTAGCACAACGAATGCTATTTTTAGAATAAATAGCAGTAGAATCCTGGACACAGAATACCGAGACGAATCAATGCGTCATATTCCTTGCGCGCGTATCATTGATGTCAATAATGCAACAATTCGCACCACAGCTCTTTATAATTGAACGAAAAAGACTAGTACCAGAGAGTATAGATGTATAGAGAGGGTTCACTATTGGTCGATTTGCACTGCGAGACACGGGAGGCTCTGCGAAACCACTGTTAGCATGGAGCGGAAAGTAGGTCGCTGCGGTAAACAATACCGGTTTGTACATTTCCATGGGGCGTAGGAGCTTACAAACGGTTGTAAATAGTTTCAGTCAGCCCCAAAATATAAACAAACCACAGTAAACAGATATGCACGCTATCTTTGGTGAAGACGGTCTCTTTCAATTCTTCAGTTTCTTGTTTACCGCAGCGACCTAGTTTCGCGATTTGGCGGAAGTGAGATCTCTCTATATATCTATACTCTTTGCTAGTACTCACCGTATTTATATGCGCGCAATTTGTAGACATAGCATTACAGTGGAAGAAGGAATGATTCGTCTCGGTATTCTGTGTCTCGTGTAACATCTTTGCTGGGAGTGAAGGCGGTGGTTGCAACAAGGGATTCAACACTTGGACCTTAAAAAGTTTCACGGCGCGCCAATAAACAGATTATTGCAACAGTATGTGGAGAACCTTTCGAGGGCAGCGTAGTAATCGGTTGTAAGTCGGTTTTTACACGTTTTTCAGAGGAAGCAAAAAACTGAATAATTTTTTAAAGAAACGTTAATTGGCCCTTAGTTTTTAGAATTTTACCCCCGACCTATAACACAGCCGTCTGGCTGTCAAGGCTTCAAGAATGCCAAATATCTCAATTAAAATTTTAACAAAGTCGAGTTACAATAGTTTAGCCTACTGTTCTCAGTTTAAAGGCCAAAAATATATCAGATATGTAAAAAATGAAACATTCCCAAACAACGCGTCCGTTACCTCCCACCACATCCTGTCGTCTGTGGAAAAAACAACAACAAAACGTACCCTCTGACACAAATTGTTTCCTCTCATTCTGGCCATGTCTCACTGAAACCTGCAATAGAAAAAGAAAATACTAGAATCCTTTTGTGTTTTGTTTTGATTTGTTTTGCCCCATTGCAATGTTACCCTTTGCCTGGTCTTGCACCACCGTGTGGCCAGCACATGAATACATGTGTGAAGAGTGAGAGAATGAAATGATCCATTTGCTTTTCATATTTTCTTGGAAAAAAAACCCCAAAACAACCCTAGTGTAACGGAATTTTTCTTGTCATATCCAGAGAGAGAGAGAGATTGAGAGAGAGAGAGAGAGAGAGAGACTTTGCGTAGGTGTGTGTGTGTGTGTGTGCCTATTGTTTGCATTCCCTGCTAAAATATGAGAAGTATATTTTTTGTTTGAGAAGAAATCTCACATTTCTGATGTGTGATGGAAATGGCGTTAGTCTCATTTTGCATCGTATGAAATTTTCTTATATATTAAATCTGATTTGATCTTTCAGTTATTCACTATGTTGTATTATCTACTTCCCAGGCACTTGAGAATCGTCATGCCATGGCCAAAGCTTTATATTCCCGCACGTTTGCTTGGCTAGTGGATGCTATCAACAAGTGTACCAATCCAGGAGCCCATCAAAAATATTTCATTGGCATTTTGGATATATTTGGATTTGAAAACTTTGAGGTAAGTTATTGGTTTGTTTCTTCCCAATCTGCCTTTTGGTTCTTGTTTTTATGTACGGTGCAGGTGTGTTGAAGCATCGCACTTGCTATCTGTCTCTATTGTGGGTGGCTGACAGCACTGACAGGTGCTGTTTCATATCTCCGGCAGCTTTAGTCCACCTGTACGTATCTGTTTGTGGTCTTTTCCATTTTGTTAGCACAAGTGGTCTTTTCCATTTGTTAGCACAAGAATACTGTCTTCTTTATGACTTTCTTAACATTTACCAGTTCTCCTTACGTCCCCCGAGCAAAGGGGGAAAAAACTAAGGAATCATTATTGCAAAGCAAACAATAACAAATATGAAATATTAAATCGGAAGTGATCCTCACGACATGGTCGAGTATATTTTTTGACCAATCAGACTTCCTGCAGTTCGTGCATTCGCCAGTCCTTTCTTAGGGAAGATGACTATCGTACCGAAACCGATGATTTTTTGTTATACTGTTATTTTTATGATGAATTAGGATTGACGTTAATTAAGATTACAGTAGCTTTTCAGTTTTCTTTCGGAATCGCACGGGAATCGTCTTCATACAGGCTGATTTCAACAATGAAAAAAAAAAGGGTATGCTGTCAATGCCCTGATTTATATGCTTGAAAGGAAAACGATTTTTGGGATGAGAATGGCCATACGGGCAGAATAGCAATTGTTTGCCAAGTACTAAGTCGATATTGGCAATAATGAAACATCCCAGTCTGAACATACTCATTTTTTCACGCTTTTCTTCGCCGTCTTTTCCCAGATTCGTATTTTTCATGTGTCCATTTAGCAGTCCTACTCTGCTTCTACGAGCACTGTCGTGAACTTTTTGCCCTGTTTTTTTCTCACCAGTATGAACTTACCTTGTCTTATCTGTCTCATCTGGCCATGGATACATGCGTGCAAATCTCTCTGTGGTGCTGGGTATCTCCGTCTTATCACCTTTCCTCATCATGTTATAAAACCTGTGTAGTGGACTTCTGTAGATTTGCCTGTTTTGCTCTCAGTACCTCTGTCCTTTTGACTAACTAGGTTGGACCTTCCGTTTGTACGTGCAACTGTTTCATCAGTCACAGTAGGATCGTCAATTTGATATCAGAAAAAACAACAACAACAACAACAAAAGCGCTTTAAACGGTAAGGCAAAAGTGAAAATCCGGTGGAGTGGCCCAGCGGTTACAGCGCTGAAAGTTTGGGGGTCAGATCTATCTAACTTCTTGCATTGTTTTTAAGATAATCACTCGTCGGCGGCATGCCCCAATCATTCCCAGGCACTTACCCCAAACAACAACAATTGAATGAATCGAACCTGAAACAGTGGTTCATAGGATTACTGCCGTACGGACGGAGCTGTTGCGTAGCCAACAAGTCACAGTGGACACGATTAAATAAAACAAACCGCGACGCCGTCTCTCCCAGCGCATACATTATGCAGTATAATGTTATATTATGAGGAAAATAACGTTTTGAAACTCCTTCGTGAATATCCTCTCCTCTCTCTCTCTCTCTCTCTCTCCTCTCTCTCTCTCTCTCTCTCTCTCTCTCTCATCATCACCTCACTAAAAAAGGAGGGGCGGGATGACAGATTGAAATTCCGCCTCCTGGTGGCATACACAGGCAGATCGTCAAGAGCGCGTCCAGGATGTATCTCCTGCCCAGCCCGGCCATGTTTGTGATTCACATAATATGATTGAATTAAAGTTACCCGGGACGTCCACACGGAGAAGAGGAACAGTGACTCACATACAATCTAGCATTCACTCTGCTAGAGTTCGTGACCTTAAGTGATTATCATTAGATCTAGTCATACTCATGAATATCATCATCTTTCTCCGTTCCTTCCTGTCTTTCTCTCTGTCCATCTGATGAGTGTCTTGGTGGACCTGAAAAGAGCTTCTCTACCTCTCCACGCCATTTTTAGGACAGAACCTGTAAGCCGTAGCATAATTATTGAAACGACACTCTTAGATTCGTATATGGTTATTAACTATATAATTAAGATCTTTCGTTTAGCTGCTGTTGCCTGGGAACCTCAGCAAATATATTATTATGTTACAGCTCGCTCGAAATAACGCCTGTGTGAAGTCACGATGTAATTCATTGCGATTTGAAAGCTGATCTGATACCATTTTCTGCTGCTCACAGTCTTACTTTCATTTCCTTCCCCGCCTCTTGTCCTCCTCTCCCCACCCCGTTCTCCCTAGTCCCATTTGTTTCTTCTTTAAAAAGAGTTCAATAACATGATTATGCGGTAAATCCTATCCAGGGCTGTTGATTAAACGCATGCAACATGTCGGCTTTGATGGAAAGTCTAGGGGGTTATTTTACTTTGTTATTGACAATGAGCATATCCCATATCATATGTACTGTTGGGTGGAATTGCGAAGCACAGAACCCAAGCACAGCATCTGCAAAACTAGTCAAAGACGGGTCAACGCAGGTGTATATTATTACTATTATGACGACAAAGTGGAAGGTTGAATGACCAGATTCATTTTGTGTATGAACAATTTCGTGACGTGAGCACGGATAGAGCGCTACGGAAACACAAAGAGGTGCGTGCTATTGTATTCTGAACATTGGCGGAGAGCGATTGATTAGACTTGACAAGGGTCTCGTTAGCAAGCCTTTCATCTAACTCTAGGAGTCTCAACCTGCTGTCTGCAGCACCTCTGCTGCCTGTGGACTCTGGAAAACTCTCAGGATCGTTGCGAACACGCGGCAAAATACGTCATTTTTTTCTTTAAGTTTCGTGTTGTTACTTTGAAAAGACGTATGACATTTTCATATTTTGAATTCAAATGAACCTCTTGACGGCAAAAAGATGGGGATACCTGATCCAAACAGTTGCGTCTAATAAATCTGAAATGTGGCACGAGAACTTCAGCAAATTAGCCACAGAGGGCTTGCGCTTCAGCAGTCAAGGCGAATGCCAGGCTTTGCAGCCAACGATTTTTCATTTCCTTGCACAATGACCACTGTGTCAGGTTGTAAACACATTGCACTGCGGGGAAGTGCAAAGCAATTTTCCGTTTTGCTGCTCTTGTACCACTTGGGGACACTGGGAAATGTTTCCTAACTGGAGTCAGCTGGGTTTTTTTTGTTGTTGTTGTTGTTTTTCACTGCACTGTCTCAGTCCATTGTTTTTCTTCCTACTTCTCAAAACTCTGATTTTTTTATTTTTTTTTCAAGATGAGTCTGTCTTTGGGATGCAAAGTGGATGCAGAGATATGGGACATTATTTCAGTCTGGTATTTGCAACCCAGCAAGTAATTCAAGACTTTCCGACAAGGAATTGAGAAATTGGACAGGGAGGGGAATGAAATAGCCGTTTACACAAATTGTGTATCTGTGTCCGCTGTTTCTGTAGGGGGGGGGGGAGGTGGGGTGTCTGTTACAGAGCTAATGGCCAGTAACGGGTGCCGGGTGTATGTATACCCGGGTACAGAAAGGGAGGAAGGCCAGCAGGCCGTGTGAGTGAGTGAGCACTGAGTCATCGGCCCCTACAGAAATCTGCCTGGCTTTGTCATACCGACCAGGGAGAGCGGCCGGCGATCGATACTTCTCTGGCTTCTGAGTGTTTCACTGACTTGTACGAACTGGGTAGGGGCGGTTAGAGGTTTGCCCATTACTTTGAAAATGCAATAATGTTGAAGTTCCGCAGTATTGGGGGGGGGGGGGGCACAATACGAAAATGCTCGTATTCCGCCATTCGAGAAGGAAGAAAAAGAGGCATTTTGCGGTGTGTGGTGGAGGGGGGTGGGGGTGGCATTTGTTTCCGTTGACGTAAAGGATAAAAAGGCAAATTCGTTATCGTTCTCATGTTACGGCTGGCACCTTATCGGAAAACACTTCTCTGATTGTCCGGTTGTAGCTGGGAGTGACAGAAATTCATGACGATATATAATATAACCTTGAGCCAAATCTGAAAAAGTGCAGAGCAGAAAAAAAACGAAAAAAAAACCACAACAAGACAGGACATTGCTGAAGAGCGATTGCCTGGTGTGAATAATTGCCAGTTAGCCAATACAACGGATTTAAATCATAATCTTGTACGATTATCCAACATAATCCGACTCGCGAGCATCCATTCCATGTCATGCTGCCTTGAGCATCATAATGATGGTCAGAAAATAGAATCATGAGGGGAGGAGAAAACGAGTTGAGAAACGAGAAAAAACAACAACAACGTGAAAAGATGTTGAGGCGCCCGGACGGTAGAACATGTCTGTATTTGATTGAGGTGCCTTAAAAATGTCGGGATTTTAAAAAAGATTTAACTTTTCTGAAAGTGTAAGTGAGTTTAGAGTATTCGTTCTTTGTGCCGCTCTTCAAGATTTGTTGAACAGAGTACGAGAGGAAGCGGAGTTAATCCTCGCGGCGATTTCGTATCTATACATGATACTGCCGTATCGGATTGTCTATCGGCATTTGGACATTAATTCCTGGTCGTATTACCCAGAAAATACAGCTGTGCAAGAGGGAAAAAATTGGAGGAGACGTAAGGGTGCAAAAAGGTCCAGTATATCAGTAACCATCTGGCGCTGTATGCCAGTAGGAACGTTCAGTTAAGATCATGGATTTTGAACTTGTTTTTTTTCGGAATCCTGTAGACGTATGCGTGTAGAGAGGGGCAAGGGGGGTGGCGCAGGGCCATCTTAACGCATGGGGACACACACACAGAGCGGTTGCCCAGGGGCCCCAAGGGTTTAGGCCTAGGCGACCTTAGGTTTAGGGGGCCCCATGCATGCAGATTTACATTGGTTTTTGAAACGGGAAAGAAAATCCTATTGCTTTGCCCATTGGCCCATAATGAAGGTAGGACAGCCCTGGGGGGAGGAGGTGTCTTTGAACTTGCGCTGCTTTTTTATACGAGGGGCCGAATGAGGTTCTACTGTTTTCTTAAAGATTCATTATGGGATCCTTGACATAAAACGTGCTGAGAATCGTTGTTTTACGGATGTGTTCCTGTTTCAAGGAACGAATAAAATTGAGTAAGAGTAAATAGTAAGTGAGATATGCGGTGAAAGAATACGGCTTAATAATCCTAACTGGCATGTGTCTTGTTTGTCAAGACTTTGGCGATAAATATCAAGGTTTTGGGGAGGAGGAGGGCGCGTGGTCTCGTTGAAAGATGGGAGAGAGGAGTGAGTACGGATCTCTAGTTTGGAAACACTAAAAGAGCAGAATTTCAGGCAAAATGAAGGAATGTTATAAAGCGCGAACCAAACTCGCAAGGATGGAACCCAAATATTAATATTACAGTAGACATCCGGGCGTAAACTTCTTTGGCAAGGTATCATCGAAAGGGGCCGTATGCGGAATGCGCATGGATAATAATTAAAAGGAAAAACAAAAACCAGGCAAATGAGGGAGGACAGCTTGGGAAGGAGAATGATCGTATATGGTGAGTGGCCAGGAGTAAATCTTGTAATTCCCACAGAGGGAAGGGCTGGAGTGATCATGATACTCTGAAGACATTATTAACGACCTCAATCTGTCTAAATCTTCCTCGCCCCTGCCTCTCACCAATTAGAGCATCAGACCTGCTGGTCTTATACACGATTTTGAACGCTCTATGGCTGCAGAAAGATGCTAAAGATGGTTGTAAAAGTTCTTAAATCAAGAATGCTGCCAATGTCCGCATACAGTCCACAATGTCGTGTCGCAAAATGTCACACTCGACATAAAGACACTTCATTTAAGATTTTATATTGAAGCGTCATCGTAGTTATCGTGCCACAAACACTGCACTGCTATTGGGAAAAGCGTGTGTTTGATTGTTGAATGTTTATGGGTAGTGTGATGTAAGAATACCTGTAGAAATTGGCGCAATGATCTCAGAACTGAATGGAAATCGCGAAGACTCACTTCACATCAAGCAAGACAGGCGATAATTTTAGCAATGAAATAGTATGACTAATACCTTATCGACTTGGGTTACTGTAATGCCCATAAAAAGCCGTAAAATTCAATGCTGGCCTTTTGTGCTGAAGTCAGGATTCTCTGTATGTAAATTCCGTGCGTCCAGTGCTTAAAAAAGCATCAGATTCATTTCAGGCGATTTTCATTATTTAAGTCTAACCAGTCTGTACTTGGTATGGTAAATGAAGTTCCAAACCCTGGGGGCTTAAAAAAAAATAAATAAAAAGGAACAAACGCGATCACAGCAATGACAAACCAGTTTGTAACCCGATGTCAGGGTGATTTTATACAGGTTATATTTGACGTTCGGAGACAAAGGTCAGGTTTGCCCGGAGGAAGAAATGCTTTGTATGTATCAGATTTCTTCGCTGGAACGGTAATTCTGTGCCAAGAGGTTGACCGGGTGTGTATGTGTGTGGCGGGGGAAAAGAGAGAATGTTTGTAACTGTCCAAAAGGAGGGGGAAAAGTGTGTGTGAGTGAGTGATGGAGAGAGAGAGAGAGAAGAAGAAGAAGAACAGGGATTGAGTTTCCAGTTGTTAACTTCAGTTTTTCCATATTTAATCTTATAGTTTGTATTGTTTTTACCTGAATGTTGATGTTGCACAATGTGGTTTCTTAATTTCGTATTGCAAATACTTTCATGCTATATAATTATGAAGACTGCAAGATGCCCCCTTTCGAGTGAGGAAAATCATGCCGGATTTTTTCAAAAAGATAAACCATCGAAAACGCAAGATGGGCGTAAGTATTTTGGTTCGAGGTGTGGTGAGAAATTTTGAGAAGCTGGAGAGAGGTTGCAATTTTTCTGAAGAGGAATAGGCGCCAGAGGCAGTGTTGGCCGTCAGTCGTGACTAAAATACTTTCGGTGCGCAAGATGTTATATTTTGCAGTGGGATTTAAAGTGTTTTGAGGTGACAAACAAATTTGTCGCAGTTAAGTGGCAAATGCAAAACAAAATGCTGTTCTTGGTCACAGCAGAACGCTGCATTACAACCAGTAAATGATTTTAACATTTCATTTCCTTGTATGAGTATGCTTTCTTGTGTGAGCGAGGTTGTGTTGCGTTAATGAATCATTATATTGTTATTATAATGTTGGTAACTGTGTGGTTGAAAATGGTGTCGGGTATAAGTGATCCGTAAATGGGATGTTAGCAAGCCATGCATTTCCGTGCGCAGAAGTTTTTTTTTTTAATCTCAGAGTGAGAGAGAGAAAGAAAGAGAGAGAGAGAGAGAGAGAGAGAGAGAGTGTGTGTGTGTGTGTGTGTGTGTGTGTTTATTCCTTGTAGAAATCAGCGATCTGTAAAATGTCCAGATCTATACGCCGATTGAGTTTTGTGGACAGTGTACGGGGCACGAGTCTCACCAAGTCATATTCAGCTGTGTAGGCTTTTGTTGCAGTAATCAGCTTTCATAACAAAGATATTTCAAATGTAGTAGTTACCTTACACAAATGTATGGACAGGATCTGAACCCATCAGGCCATATTTTTTTTTTGTTTTTGTTTTTTGTTTCAGCGGGATGCTCTACTTGAGAAACGATAGTTTTTAATAATAATAATAATGGATGGCATTTATATAGCGCATATCCATTACAAAAATGCTCTATGCGCTTTACAGAAACATGTCAAAAAATACATGGGTAAACTCACACACACAACCCACATTGATACACACATAATAATAATAATAATAGATAGCTTTTACATAGACTAGAAACTCTCATACAAATGACATTTTAACATCCTTTTAAACTGTGAAAATACTTGCGAACTGCGGACATCTAAAGGAATCTCATTCCACACCCTGGGCCCAACATGGCTGAAAGCCCTTTCACCAAAACTTTTTAGGTTCACTACGGGTACTTTTAGTCTAAGGTTGTCAGAAGATGATCTTAATGCTCTTGCAGGGCGATGCAGTTCTATAAGTTCTGAAATATACTCTGGCGACATGTTGTTGACACATTTATAACAAAATAAAGCCAATTTATATTTTATTCGCTGCTCAATAGGTAGCCAGTGGAGCTCCTTAAATATTGGTGTTATGTGATCTATCCTTTTTCTTCTTGTTATTAGTCTTGCAGCATTATTTTGGATTAACTGAAGCTTATTGGTTTTACTTTTTGGAAGACCACTTAGCAGTATGTTACAATAGTCCAGCCTAGAGAGAAACAGCGATGTTACAAGCTCCTCAGAGTTTTCCATTTGCTTGACTCTGTTGTTATTAGACCTGCGTGATTTTAAAGATACCTGCATGTATAAAATTAAGAACGAGCTGCAGTTACAAAATTTACGCCCAGAACTCCGGAACAACCTGAAAATCTAGAAACATGCGGTTTTCGCCCTCTAGCGCCCGGTGCACCATATTTGAAATAGTCACCGAGAGTATAAATGCTATATCTTTGATACACTTACTCTTTCTGTTTCATGAACAAATAATTTTTCTCGTTAAATATTCATATTTTTGCATTAATCTGACTATTTAAAATCAGTTCAGTATATTATTTGAGAAGTTTTGGGATAGGGCAATTTTCCCCTGGGCGCTAGAGAGTTAACATTAAAAGTAGTGTAGCTTGCATTGTTGCAACGGACCAATGAAATTGTGAATACATATTGGTATTTAATTCAGAGAGGACCATTTGCGAAACTGACTCGTACATTTTCCATACCGTGTTTTATTGCCTAACATTCCTGACTTTTCTTGTCCGTGTTTTGTACAAAATATTCCTCCTTCCGGTTTTTAATGGGTTCAAAGAATTTATAAGATTCTCTGGCAGGGGTTGGCTAGTCTTGAACAAAGAAGAATGATAACTTTGATGGAAAAGCTAACTTGGAACTCTTGACAGATGTCTTTTTCTGTGCCTTTTGTAAAAATTACTTCAAGCTAAATTTTTCGTGGAGTGGATGATGTATGCTGTCAGGGTTTGGGTACTATAATTGCCGTGCTGGGTCACGACTTGCAAGGAGTTGATTTTTCACGGTCTCGTTGATTATAACCAGCGTAATTTTGTCCTTGAACTGTTCTCGTGAACAGTTTGTTTTTGAAACACTTTTTCTTAGAGATGGAAAGAAAGTGGGGCGAGATAGAATAAATGTATAAGTTAGGAGTGACAGTGCAATTCTCGACCCCGTGATTTTGATGAACACTTAGAAGGGAAGAGAAGGGGTGAATAAGGATAGATAGTTTAAGACGCTTAGTCGCGTTCAGAAATTCGTACATAAAATGTAGAAAGCACGAGGGTTTAAAGATTTCAGTAATTGTTTTGACATTTTAAATTGACCTTGTCTGTTTTTAGTACAAGGCCGTGACCAACTCCCACGTAGAATATATTAATACTGCGAGATGAGCTCGCATGGATGCACCAATCAAATCTAGGGATTTGGACGGTAATTTGCAGGTGGCTGCACAGTATAAAAGTGTAGCCATACCTATGTCCATTACTCCATACAGAAAATTCCAATCTGTGCAGGCGTCGGCACGATTCTGCCTGAAGAATCATAAGACTGTTGATTCATGTCTAGTCCACAATAGACATTGAGATGAAGCCATATGCTTGAATGAGATATGCCCACTGCTATTGTCTACTGTTCCCTGGTTTTTCTAATACCAGGGACCAAGTGTAAGTGTTTGTCCTTTGATGATTCAACAATGAACGAGGAACTGGACATAATTTATCCAGTAGGACAGGATTGCCGCATATGCTAGGAGTGCTACCCAAGAATGCAAGACAAAGATTTATATTGACTTGCCACTAGTATGAATGTTTGGCATACACATCTGTGAATTGGGATTGATTTGTCTGGATGAGGCTGGGGATTGCCAGCCCATCCTAGAGTAGGTCCAATAGACTTAACTACGTCAGTTTATATTGACGAGCTTGATCCATTATAAGCGGTAGGCACAAATAGCTGAGATGACATCGTCGCCAGAGACATTAGTATATTGCTTGATAGATAGTAGGCAGACTATATCTGAGAGATAGATAATTAATACTTAAATTGTTAGTGAGTCAGAATTATCATACTATTATAGGAATCTAGAGAAGACTTCTAGTGACATATTATTGAATTTAGATTTGATGCTGCTGATGTTGTCTTTACTATGTAATAGATGTAGACAAAATTGTTAGGGTAATTAATGTAATTAAATTTGTGGCCCTGCAGGTCTGTTTATGAAACTTATTCAGATTGTTCTTAGTGTGTGGCATGGTACGAAAGAGTAAATAGTAAATACCTCTCGATTTAAAATGCAGTCATAATTCCATCATTGAGAAGACCCTCTTCATAACAGCTAGAGGGCACTACCACCCAGTACCAGATTTGTAACATATGCGGCAATACATGATAATGTGGCCTCTCATACTCAGAGCAACATCTGTATTGTGTGACTCACGAACTGGGAAAATACTCTAGTGCTCTCTTGTCAGGAAACAATTTTAGTCATGCAGAGAACGTGATTCAGTATTGATCCGGCTAGAATAACGTTTTTTTCATATCAGCCTCGGAAGAGCGGCAGGAAAAATTATGAGGGCCGGCACTTTTGGATTTATGAGTAACTATTTAGTCGTAGATTTGGGTTTTGGGACCTGGGATTCTTGTAGATATGAGTATTTGAGACTTTGGATGCTTTGGGATTTGGGTTTTAATCCTGGGACGCTTGTAGACTTGGATTTTGAGGTCTGGGGCGCTTGTAAAACTTGGGTTTTCGGGACTGGGGCGCTGGTAGACTTGATTTTTGAGGCCTTGGTGCTTGTAAACTTGGGTTTTGAGGGCTTGGACGCTTGTAGACTTGGTTTTTGGTTTTGGGGCCTGGGATGCGTGTAGACTTGGGTTTTGAGGGTTGGAATGCTTAATTTTGTAGGATGTAGGTGAATAACTGGGGTAATAAATGTGGATGAGTAAATAAGTGATACAATTGAGTAAATAAGTGACATTCTACTGACCAGTTGTGTGGATTAAGTAGATAAATGTTGTTGCATAAACGAGTAAGTGGGTGAGCGTCGATATTAAATTAGTCATAACGAATTAGGGATGAGTGAGTAAGGATACTCACGACGTACTGAACTAGTGCTTAAGCGATCGAATTAGTTACAGAAGAGCAAGAGATGATGGGAAACAGGTTGAAAATAAGAGGAGAAGTTATGGAGTCCAGAGCAGGTATAATTTTCCCAGTTTCCTTCTTGCATGACAGTTGAGTTCTGAGTGAGGTGGAAAAGATGAGCAGATTCACATAGAAACTGACATTACCATCAAGGATAAAGCAGATTATAGGTTACGATATGACAGTTGCGTGATACAGCAGCCAAATAAATATCTCCCGAGGCCAAGTTGGATCACAAAAGCCAGCGAAAGATGATTAAATGAGGGTATGGAAAACCTTTCTTTAGGGGAAACTTCCAAAGACTTTGTCAAGCAAAGGCTCTGGCCAACAAAGATTCCGAGTGACATTGAGCCAACTGCACACTATGGCTACAGGATAGCATTTACGGGTTATTGTACTTGTCCATGGGGCTCAGACAGCCTGACACGTTCATGGAGAGTAAGACTGAAGATATCATACCTTGAAAACAGTAGCATTTTCCTTTTTTCTTTTGCAAACGGGGGATAGAAGAGAGCTGGCTCATTTGGTAGTCAAGTGATTGTGAAAAGGTGTTGAAGAGTAGTCTTTCGGTGACCGAAATGTGGATGGAAGACTGGTCACTGATAATTACAGAAATTACCTCTCATACAGGGCCATAGGTCCCACAGGAAGATCTGAGGGCCGCGATAGCTATACTCTTTACCAATAAGTAGCCTCTCATTTTGAGGATCAAAGGAAAGATTAGAGAACTGACAGTCTCAATCGGTAACTTAGGATATGCCATATTTTTGCTGCTTGAATGCTGGACATAAAGTTTTGGCGGTCTGTGTTCAGTAACTGAGATTGAGCCCCCGGTTGACTATGAATGAGAAGGAATTAGAACCGTGAATGCATCTCGCTGGATATGAGTTTCAACCCGTTCTGGTAGATGGTCATTTCATTACAAGTATCTTCGGCCACAGAGACAAGTAGTAAAAATCATTGTTAATCATCCAGCATTCTAAGATTCTCGTTTTTCGCTGTGGAAACCAATATGCATCATTAGCAGCCGTAGTTCAGCAGCACCACAATTTGGTCCTTTGCAATAAAATTAACACAGGTCGTAGAAGTAAACTTACCAGAACATTCGTAAGACTTACGTGTATGAATATTTAACAAGAGGCAAAATCTGAATTCCTCTATGTGCCTGGTGTTGATTTGATAAGAGGTTTGAGTTACGAAAATGATTTAACCAGCTGGACAAGTTGTCTAGTTGAGACAAGGTAATATAAGAATCACTTTATTCTCTCGTGAGAGAAATTTATTTTCACATAGTATTTAAGAGCACAGTCATACATACGAGGATCTTGCGTATTATTACACGAAAATGTCACAACAGAACATCAGACATAACACGTGATGTAAGGTGACATGAAACAGTAACAATCGATAGGACGTAGCAAACTCAGTCATTACTGGTTTTCTGACTTTCTCAGGTACTTGGAGAAATTACCGGCATGGACAGATCTGAGCAGTTCTGTGTGCTTTTATCGCCGCCAACGTTTGTTTAGTTTCTGTAAATATTTCCCCTTCCAAATAATAATATCATGATTTTCTTTCCGAACCAACTGCTGGAAGATACGTTGAAAATGCCGAGCTTTGTATGTGTCTGTCAGGCAGGGCAAGATCCTTGAGACAGATGGTCGAATGGTGAATTCATTTACGTCCATGTCTGAATCGATTTGCCAGATGTGCAGTCTTTTGGAGATTCTTGCCATTAGACTAAATTCCTTGTCTTGCCGCATTTGCTCTGTATTAAGGCAGACTCTGCCGAGTCAAATTGTTCTCATGAATAATAGAATGGTCTTACTCAACTTCGGTTGGAAACTTATAAGCTTGTGCAAGACCGTCCAATCTTTCAGTGGAATTCAAAGTTCAGCTCCCCTGAGACGAAATAAACTTGATTATTTCCTGTCTTTTCTCCTTGCCTGATATGCAAGTCAAAAGAAAGAAAGAGGAAATAATTCAAATTCAATTTGCTAACCAAAAACAAACAAAAAAAAGTTAAAGGGTAGAACCATTGTTCTATAGCTGTCAAGGGACGTAGTGTTTTACATAGGACCCAATAGCTGAACAATGAACACAGCTCAGTATTTTCTCTGTTTGGCTTTGTAATTTAACCCATGTCTCCGTAACGACGTCCTTGTTTTATTCATTGGCATACTTGCGATGGGAGTTCAGACTGCACTGCAAAAGTGCCGGCCAAAAACTTTACCAGGCAGACACTCGGATTTAGTATTGAGAACCTTATCGATCTGGAATCTCTATGGTCAGTGGACCGATGTTCTGGTTGGCTTGACGCATGAATGACGATCATGCTGATGATGAGTAGTTTTGTTTGATTTATATGCAAGTCGGGAATCCACGAAATCATCAATCGGACTGGCTGAGGTCGAGAACGTTAACCATGACAAGCAAAATACGACAAGGCTGTGATTGAGCGTAATATAATAATATCGTACTAGCGCCTTTTTCCTTCTGTGTTCTTTCTTGTTCCATTTGCACAAAAAAAAAAAAAAAAAGATTCCCTTTGCGATCAGGCGTTCGTGTGAGCTAAGAATTATTATGTAAATACTTGCCTGAAGAAAATACAGCATTCTGTGTCTTGAGCAAACAATTTTGTTTTTTATGGGGGAGGGGACCGGAATTTGGGAAACCCCAAATCTCATTCCAAACTTTTTCCGACCCTGAGAAAATGAATGGTTTTCTATGCCATCTTCCGCTGAATGTCTCCAGCTCTATTGATGTGGTTACTGTATTATTGTATGCATCAGCGTTTTACCGTCCGTGGCGCGGCCTCGGTGATCTTATTCTATTTTGACCAGTATCCGTTGTTTTGGATGTGCGCCAGCCAGCATCATCTCTCTGCTCTCTGACATCCCTCTGCTCCATCCCTCTGCTCTCTGACATCCCTCTGCTCTCTGACATCCCTCTGCTCTCTGACATCCCTCTGCTCTCTGACATCCCTCTGCTCTCTGACATCCCTCTGCTCTCTGACATCCCTCTGCTCTCTGACATCCCTCTGCTCTCTGACATCCCTCTGCTCTCTGACATCCCTCTGCTCTCTGACATCCCTCTGCTCTCTGACATCCCTCTGCTCTCTGACATCCCTCTGCTCTCTGATATCCCTTTTTTTTTCTTTTTTCCAGCTGAATTTGCCGGTTTCCATTATTTTCCTCCCTCCCTCCCTCCCTCCCCCAGCCTCCTCCACCCACTCCCATCCTAATTCTGGGGCTGGCGACGCTAGAAATCACACCGTTAGATCCCAGGGCTCCACACCCTGTTGCATATTCATGACTTGTCTCCGCCTACCCCTGTCCACCCCTGGCTGGACCTTTCTCTAATTCTGTGTCTTTCTTCACCCCTCCCCCCCCCCCCCTTGCTCGCTTTCCTTAGCGACGGCGATGTCATATTAGAATGAGGAATTGGATTTCTTTGAGAGGGGTTGGGGGGGGGGGGGCGAAAGAATAACCTCGGGTGGATGATGACTGGCCTGGCCTGTACTTTTATTGACAGCAGTATCAGTTTTCTTTCCTGTCGTGGTGGAACTTGGCTGTCATGCCCGTCATCATCCTAATCCTTCGGCGTATTTTACTGTTCAGTCGAAGCTTTTTTCATTCCCTAGTTTTTTTTGTGTGTGTGTTTTTTTTTTTTTTTTGTAAATGCTTCTTTGTCTTTATATCCATCTTCTCGTGTACATGAAAATGGTGTATTGACTTTTGTAACATTTGAAAAAAAAAATCTCTCGTCTCTCTCTCTCTCTCTCTCTCTCTCTCTCTCTTTCTCTCTCTCTCTCTCTCTCTCTCTCTTTGTGAGTGTGTATCCATGTTGTTTCTTTTTCAGACATTTGTTTAGGCTGTGTTTCGATCTCTCACATTTCAAACTGAAACAAAGTAATGGTTTTTGTTTGTTTCTTTGTTTGTTTATTTCAGGTTTTCTAGGGCAGGGCGGAGGATTCAGGGGTATCATAATTATTCTTCTCTTGCCTCTGCTCTCATTCGCTCATTTGAACTGGAATCTTCTTCCTCTCCTCCTTCCGCTTTCTTCTCTCCCTCGTTCCATCCTTTTTCCCTTTTTTTTTTTTCTGCGATGCCGGAGCTTATGTTTTGTGCCCTCTTCCCCCTCCCCCCTCCCGACTCCCAATAGCCTTTGAGAGATGTGCTATACTCCTCACTCCCCTCCCTTCCCCTCCCCCCAACGGCACTTTCCCCTGTTTCTCACTGTATCCATTCTGTTCCCTGCCGCCCCCCTCTGCCCTACTAGTAACAGCTTTTCCCAGTATCCTTGCTTTGTCTCATCCTCTCTCCCCCCCTCCCCCCCCCCTTTTGTTCTTTTTCTTAATTTGCATTATTTCCTAGATTCTACTTATGTCCCCTTGTCTTCGCGTACCCCAGAGAGTATGTGTGTATGTATAGAGAGGTTTCACTATTGGTCGATTTGCAATGCGAGACACAGGAGGCACCGCGAAACCACTGTTAGCATGGAGCGGAAAGCAGGTCGCTGCGGTAAACGATGTACCCATTTGTACAATTTCCACGGGCTTTAAGAGCTTACAAACGGCTGTAAATAGCTTCAATCAGCCCCAACATATGAACAAACCACAGTAAATAGACATGCACACTTGTCTTTGGTGAAGGCGGTCTCTTTCAATTCTTGTTTACCGCAGCGACCTAGTTTCGCGATTTGGCGGAAGTGAGATCTCTCTACCCCTTTAGTTGGCGGGTAGTTGGTTGGTGCTTCTGATAGGGTCTCCTTCTAACCTATCATTCTGCTATATTCTGTCTATTGTCTTGCTTCGTCCAAGCACAGTATGGTCGTAATCATATTGGACGTGCTTTCTTCCAACTCAAACTCAAGACCCCTTCGTTCTCTCAGAGTCGTTAGTTGTTTCAATCTGCTCCCCCCAGGTGTAACTGTGGCCGTTTATTGTTGATCTAGCAGTCTCTCAATCTCTTAGACAGTGTGAGCGAGGCGAACCTCAGGTGCGCGGAATCGGGCATGTTAATTGGCGCGACCTTGATCGGGTGAGCACATGCGAGCAGGGTGACAGATAACCAGGCATAGGTGTAAATATTTTAACAGGAGAGCGTGTCTGTGTCCGCTGTTTACATGTATTCCGTATACGTTATGAAGGCAAAACACCTGCCTGTAACATCCGTGAACGTTTGATGTTTCCCTGTAGGCTTGCAAAACACTCGGGCATCTGTCCCTGCTGGAGAAACAGCAGTCATCATCTTCACTGTTGTCTCTCACATCGCTATCGCATCTAGTTTCTCATATGGCTATCATACCTAGTCTCTCCTATCGCTGTCGTACCTAGTCTCTCATATTGCGATCGTATCTAGTCTCTCGTATCGCTATCCTATCTAATCGCTATCGTATCTAGTCTCTCATATTGCTATCGTATCTATCTTTCTCTCGTATTTAATATCAGCATCCTAATCGTTGAGTCGCCCACATTCATTATTATGTTTCTTATTTTCATCATCCTTTTTGTTTTTTAGTTTCCCCTCGTCTTTGCTTACGTTCGTCTCTTATTTTATCTCTATCCATGACACCGACCTCGAGCTACCTCATCTACATGTCTGTATACCTCATTTTCACCTTCATCTCCCATTATCTCCGACACTATCATCTTTGTCTGTCCCATAATTTCCTCTGTATCTACCGCAACGTTGACGTTGTCTCTGTGTATCTCCTGCACATTCACGATTGTGGCATAGTTAATTTATATTACGGTATGTTTTATCATGGAGACTGGCCCTCGGTCAGGAACTGTGTCTACTTGATATGTATGTAGGGGTACACTTTCCTGGCCGTCTGGTGTCTTTCCTCACTCGTTGGTACACCACAACACAAGCTACTTCTGAAAGCCTTACAAAAATGTATGCAGTGACTGCCACTTACACAGAAATCTTATCGTCTCCTGATACCACCGACATTGGGATATTATTATGATGTCAGTGCCAGCCCTTCTACGTTGTTGGGCAACGTTGTAGCCCGCCAAAATGACATGAAGAAATAAATAGTTACTCTGTTAAAACCCGTAAATATCTCCTCCCCTCCTTCCCCTCTCTCCACCCCAAAGATTATAAAAATATTATAAAAGATCACCGAAAATCTGTGGGGTCATAGCAAAGCTTGAAGTAAAGTCAAAATATGGCACAAAGAAAAAGTTGTATGTTTCAAAACCTCCCATAAGAAATACACTTGATTTGTCTTTTCTGTTCCATTGCGTTTGATTATGTCTTTTACGCTGTTGTTTCTTAGACGATGTTTTGCTACATACAACTTCTTCTTTTTGCGACATTTTGTCTTTCGAGTTTAAACAAAGCAGATTTCCCCCTTAAATTAGTTAAACCTTTTACAGAATAATTACCAGTAGATGGATTTGTATTTAAACCAAACAAAAAGAACAAGCCATTATTATGAGGCGTTTTATCATTCTTCCCCGTCTCCCGCTTGATTTGATTTTTGTTGTTTCCTATTATTTGCAATATGAAAAGAAAAGAATCGCATGAGTTTATCCCCCTTTAATCTCCCTTATCTTCCACGTTGTCATTATTTCGCAATCCTCGTCTTAATCTCCCGTAACTTCATCATTATCCCCATTGACCTCCTACATCAGATAGTCCGATAGCAAAGAAGTGGACGAATATTGTATTTAAAAACAAACAGAGAGCGCTATAGACGATCTTTTTTGCCATCCGCAATTCGAAGTAGCAGTGTTTCCTGATGTAATATGCTGTTGTTAGTTTTTCCTAATGGATTGTTCTTACAGTGTGTGTGTTTTTGTGTGTGTGTGTGAGCAATGTTCTTACTTGTTGGTAATGCTGTGTGAGCAATGTGCGTGTGTGTTGTGTGCGTTAAAGACTTGTAGGTCTTAGACATTGTATTTGCTGTTGTACTGTTACTGATGCTGTGACAACAAATTTCCTGGACACAGGATAATAAAGTCACATCTTATCTTATCTTATCATGCCACAGTTTTATCACTTCATCGCCAAACCAAGAATTGGATACAAGAAGTAATTCTGTCTTGTTTCCTACATACACGTAAATCTCTTGAATTCAGTGTGATGGGAATGGGCGGAAATCGTATTCTTTGGCAGGTGTTTCAGAAACGTTGTTTCCAAAATTTATCACTGTTCTTATAAACTTACACAGCAAGTGTTATGTGACGATAACTAAAGTGTAAATATGTGGAGTTAATCATTTCGTGCCTTTAGCCCAGTGTTTCTCAACCTTTTTCAGGAAGTTGCCCCCCTCTCAGGCTCTAAATTTTCTGTCATCGCCGACCCCGCCTTTCCAACACCCACCCATCAAAACTTCTACTCAAACCCAACAGATAAATGTCTCAAGAAGATTTCCAAAGCCTTATCAATGATAACAGGCGTGTTGATGATTCATTATAGAATAGTAGAAAGCATTCTGTACCAAATGCACTTTCTGTTCATATAACCCATTTATGCGTGTTGTTGAACACATCAGTGGCTGCCCTGTATTTGCCACCAAACCGTCCTTCATTCATCCTTATGGCCCCCTTGTCGCCCCTCTCTTCATTTTCGTCCTGCTGCCCCCCCCCCCAACCCCACCCCCCCCCCCGATATGGCCCTCGTTGAGAACCACTGATTTGGCCCCTCATACTTTCATTGAAGTGTATTTTAATGTTAAATGTATGATCAGACATGAGAAGTACAGTAGGAATTCTGTTTGGCTGTTGAGAAGTTACATCCTGTCCGTGCTGTGTTGTAACCTCCGAGTAGACTATCTGTGGGTGCATTCAAGTCAGGCTTGATTATTTATTTACACGAGTTAAGTGTGTGTGCGCAGCTGAACACACTTTGTCGAGAGCTTTTGTGGCACGTGTCGGACGAGTGTCCTATCTTCCTCCCATGTGCTCTGCCGTCACGTCAGTTTAACTTACACACGAGAGGGTGAGCGGTGGTGGAACGCACCCGGAGAATTGGCAATACTCAGGGGTCGGAATGGCAGATGCCCCAGTGCATAACGCGATTATCTGATCCATTAGTGGACAGAATTCTCACGAAATAATATAATGCGAACAAACAGAAGGCAGAGAAATGATAGACATAACAATAAGTTTGGGTTTTACGGCATGCCAACTCGATAATGCCTTCATTGCGCCTACACGGTTCATTGACGAAAAGTCGTATTTAAATATGTAAGTCACTGGGCAGCCTTAAAATAGCGGGATATCTAGAATGACAAAGCCTAAAAAACAGTGAAATGAAATTAATGTAATTGATAGAATATAAGAGAAAGCTAGATGCTGAAATCAATTATAGTAGCGTTTTTTAGAACGGCGGTAGAATATGGCCAAAAAAAAATAAAAAATTATAGGTTGCAAAATCCAACTTTAGAAACAATTTAAACAAGTTACAATAAAATTACAAAATTAGTAAGAAAAGTAATTTAAAAAAACACCAAAAAACCAGCAAGTTTTGGGTCCTGATAGACCTTTGTCAAGCTTTCTGTGACTTCACAGATTTTCTGTTGTTGTTTTTTTTTCTTTTACTTTCGTCTATTTTCGGACGGCAGACCGGGTAAACAAAGCGATAGAAAGAACAGAGTAGAATAGACTACTGAATTAGCTGCCCATTACTCATATTGAAATCTGATATGCAGGCATCGACCCGGCGTGACCTTCAGCAAAGCATGCGCAAACCGGGGAAGTCTTTATCATTTGGTCAGACAAAGACCCGACAATTCTGTGACGGCCACTGTGTTATCTCGCACCCCTCCTGTTGGCTCGCCAGTTCAAGTATACCTTATAAACTCAATGGCAGATAGGCTGCTAGACACAAAAAGGGTACGGCTTTAAGAAAGTTTAGCCTGCTGAGCTCAGAACGGCTGGATATTTTTGCCTGCGATTATAATGGGGATAACATTTCGTGATTATATCGTTGTTGGCTTTATAGGGTCAATAATCGCTGGTTTATTTTTTGGGACAGGGATTGTTAGGGTGCAGATATGTTGAAATTTTAAAATATCAGATGATTAAAGAATAAGATTAGTAAATGGATGCCGAAGTCTTCAACATTGAGGTGCAAATGCCAAGGGCAGCGATCTTCTAAAAACAAAGGCCTGAACACGAGATCTTCAACAAGCTCATGTCTTGGTATTGTCACAAAATTTGAGGCATGCGTCGAAATAGCGTTCTTTAAACTCTGGGTGGTATGGTAAGATTTCGTTCGATATGGTAAGATTTTCTCTAACCCGGTAAAATTCTAGGGCGATTGTGCTGCCAGAACGTGAGCATCATGCAAAGGCTTGCTCTAGACGTAACTGAAGCTCTAGAGATCCTCATTTATAACAGTGTGTGCCGATAACCAAGTACAAAATAGACAGATGGAGAATTTAGCGCATCACAACTTTAAAGTTATCGCATATAGAATATTGCGGGGATTGCCTGGAGCTGGCAAAACTTGACAGGGTAGCAGGTTTTACTGATGGACGGGTATATTCTTTTTCCTCCATTTACAACTTGAACTTGGAATTTATTTTGCAGTTTCCTTACAGTTTGTTTCTAATGCGAAACTGTGATAAACAACCTTTTCACCCCACATTTTCACGCTGTTCCAATCCTGCTGCGTTTTTTTTTTTTTTGGACGTTGTTTGAAAAAAACAAAAAAACTCTACAACTTGAACTGTAGAAACATTTAGCGTGCTCATAATTATTTCCTTGGGTCGGTTTATGGCGGGCACAGAACTGTCGCACTGTCTTTGTAGATTCCCACAACCCGTTGAGCCATGCTGAGCATGGATACTGTCTTCGCGCAGAGAGAGGCAATTCTCAGAAGGTCGGTATAGAATTTAATTCCACAATCCCAATAATTACTCTGTCCATGACCGCTGCAGTCACTGCAAGTCTTAGATATTTCCACGGGGATGCATGTGAACTTACAGCCCGTCGCAACATTAATGGACTTTTGCTCTGGAGCCACTAATGCAATACTTTAATAAGTTTTCTGTTGATGTTTAATCCGTTGGGAAAGAAAAGACATTAAAGTCCATGAAATCAATGATTTTCATTTCAAGTGAAAGCAATTGAGTTTACGTTGCAGTGGAAGAGATAACGTTTAATTGCCGTAATATTTTTCCTAAATTAATGTAATCAATAAACACCTCACTGGGCACAGCAGCGCTTGTGTTATTAATGTCTCCTTATGTTCCAGTTCCTGGGGAAACCACAATTGCAACTGAAAACTGAAAACAGCACTCACTTCATGAGCGCTGACTACTTTTTATTCAATTGAGAGACATGATGTAAATATTTCTCATGCTTGTTTCTTTGTTGTTGTTTTTTGTTTGTTTGTTGGGATGTAACGTCCGTTTCCAGCACAATCATGCTATAACAGAGGCCAGGCTTGGATCTCCATAAGGCTATCGACGACTAAAATGCCTTGAAAGCACCGGGAGAAATCCCTTAAGTTAGACCCTGCGGCGAGTTTGATGCGAACCTGGGACTTTTGGCATTTTGGTCAATGGTGCCAACCGCTGGACCACCCTGTCGACAAATTTCTCTTGCATCTGTCGGGTTATGCCAATATCTTTGCTGTTTCTGTTCCATTAGCTTGGCGTGATCTGTGGACCCTATGGGCCTGAAAATATAAGCAGTAGGCACAGCAAATATCGTAACGCAAAGTGCATCCAGAAAGGTTATTCTGTTCGGCTCCCGATAGTTATCTGTGTTTGCACGCGCCAGGATAAGACTGGTATGTTGCCACCGCTGGAGTGCCGCGCCTTGATGAGCCATGGAAGTGGAGGAGAGGTGAACTTTGGAATTTCATTGTGTTTTGAACTAGAGAGGGTGTCAGCTTCTTTGTTTAAACATAGTAGTCCGTGGACAAATGTATTCTTACTACAGTATTTCAGAATAGGTGAGTGAGGTGCTATGTGGACATGCCTTCTTCTGTCCTTTCCTCCACCTTCCTGGGTTGTTTTCCTGAAATTTTGTCCTTTATAATGACGTCAAGCGTCCAGCCTCTGCCAAACACCTGGTGTCTTGTTTTGAGTCTGGGCTGTGATGCTGTTTTTGTATGCGCGCATCAGTCCGCACTGATTGGTCACTGCCCTCCAGCTGCTGCTACTGCTATTTGATGTGGTCGTGGGGCTGGATGTAAACACCAGAGCAGGGTGGCTGAAGCTGTAATTATAGAATTAGATTATCTGCGGAGCGTCTGTCGGGGGAAATTAGCAGGTCTGTGTGACACAGGTGAACGGGGGCGATGATTTAAATTAGAGTGGCTTCAAATGGGCGTGGAAGATAAACATAGGAGATTGGGGTAGGGAGGAAGAAAAAAAGAACGAAAGCGGAGGGAGACACCCCCCCCCCCCAAAAATGAAGCGGAGGTGGGGAGATGAAAACGAAAGAAGGATGGAATGCATTTAGGGAGGAGAAAACAAGTGTAGTGCAGCACGGAAAATAATGTAAAAAAAAGGGGGGGGAGGGAGGTGGACGAAGGCCCAAAAAACGAATGTAAACACAGTAGTATCCGCTGTCGCGCCCGTCGCAGCAGTAACTGTTGATAGCCTTGGCGAAGGGTCATTAACCAGCAAATGGACAGTGGTCAGCAAGTGGTGTCCAGAGACTAACAGGGCGACATGTGAAGACGGCAGATGACAGAGGCGAGAGAACCGCACTTGTCGCCCATCGATCACCCTCAAAGTGACCATCTCCTCGCCGGAGGGCGGGAAGACAAGGGGGAGACGTGGAGGGTCCAGGAGATTTTTCCGAGGGACGGCGGGGATTGAAGAAAAACAACGGTATTAAACTAATCGAACTCTTTGTAATCGATAAATTAAATCAGTGCATTTTTTTTTTTGGTCTTGTCTGGGTGAGGTTGTGGGTTATTAGAGCTTGGGAATTAGACATGTGGCTCGTGTTTCAACTCAACGCTGAGACGTGTTGGTTTTTGTGAAAGACATGGTGATGGCCTGGCCTGGGGGGAGGGTCGGAGCGGTGGAGGGAGTCTGTGCGCGGTGTGGGGCGGTGGAGGGAGTCTGTGCGCGGTGTTGGTAATGTTGAGCAAACATGACATCGTTCATATCTGTTTGTTTATTCTTGCGTTCATCGGCTTGATCTACCCCACCTAGGTTACAAAGTTGAGGAAAGAAAAACAGATGAAGGAAGAATATTGTATGCACCAGTGCACCCCTTTAAAATGGCACGATTCTAACTCCCTTCCATCAGCTTTTGAGAAACATCAACTTTTGAGATATTGATGAGTGAAGTTTCATGTTCTTATAGCCTTTAGAGAGACCACTTTTTTTTTTCTTTTTAGTGATACTTACAAAGTAAACATTGAATCCGCTTGATGCTTTGACACACAGCGGAGAAGGCCTGCAGATTTCGTGCGTAGTGTGTTACTCAGTTCAGCCCACAGACTAATAAACTAACCACACTGGAAACACGAGCTTCGGGCTGTGTCGTTTTTTACGGAATTTCCCGAGCAGCGGCCGTATAATCAACATGGCCGCCGCTCGGGAAATTCCGATTCTAGTTCTATTAGTCTGTGGTTCAGCCAAAAGTGAAGAGAATTCCTATGGGACTAGTAGCTATGCGTACGACTGCGAAGAGAGTATTTTTGAAAAGCAAATGTGCCACAAAGGCAAAATGAGTTGGAGGTGCGGAGAGTGCTAGCCTGAGATGAACACTCAGTTAAACCACATTCCAGACTGGGATTCTATTTGAACTTTCATGTTCATAATACCAAAAGAAGTGTAAATTATATACAGGTGCATAAAGTAAAGAAAGAGTGTCGGAATGTAACGTAGAATTGGCAACTTTTCTGCTGGCGCCACGACATTTTAACAGTATATAACATTAGAAATACTCAATTTACGGAACACTGAACATCTGGCACTGATAGAATGGCAGTAGCTAAGAGGTTTTCATTCACCCCCCCCCCCCCCAAATCTGTCTGTGTCTGTCTGTCTCTTTATATCTCTTTCACCCTTTTCTCTCTCTTTTTTCACCCCGCTCCCCCCCCCCTCTCTCTCTATGTCTCTCTCTCACTTTCCGTCTCTCACCCACTCTCTCTCTCTCTTTCCGTCTCTCACCCACTCTCTCTCTCTCTCTCTTTCTCTCTCTCTCTCTCTCTTTCTCTCTCTCTCACCCCCTTGCTCTCTCTGTCTTTCTCACACACCCTCCCTCTCTCTCTCTGTGTCCTGTCTCTCTCCCATCCCTCTTTCTCTATGTCTGTCTGCCTCTGTCTCTCCCCCCTCCCTGTCTATCTCCCTTTCCCCTGGCTGTCTATCTCTGTCTTTGTCTTCCCTATCCCATTCTTTCCCCCTGTCTTCGTCTCTCAGTCTATTTCTGCCGTGCACCTCCCTATCCCATTGCTTGATTTCCCTTCTATCACTCTTTTCCTCCCCCACTTTCAGGAGTTTTTCCTCGCTAAGAAGCCCTAGATTTCCACCGCTCGATGTTTATTAGCGTAATACCAGTCACAGTGACATCTCATGTGCATTATTGTCGTATTAGAGAGATTCGTGCTTATCTGAGAAAATCGTCCACGCTATTAATGCATTCTTAATGAAAGGCAAGACCCTGGGTGGCCAGTACGTGTGCATGCAATTGTTTGATGGAATATCTCCATACATGACTGTGTAGAGACATTGCTTAATCAGGTGTATCGGCTTCTTCGAGAATTGTGTGGCAAAAAGAGAAATAAAGTTGTCTTTCGCAAACCCCAACATTAGAAACAAATAGCAGGAAAATTCAATTGTGATTTCTAAAATACTGGAAATGAAAGTAAATTACGGGCACTTTCAGGGTCGTGAAAGACTTTAAAAATTAACAACTGGAGACCTGAAACACTCCCTACTCGCCCCCTCAAAGAAAGAATTTGGCAAAATTGAAAAAAAAAAAAGGACTATTAGTAGAGATCGGTGAAACACTTCCAAACAAGATGAATCAATCCTGGTACAGGATAAAAGAACCACTTCCACAACAATCTCAGTAGTCGATTCCTCGTGACTCGCCATCCCAATGGTTCATTCTTCATAACTTTGTCAGATTGAACTCGAACTAACGATTTGGACATGTAGTTATAGATGTCTGCATTTGTTGGGTACGTGAGATTGCTTTCCAGCAAGGCGAGCATTCGTTATGAAATCAGTTGTGGCTCAATATCAACGAAAGTATTAAATATAAAGTGAACATCGAGACCTTACTGTCATGATTCAGATGTTATTAAAACTCACGCAGAGAGTGAGTTGTTTTTTTACCAGGGCCATGAAAAATTGGCTGGTGGCCTTGAACGGTCCTCGCCAAATTATAGTTGGTGAGTAAATAAATGTAAAGTTAAACGGTTAGATTCACGTTTGTGGGTTTTAATGTTCGTGATTAATAAGTAATGGAGTAGGGGTGAAACAAGGTGGGGACAGTTGACATTGTTAAGTATGACTAGACAAGTTTTTGCACGTTAACTGGCTGGTAGAATAGTGCAGACGTATTACTACAATTAAAATGGCGGGAGGTTGGAAGGGATCGAGACTCAGCATACCTCTTTTTGCCAGACTAGCAGATCTAGATGGCGTTTAAAACGGATAGGAGATTTGCTTTGCCTTGAATAGTTCTGTAGGGACCTGTTATTCGTATAGATTGTTAGCGTTCTATCTTCCTCGTATTTTTAGGAAGACGTCTCTCCTGTTCTTTTTCTTACCTTTTTGTAGATAGTTTCAGGTTAGTCAGGTCTGTTGTCGTTTGTTCTTTCTGTTAGTCTCGTCTTACTCTCCATGTAATTCTTTTCCATTATAGTGTTGCATTATTATATTTTGTACTCATACTTGCTATATTATTGCCTGGGATAAATCACGTGTCTAGGGCACGTTGAGAGATAATCTGGATATTAGAGTTGTTAGGCTTGTATAGCCAAGGAAGTTAATATCGTGAATATTGATTTATTCCGATTTATAGCAGAGGGAACGCTGCTAGGAGTGTACGGAAAATACACTGGGAATATTACATTGGTATCGTTAGTTAACGACCAATCACGGAAGCAGTAGACTGACTGCTTGAGGATTAGGAGAAATACGTGGAGTTAAGTGATCACTGAGATAGCTCAACCACTACTTGGTTGACTAAGACGTACAGTTTGTTGTTGATTTCGGTAATTTCGTTCAGACTGCAGGAACGAACACCCGCAGAGTGCAATTGATAAATTGCTTCAAGGGAGAATAAAGTTAGAGATTTTTCAGAAGTTGTCCTCGATTAGGACATTATTATATCGCATTATCGACCGATATCATGGCCGAACTACAGAAATATTTGGAACTAGCCCAATCATTTGGCATACCGGAAGCTCAGCGTGCTTCTTGGGTAGACCAGAAACTGAAAGAAGAACGAGAAGAAAAGGCCGCGGAGAGATTACGAGAAGAAAAGGCCGCGGAGATATTACGCCAAGAAAAGGCCGCGGAGATATTACGCCAAGAAAAGGCCGCGGAGATATTACGCCAAGAAAAGGCCGCAGAGATATTACGCCAAGAAAAAGCCGCGGAACGAGACGAGAGAGCCGCGGAACGCGCGGAAAAACAGGCTCAAAGAGAGTACGAGCTCGCTTTGAAACAGTTAGAAGCGAAGCAAGCCCAACCTACCGGGGCTCCGGAAGTTACTTCCAATAATAAAACGAAGCCTAAATTGCCAACCTTTAATGATAAGGTTGATCGTATTGATTCCTACCTACACCGCTTCGAACTCCATGCCGTTTGCGCGGGATGGCAGCGTAGTGAGTACACATCATGCCTCGCCAATCTTTTGACAGGGAGAGCGTTGGAAGTTTTCCATAGCCTCACTATTGATGACGCTAGGGACTATGACATTCTAAAGACCGCGCTATTAAAGCGTTTCCAACATACGGAAGATGGATTTCATAAGCGTTTCCGCGATTGCAAGCCGGAGGCATCTGAGAATTTCTCTACTTACGTGGACCGCCTCCGCCACCTACTCAGCCGTTGGACTGAGTTGGCCGGTGCGGAAGAGGGAAACTACAAGAAACTATATGATTTGATAATTAAAGACCAAATATATATGTCCTGCCACACGGACCTGGTGGCGCATTTTAAGGAACAAGCCCCCAAAACTACCGTCGAGATAACATCGATAGCGGAACGGTATGCTGCGGCTCACCCTAATCGATCGTTAGCTAAAGCTAAAGTAAGCGAACCGTGTTACGCCGGCGCTGCTACTAAGACACCGGTACCGTCGAGACAATCAAGACAGCCCTTTCGACAGTCGCCGCAGGTTCGTCCACGGTCCGAGCCGCCGGTTAGCAGGAGGCAACCGAATCCCCATAAATTTTCTCGGGACTGGGAACCCCGATATACACGTCCTTTCCCTACCGGAGGACCGCGTAACAACTACTATCAAGCGCCCACATTTCCTTCTTATCGAGGTACACCTCGAAGAGATGATAATCCAGTCTACTGTTATAGATGTGGCGCCGGAGGCCACATTGCGCGACAATGCAGAGTTAGATTAGATGCGGCAAATGCATGCTCTGTAGCATTCACCGAAAACCGCGGTTACAGAACTAGGAATGCCGAAACCGTAGATAAAGTTATTCCAGTTATGTCCGCCCTCCACGAGCGAGGCGCGCTGACATTGTATGAGGGACGAGTAAACGCCATACGAGCATCCGTATTGCGAGATTCAGGCTGTACGACCGTCGGTGTACGTGAATCGCTGGTCCGTCCTGCACAACTCCTGGATCGCGATGCGACATGCATTACTTTTGGTGGTTCAGTTGAACATTTTCGTTTGGCGGAAATATATGTTGACACACCGTTTATAACTGGTGTTGTCACGGCCTGCGTGCTACCAAATCCGGTCGCCGACCTAATCATTGGGAATATTCCCCACTTAAAGGACGTCTCCGATTGCGAACTCGGGATTTGGGATGATAACGACATTGCGTGTGTCACGACAAGACAACAATCGCGTCGCCAGAGTGACGACACATTACGATCGCCTGTCGTCGATTTGGATGTAACCCCCGAGATTTTTCGTAACGAACAGCGCACAGATCCATCACTAAAGCCCCTCTTTGCTAAGATTGATCCGGACAACCCGGATACATCCAGGTTCTGCCTTAAAGACGACCTCCTATATCGCGTTTTTCGGGGAAAGCGCGAAACTATTTTGCAATTGGTCATACCGAGATCATTTCGCCGAGACATCACCCGCCTCGCGCACGACACGCCATTGGCGGGCCACCAAGGCAAAGCGAGAACAAAATCGAGAGTCCTGTCTGTTTTTTTGGCCCGGGGTTTACGGGGACATAAATAGCTATGTGTCGCGTTGCGATACATGCCAGAAAAGAACCCCCAAAGGAAAAACTTCGCGGGCACCTATACAAGAGATGCCGCCGGTTTCCACTCCATTTCAGCGAGTTGCCGTCGACATCGTCGGGCCATTACCGAAGTCGGATAGAGGCCATCGGTTTATTCGCCACTGGCCAGTCGCCAGGCAAACTCTCCATAAATCATAGGGGCTTAAATGTTAGGAGAGCCCAGTACGTCAAAGCCTACAGAAGCACTCTTCGGCTTGTAGGTAATTTAAGCAGTTGCCAAAAGACTATATTTTATGCACAATCACTATTCAATTCATCAACAATGTGCTATATTATTCTAATCATACTATGGCAATAGATCTATGATACAGGACACTCGTGGTCGAGTGCCAGCTGGGGTTTCCTTAGTCTTCCTATGAGGCTGTAGTTCTCTCTCTATCTCCGATCTCTATTATGCTTGAACAAATAAAATATATTACCATTGCTCACGCCTACTGGTAGGCGCGAACATCAAAATAGCGCAGCGTGGGCTTTCAAAGGTCAGCCCACTCAGACCTTTCTTTCTAGAGCTCAGTCAGTCCGTTAGCCAGGACTTCTTGTCTTCAAAGCACACAGTTCAGGTACTGGTCGACCGGAGATACTTCACGACACGATGCTTCTGCTCGCCTGTATTCACCAAATCTGAACGTTACACGATGTCTTATACTATCTAACTACCCAGCGTGCTAGTCCGCTGGCCCAATTAGTTCAGCTATCTCATAGGTCGAAACCTCCCACCATTTTAATTGTAGTAATACGTCTGCACTATTCTACCAGCCAGTTAACGTGTGTGATGTTTCCACTTTCTCTCACTAACTTTCTTCTGACACCAGCCGTGATGGGCACGGCACAAACACACTAAATAATCGACTATCTCTCTTCTATAAGTTATAACAAACGATATCTGTATTGCTTACATATATACAATAATTATTAATTCATTCAATAATAATAGGAACACAGGTCATACAATTTCATGTGAATTTCGATGGAATGAAGTTGATGCAAATCAGTACATGCTAATTAAATGGCTTCGTAATATTCAATTTCTAGCACATTTTATAAAACACATGGGAACATTCAGCATAAGGAAACCTCTCCTTTAGGGGTGTATGGCGCTATCTGGGCACTGGTTCTTCCTCTCTACCCTGGCTTGACTGCGCAGTTAGATCAACAGGTATCGGCAGGTACCAATAGGTCGGGAAGCCAAGAAGCCACGATGTCGTTAATCAAAGTACAAGAAGTTGAGAAGCCAAGAAGGTGTTGTTCTTCCTCCTCTGTAGAAAAACAATCGCAAAGTCCTAATCTACTGCTGGAAGGCATGACTTCCATACTTACTCCATGACGGATATTCATCATTAACACTTTTAACCGCTGACACTGTTATAAGTCAGGCTGCAGCTCCCATACTCCATAGGCTCCCATATAGGCAATAGAATAAACGACCAATACAGTTTTAATGATATTTACACGTTCCCCACGAAGAATAACGCTCTCTCTAACAGACCCCATCCTATAAGGTTTCGTAACATATATGTAACGGCGTTTCCGTGACTCTCTCAGAGGCAGTAGTTATACCAAAGTAAACCCACTAGATTTAGGTTCTACAATCATGAACATTAAGTAAAATACACATACATCGTACAATTAACTTACCACTCAGCAACAGCTCAAATGCCGACAAGATACCAAAGATACCACGCTCAGACAAAGGATGTTTGCGGGTTCCCTGACCTTCCCCACTCACAAGACTAGTACAAAGTTACAGTTGCAGTTGTGGTCTCCTCTTCGGCACGAAGCTGGTGAGTGCTCTCAGCGGTCTGAAGTTGGAAGGAGCGTTCGGGCATTTATACCCAGTCAGGTAGCGTCCCAAGACGCCCACCGAGTGTGCATTAGTTATCCTAATAGCCACCCCCGTCGGCTCCACGTCAAATACTATTGAAACAGCTCTACCCCCCAAGCAATTCCCAGGTGATCTGATCGACAAGTACGGCGGTCAAGTAAACACCACCCTTTTCGGGTGTCAAAGCGCCTCAGTCGCATCCCATACTTTCCCCCTCTGGCCCACAACGACTCTGTCTCCCCGCCGTTAACTATCTTCCCACGCCAGTCATAGGCACAACATTATTATAACTACTAGTCACACCTTGCCAATCCATCACCCTGTTACAATCGCCCCCACTTAAGTCGATTTTCCCTGGCAAAATCGGCTAATAAAATTATTAATCTACTGGTAATCTAGATAGAGTGTCGGCCCATAGAGCGTCTCGCCCCCTGATGTTGCTGACTCGAAAGTTATATGGTTGCAGCGCCAGGTTCCATCTAGTTACCCTCGCGTTCTTCTGGTCTTTAGTTCGCATCCAAGTTAGAGGTCGGTGGTCCGTCTCTAACACGAAGTTTCTCCCATACAGATACGCCTGCAACTTACTAACGGCGAAAACTATGGCCAGGCATTCCTTTTCAATTGTTGAGTAGTTCTTCTCCGCGGGTTTCAACTTTCTGCTAACATATACAACTGGATACTTCGTACCCTCGTCTTCTTGAAGTAGGCAGCCACTCACTCCAAGGTTAGATGCGTCTGTCTGGAGAATCAGTTCCTTGTTCCAGTCTGGCATCCGTAGTATCGGCTCGGAACTCAAACAAATTTTTAGGGCATTGAACGCGTTCTCCTGCGCGTGTCCCCACGCGAACTTTGTGCCCTGGGACTTCTTTGTGAGGTCTGACAACGGCGCCGAGATTGCACTGTAATTTGGTACAAACTTCCGATAGTACCCCGTTAGCCCCAGGAAACTCCTCACTTGTGTCTTGGTCGTCGGTCGGTCACAGTCGACAATGGCTCGCACCTTACTCTCCTGCGGTCTTACAGTCCCCTGTCCCAGCTTATGGCCTAAGTACTCGACTTCTGTCATCCCTATTAGCGTCTTGGTAGGTCTAGCTTTTAAATTTGCCCGTCTCAGTCGCTCGAAGACATTCCGACAACGTTCCAAGTGGTCAGGCCAATTTGCACTGTGTATAAGACAGTCGTCTACAAATGCATCTACCCCTTCGCCAGCATCTTTTAATACTTTCCTCATGAGCCTGTTAAATGTGGCGGGGGATCCCTTCAACCCGAACGGCATGACCCTGTACTGGTATAGCCCAAACGGTGTGGCGAACGCCGTCAGGTGTTTATCTTCCTCGGCCATCGGAACTTGATAAAAGCCCTTTGTCAAGTCCAGCTTGGTGAAATATTTTGCCTCCGCTAGATTGGAAATAATGGCTTCTACCTCAGGCATCGGTTCGGCGTCATCGGCAGTCACAACATTTAGCCGCCTGTAGTCGTTGCAGAAACGATGTTGACCATCGGGCTTCTTAACTAATACAATTGGACTATTGTACGGGGACTCGGACGGTTCGATGATTCTGGCCGCAAGCATCTTGCCTACCTCAGCATTGACAGCTTCTCTAGTTGAGTACGGTAGTTGGTAGGGTCTTACCTTCACAGGTTTTTGATCTAGCAATGGGATTTTGTGCTTGATCAGGTCAGTGAGCCCCGGTACATCGGTAAATATATCTTTGTATTCTTCCATGAGCTCTTGCATCTGTTCTCTCTGATCCTGATCTAGCGTGTCCCCTAACTGTACATCCCTGTAGGTTTCGGTCTGTTCTAGCTTAGGCATGACTGTCTCCAGAGGCATCGAAGTCGCTTCCTCTCCTTCATCGGTCTCGTCAATTATAGCTGCAGCTATTGTCTCTGTGTTTTCCTGTTCGTCTTCCCTCTCAATATACTTCTTCAGCATATTCGCGTGATACAATCGTCTCTTCCCCTTGACGTTCACCATGTAGTTCACTGACCCCCTCTGCTCTTCTACTTTGTAAGGCCCTTTCCAAGTCATCTGTAGTTTCGATCCGTCACTTGGGAGAAGTATGAGGACGGAATCGCCCACTTGGAATTTCCTCTGTTTGGCCCCCCTATCGTAGTATTTCTTCTGCCTGTGTTTTTCGACGCTGCTGTTCTCGGCTACGACTTTCATGGCATCCTCCAATCGTTCCCTCATATCTACCACGTATTCGTACGATGACCTCGTTTCTGACTCCGCTTCCCCAGTCCACAGATTCTTCAGTATTGCAAGTGGTCCTCTCACAGGGTGACCGAACACTAGTTCAAACGGCGAAAAACCTGTACTGGCCTGTGGGGTTTCGCGATACGCGAACAGCAGTGGACACAACATTCTGTCCCAGTCCTTGGGTCTGTCATGAGCTACTCGGCGAAGCATATTCTTCAGCACTCCGTTAAATCTTTCACACAGACCATTGGCCATCGCGTGGTAGGGCGAGCAGAATATCTGTTTCGTTTTGAGAAGTGCACTGACCTCTCTCATCAGCTCACCGGTAAACTGTGATCCCCTATCTGAAACTATTTCCTTTGGTATGCCTAACCGAGAAAATATTTCCATTAACGCTTCACTGACCTGCTCAGCTGATATCCCCCTTAAGGCTACGGCATCCGGGAAACGCGTGGCATAATCTACTAGCGTCAAAATATAACGCGATCTCCCATGTTCCGTACGCGGAAGTGGACCAACCAAATCTATGGCGACGCGCGAAAAGGGCGTGTCGATCAGGGGTGTCGGCACTAGGGGTACCTTTGTCACCCTACCTTTATTGGATGTCCTTTGACACGCGTCACACGATCGACAGAAACGACCTACGTCCGCACCTATCCCAGGCCAAAAGAACGACTGCATTATTCTGTCCTGTGTGCGCGAAATTCCTAAGTGTCCCCCGAACACTCCTTCGTGAGCTATCTTCATCAGCTCACTTCGGTACTGCTTAGGTACCAACAACTGCTCCACATCAGCACGTCCAGCCCCGGCCTTCTTTACCCGATAGTAAATTCCCTTACTCTCCTTTATGTGAGTACCTACCTCAGCCGATTGCTCCAACGTGGCTCTCTCCCTTAAAACTCTCAAAGTTTCGTCCTCTCTCTGGGCCCGGGCTATCTCACCTGGTGTGAGTTCCCCTATCTTGGCCCCTACCCTTACCTCCTCCGTTGAGTTGCCCTTGGCCTCCTCATTATCTGTGGTCTGACTCACTTTCGCACTCGCATTCTCACACTCATGCTCTTCCTTGTCAATCTCCACCTTGCGAGATCGCGTGAGTACCACACTTATCTTCTCAAGAGACGCCCCCTTTATGTTTCCTATAATCAAATCGGCCACTGGGTCTTCCACTACTAGCGCTTTGAGAAGCCCAGTATAAAATGGGGTTTCTACCCACATTTCCGCGACAGGAGCAGACCTTCTCGTCCCGTCCATCAGGACATAACTCCTGTTCTTCCCAGTTAAGCTGTTAGGAGGCAGTTTGTCCCTTTTTATAATCGCACACGTGCATCCCGTGTCACGAAGGATAGTAATCTCTTTATCCCCTATCCTCCCCTTCTCCAAAAATGGAGCGGATAAATCATTCTCCGGAACATCGTCTTCGGGCTCATGTTCTGTCGAACCTTCTAACTCAATACTCTTACCTTCCGTCTCCCAAGAAATGAAGGTCTGTGGCCCAACGCCCTGCTCAGCCCCTGGTTGAGTATTCGCCCTGCCCGATGACTCCCACTGACTGTCATCGGCTTCCTCATCGCTGGTTAGTACGACTGCGGTCGTCTCTTTCTGTCTCTTCCTACAGAATCTCGCAATATGGAGAAGTGACCCACACACAAAACAACCACGCCCACTCTCACGCTGGGACTTACCTCGGTTGTCCTCGACAGTGGCAGCAGCACCCTTCTTCGTCCTGCCCTGGTCACACTGCCTACTCAGGTGATTGGGAGAGCCACAGTTGAAGCATACCGGTTTACTCACTCCTGAACCCTTACTTCTGCTCTCCTCAACCCTCTTACCTGACTTCTGCTGTTGCTCCAGCCCTCGCTTCGACTGATGAGCCTCACTATACAAGTCCGCCATCTCAACTAACTCATGCACGGACTTGGGGTCCCTCTCTTTCAAATATATGGAAAGATTACAGTCGACAATCTTCAACATCTGCTCCCTGACTAACAGATCCGTAATCCCTTCCATAGTTCTCTCTGCCTCTGAGAGGTCTACCCACCTCTCAAAATATCTCTGCAATCTCACGGACAGCTGCGTATAAGTTTCGTCCTTATCTAGACGACTCTCCCTAAACTTACGCCTATAACCCTCTGCCGTGAGGTGATACTTCTTGAACAACACCTTCTTTACCTTCTCGTAATCCCTACTGTCTTCATCGCTGAGACCGGAATAAACATCTAACGCCCTGCCAGTTAACAATGCCCCTAACATGTCTGCCCAGGTGTCTTCTTCCCAATCATTTGCCTGCGCGAGCCTTTCAAATCTTTTCAAATACGAGTCGAGATCCTCGCGCGAGTCATCAAAAATGGCAATTTTAGGTACCTTCGGGGCAGCAGATTTTCCATTCCCTTTACCATTGTGACACCCGTTTTTGGCTAGTTCCCGTTCGCATTCCATTCTCTCCCTTTCAAATTGTCTTTCCTTCTCCTTTTCTTCTCGTTCGCGCTCCTTTTCTTCTCGTTCGATAGCCCTTTGTTCTCGGTTTTGGGCTTTCTCTTCGTCCCACCTAATTTTGAATTCCTCATCACTAATGCCTTCTTGTCTGGCAAGCTTCAGTGCGCCCAGATAGTCCATCAGCAATTGACCTGTAAACAAAGCTAACAATAAAGCGTGGATCGTAACTGTGAAGTTAACAACAATATTCCTGCAATAGCAAACAACAATTTTCTCTGTGACAAAAGATAAAATTGAATAGTCAATGCACAGGTAAAATCAGAGCATGTCGCAGGCACTAAATGTCAATCTCTCTCACTCGCCTCAGGGCAGATGACCTGTACACAGAATCACACAATAGCCCCTTGACACGACCCAGATCAAAATTAAATGTTATTTACTAGCAGGATCCCACTTCTGACACCATTGTGATGTTTCCACTTTCTCTCACTAACTTTCTTCTGACACCAGCCGTGATGGGCACGGCACAAACACACTAAATAATCGACTATCTCTCTTCTATAAGTTATAACAAACGATATCTGTATTGCTTACATATATACAATAATTATTAATTCATTCAATAATAATAGGAACACAGGTCATACAATTTCATGTGAATTTCGATGGAATGAAGTTGATGCAAATCAGTACATGCTAATTAAATGGCTTCGTAATATTCAATTTCTAGCACATTTTATAAAACACATGGGAACATTCAGCATAAGGAAACCTCTCCTTTAGGGGTGTATGGCGCTATCTGGGCACTGGTTCTTCCTCTCTACCCTGGCTTGACTGCGCAGTTAGATCAACAGGTATCGGCAGGTACCAATAGGTCGGGAAGCCAAGAAGCCACGATGTCGTTAATCAAAGTACAAGAAGTTGAGAAGCCAAGAAGGTGTTGTTCTTCCTCCTCTGTAGAAAAACAATCGCAAAGTCCTAATCTACTGCTGGAAGGCATGACTTCCATACTTACTCCATGACGGATATTCATCATTAACACTTTTAACCGCTGACACTGTTATAAGTCAGGCTGCAGCTCCCATACTCCATAGGCTCCCATATAGGCAATAGAATAAACGACCAATACAGTTTTAATGATATTTACACGTTCCCCACGAAGAATAACGCTCTCTCTAACAGACCCCATCCTATAAGGTTTCGTAACATATATGTAACGGCGTTTCCGTGACTCTCTCAGAGGCAGTAGTTATACCAAAGTAAACCCACTAGATTTAGGTTCTACAATCATGAACATTAAGTAAAATACACATACATCGTACAATTAACTTACCACTCAGCAACAGCTCAAATGCCGACAAGATACCAAAGATACCACGCTCAGACAAAGGATGTTTGCGGGTTCCCTGACCTTCCCCACTCACAAGACTAGTACAAAGTTACAGTTGCAGTTGTGGTCTCCTCTTCGGCACGAAGCTGGTGAGTGCTCTCAGCGGTCTGAAGTTGGAAGGAGCGTTCGGGCATTTATACCCAGTCAGGTAGCGTCCCAAGACGCCCACCGAGTGTGCATTAGTTATCCTAATAGCCACCCCCGTCGGCTCCACGTCAAATACTATTGAAACAGCTCTACCCCCCAAGCAATTCCCAGGTGATCTGATCGACAAGTACGGCGGTCAAGTAAACACCACCCTTTTCGGGTGTCAAAGCGCCTCAGTCGCATCCCATACTTTCCCCCTCTGGCCCACAACGACTCTGTCTCCCCGCCGTTAACTATCTTCCCACGCCAGTCATAGGCACAACATTATTATAACTACTAGTCACACCTTGCCAATCCATCACCCTGTTACAACGTGCAAAAACTTGTCTAGTCATACTTAACAATGTCAACTGTCCCCACCTTGTTTCACCCCTACTCCATTACTTATTAATCACGAACATTAAAACCCACAAACGTGAATCTAACCGTTTAACTTTACATTTATTTACTCACCAACTATAATTTGGCGAGGACCGTTCAAGGCCACCAGCCAATTTTTCATGGCCCTGGTAAAAAAACAACTCACTCTCTGCGTGAGTTTTAATAACATCTGAATCATGACACTTACTTTCTTTATAATATGATGTGAGTGGATCTGGCGAAATCGGACAACGGTAAAATGTGTACACCTCTTTAAGAAATAAAAATGAAATATTCCCTAGAGGATTTCAAGTAAAATAGTATACCTGAATGCATAAAAATGGCAAATGTTTCATTCATAAGCAAGTCTCAATTCCCATAGAGCATTTTTCTCGCCCTTGGAGGGGCTTTCTCAGGAATTTGGTGTTTCACCTTGATTTAACCAGATCTACTCTATTTTAACTAAGAGTACCATGTTTGATTTTTGTAATTATTTTATCCATGTATGTTGACATGTTGCTTCTGTAAAGCGAAAAGAGCATTTTTAATGGATATGCGCTATATAAATGCCATCCATTATTATTATTATTATTATTACTCACAAATGGCATTAGTAATAATGTAAGTTTGCATGCGTTGCTCGCTCGTGTTTTCCATTGAAAGACATGCAGTTTCCCTTATCAGGCCATGTAATGAGGAGCACGTAGAGAACGTTTTTCTTAATCTGCTGCCTCCCTTCATGTCTTCCAGCCTGTGTGTTATGTCAGCGGCCCGGTATGCTATTTATCTTGGACGTGAGGAATGAAGGGAATTTCTGGCCAGGGTAATTGAATAGCACTTCATTTAGAGTTACGTCACGTGGGATCTTGTAGTCACGTGACCCGGGGAAAATGGCGCCATGGGCAGCACGTAGAGAACAGATTGGTCATGCCAGCAAGGGATTTGATATCGTCTGATGTCAGTTTGCCACGCTTTCCCGGGCGAAGAATTAGAAAATAGTTTTACATCAGCACACGAATAATTATTGAAATAATACTGCATGTTTCAATAAATCTAGATGTACGCATGCAACAGGCTGTGGTGTTGCTGTCGTGCTTGGTTTGACGTTCCCGTTGACTCTGTAATGAGCCCGAATGTCCCATTGTGAATTCATCTTCATTCATTCGACTAGATTCGAAAGGAAAAAAATGCAACGCGACAGCCACACAACGAAGCCACATCTGAGCGCCCAGGCTATCAGTTAGCTAAAATAACAACCACGATAGCAGTGGTCCTGTTAGGTGTGACACGGTGGCGCTCTGTACCAATCAAAACGAAATGCATAATACTTCTTTGCTACCATGACAACGCATTAATTCATCAGACGTCTCATCAGCCACCCCGGGCGAAATATAACGGTTACAGGACTTATAACATCTGATTGAACGTAAACCACAAATTCAGCTCAAACCGAATCTTAATTGTTCAACACAGAGCTAATTTAAATGTGGAAAGTATTAGTACGTGTCGGGATAAACAGATGTATTTTAGAGGGCGCACACACAGTTGTACATTACGTGGAATGACCCGCATATACTTTTTCAGGACAGAATATCAGTGTAGCCAAACGGAGTTTACGGAAATATCTGCCCGCTGCAAGAAAGGTCTCTGCAGATGTCTGTTTCTTCAGTTTATGCCCTTCGTCACCGAACTTTTAACCTTCCGCAGTTTGAAACCTAACATCATTCCCAAAATCTGGTGTCGGGGCAGAAAAACTGCAGGCCCATGCAACATCCATCAGTGCACGTGCAGATCTGAGCTGGCAGCTGTAACTACCACTTGTGCATATCTCTGGCTTTGACACAGCAGCCGTTTCGATGTAACACCCGGCCGGAATCATCCTCACAGCTCTAGCGGGATTAGATTTATCTGGTTTATGGGTGAACGCCTTAACACAGGGAAAGTTGTCCTGTTGCATGCTGATGACGACAGGAGTTGGTGGTGCATGTACGTGCATGTCACGGTTTCTCGGGATTGAGGCAGTGGCGAAAATCGAGGGGTACTTGTCATATTGTTGTATGCGACATTTTGCCGATTTTGAGGTTTTGTCATGAAAGTGGTTCTCTCACTTCAAAGTTTATTATGTGCAAGTGTCATAATTATTATTTTGATTTTGAAGCGTATTGAACAAAACGCTGATTTTACACAACTCTTCCAACTTTCAACAAATGTTTTCTCGAAAAAAAGCAAAAATGCACATAGACCCTACAACAAAATGGAAAATACGCGACGATATAATGAAATAAAATAGGAATTTTATGCACTCTGAGGCGCAATGCACACTCACTCACAGACATTCACCCTCTATTCTCTCTCTCTGTCTCACACACACCACATTAATTTATACTAACACACGGGAGAGTTGAAGGAACCATGCCTACGGTCTAATGGGACTTCACAACGAACGATTTACAGGGAGTATGCTGTCTTCTGGTGCATGCTCGCAAAGTACATTAACATAAGGCTGTTATTATTGGAGTGAAGCACCTTGAAAGAGCTGAAGCTGAATGTTTCAATCATGCCTTGCGCGAAAAACAAACTTTGCCCAGTATCGCAATTTTAGCTTTTTGCTACCGAGGAACGATAATGATACAAAATGCTTTTACTTGTATACTCTGACTATTCGCCGTAAGCCAGTAATGAGGTCGAGAAATGGCATGCAATGCAGTACCATCTCTTCGGCGTGTGGGTTAATTGTCACGCTGTGACAGATGGGAGTGGCACCGTGGTCGACACTCGTTGAATTGATTATTCATGCCATAGTTTGTCCATCCTAATTATATTCCATTCTGTAACCATGTGGATCCGTGCTGGCTCCTAGTACTAGGTCGGATGTTTTGTCTTGAAAATGATCTTATTTTCACGCAGGTCATCGTGGATTCTCAGAGTCTGTAGGATTTCATTAGCCGTGTGTGGCAAACCTGTTGGAAGCCTACAGGGAATAGATGTAGTAGAAAAAGTTAGCCTGGCCGTGTGGCCATTCTAATCCTTAACATATCATTCTGGCCAGGTGCACGAATCGGAAATGGACAGGAACTTTCTTTCTTTCTTTGTTTTTAATTAAATTTAAATCTCATGAAGAAGTTATCAGTGCTGTGTTATCGAAAACCTACGTTATAGTCCTAAGATTTATGTACGGTATATATAATTAAAACAATTTTATTTTTTTTTAAAGATAGGAAATCATCCAGTCAGTATGGAAATGGTCAGAGGTAACCAGAGTGGCCGTAACAATCACTTAGTATTTATATAGTTCAATGTGATACGCAAAGTGATCTATTGACTATTTGCACCATGTGTTGCCATAAGGCTTTGTTTGCAGAGTGAATTTGGAGGGAAAAAATTAGGGTTTGCTCTAGGATTAGGTTCAGCTAATTAGCCACAACTTTTGCGATATGGGCACAGGCTGGTGACATTAATGTCCTATCGTGAGTATTTTGACAACATGACCCAAATAGACCATACCATAAAGAGAAAAGAAAAGCTAAAAAAATGAACAGAGAGAGAGACAGACAGACAGACGGACAGACAGACCGACAGACAGAGATAGAGAGAGAAGCAACACACTACCACCACTCTGCAATACGAACGCCGTTCCATCGTTTCGCGGTAACGGACCGGAACATTCGATGTGCCCGTTTGCAGCCAGTATCTGTGGTTAACAGCCATGGTGTGAGGAACTGTTAGGATGTTTAGGGTTGTGATGTGGAGTGGGTGGGGGGGGGGGGCGGCGGTATGGGGTGTGGGGGGGGGGGCAGCTGGGTATATATTTTGTGTGCTGTATGAGTATCAAATGTCTTGCACGCTGGATCCGCGTGCATGAACTCTACACGTCCTTTTGTCGCGTCTACCAAAAACGCCACTGATCATGTCATGTGTACATTACAGTGGATGTTATGGTTATTTATTTATTTATTTTCAAAGTGCATTTAGGCAAGTTCCGAAAGCACGAAAATAACAAAATGTGTGGCCCAAGCAACTGAAGTCCCTGCGAAATCCTTCATTCTTTCTCTTTCTCTCTTCAGTCTTCTGTTTGTGAAATTTAGATATATATAAAGCTCTGAATGCCAAACATAAGTACCCTAAAAGAAATGGCCGTTATCGTGCTGACTCACCGTAGAACCCAAACTCAAACTCTCTCTCCCTCTCACTCACCCCCCCCCCCCCTTTTTCTTTCTAAAAACACTTTTTTCGGCAAGTCAAATAGTAACTAGCAGTGAAAAGTCTCTCGCCATTCTATGCCGCCATAAAAGGAAAGGGCCACACCGTATCGCGATAAACGATTTATTCCTTCTTCCCCTAGCAAAACATTCTTCTTAACTTGAGGGGACTCTTCAGAAAAACGTAAACCAGGAAAGAAACGAAAAGAAAAATGTATGGTATGGTTTATGCTTTAGACATTGTATAAAAAAATCTACTTCAGTTTGATTTAGAACAGCGTTTCTCAACCTTTTTTGTCGCAGGCCCCATTGCAATTTAAATAGAAAAAAAAAAGTGTGCCCCACCATGATCTGACATAGTTAGTGTACAGTATACACTAAAAGATTTTACAAATACTGATATATTCAGTAACAAGTGTTTATCTATTTATACAGTTAAGTTAATATACACTATGGAATTTGAAAGACTTCTGTGAAAAATCCCTAAGCCCCCTTATGAAGTTCCACCCCCCACCTTGAGAGGCACTGATTTAGAATAGAATAAGCTGGTCTCATACTGTGTTTGCGATTTCCTTCTCGGATGCTGATTCATATTTAAGTGAGTTTTCTCCTCTCTCTTCCCCCCCCCCCCCCGCCTTCTTTCCATCTGTCCAACCGTCCATTTCTACTCTCCCCTGGCTCGGCTAGTCTCCCTCTTGCCTTCACGGCCAGTTAGATATTCATAGAGCTGTAAACAATAATGATGTGGACAGCATGTTTACGGCCACCCCCACCCCCCCCCCCCCCACACACACACACAGTCCCCGATGTCCTTTATTTACTTTCTTTTTCCCTATTTCTCTGTCCTCCAACAGACCAACAGTTTTGAACAGCTGTGCATCAACTTCACCAACGAGAAACTGCATCGGTTCTTCAACCACTACGTGTTTGCTTTGGAACAAGAGGCGGTAAGTACATAGTTACACTACTTGTAGATTTTATAGCACCAGCCTATGATCAAGGGGAGGAAGAGGTGTCGACAAAGACATAAAGCAAAAAATGCTGTGGGGGGGGGGGGGTCGAGAGATCGTAACTTGGCGTTGTTTTGGTCAGCCAGATTCATAGGGCATTAACCCTCTGGGGTCGAAAACCTGGGACGTGTTCAAAGCTTTCTTTCTTTCGTTTTATTTTTCCTCACTTGTTTTCGATTTGGTTTGTTTTGTTAAACAGCAGGAATCTTGTGTATGTTGTGTGTACACTGTTTATAAAACAGGTCTCTAACATCTGTCAAATTGTTTTTGGTTGTTGTCAAAACAACTTTTACTTCAATAAGATAAGGTAAAGTGATGTTGTTGATTAACAGTACACGAATAAAGAAGATCTGGACAGCTTATCGGGGAAAGGGAGGGGGTGAAGTTCTTATTTTTGTTTATCTTTTGAATACTTTTCCGTTCGCTTAAAAAAAAAAAAAAAGTCCCTCTGTCTTTCTCCCTGTTGTTCGGTAACTTTCCTTTTCCTGCCATTTCTCCCTACGGCTAACCCATTCTGCCTGTCTCCCTGTCTGTCTGTCTGTCTGTCTGTCTCCCCCCCCCCCCATCTCTCTCTCCGTCCCTTCTTTCTCTCTCCTGCTTCGCTCTTTCTCCTTTCCCTCCCTCCCCCCCTCTCTCTCTCTCTCATTCACTCTACTCCTTCTTCCCTTTCTCTCTTTCTGTCTCTTTCTCTGTTTTCCAAAAGCATCATACACTTTCTTCAGCTATAATAATAATAATATAACTACCAATGTAAATGTAATGATTTTTATAATTATTCATGTACATTCATTTTGACAGTTTTTTGTTGTTGTTGGTTTTTTTTGTAGTCAAATCTGTGCAGGGAATCTAAATTATTTGACACCAGTAGACATTTTTATTTATTTATTCCTGTTGAGAGAATGTACTAAATATGCTGTTTTCTTGGAGGTGCGGAGAGAGGTAGTCTGAGATGAACAACTCAGTTAAATCACATTCCAGACTGGGATTCTATTTGAACTTTCATGTTCGTATTATCAAGTGAAACTGTAAATTATCTACAGGTGTATAAAGAAAGAGTGTCGGAATCTAACATGGTATTGGCAGCTTTTCTGCTGGCGCCACAACACTTTAACAGTATAATGATATTAGAAACACGAAATTTACGGAATATTGAACATCTGGCACTGATAGAATGGCAGTAGGTCAGAGGTTTTCATTTTTCTCTCCGCACCGTATCTGAAGAGGGCCGAAATCTACAAGCTGATCTAACCATTTTTATCATATTTGCAAAAGTCATAGTGCAGACATACTTTGCAGTGCGGGCCTTTTCCCATCCGATTTTTAACTTCACTTTTATTTGATCTTATTTTTACTTATACGAATCTGAAAGCTGGAAACTAATCCAAAACAAGGTAAAGAAAAAAAAAAAAAAGAGAAAATGAAAGGCGCAAAATGACCGTTGTGAATGTGATCATCCGGCCGACGTGCCGTTAAACCCAAATTCTAACTCCAAACTGAGTATAGTATCATTTTGTGTTGTTATGATCTATAATTATGTACGTTGTTGTCATTTATGCGGAAGGGTCTGCAGGGCAAAAATAGGACTTATCAGTCACATGAGAAGCCATAAGTCATGAAAGAACAGTCTTTCCATTCTGTCCTCTGTGTCCTTTAGTTCTCTTTATTGTCCATGTGTTGAAATTCTCAACAATTTCTCTTCTTTATTCCTCTGGTGTTGTTAAGGTCATCATCATACCTGATGGACGAACTATTATTATTATTATTATGTACGTTGTGAACTATGACGTGACTGACCAGCCCAGTATAAGTCTTAATCTCTCGCCCCCTGTGGTTAATTCAAGTATAGTTGCTGTTCAGAGTTATGTGGTGTTGACCTGGCCAGTAAGTGGGAGTACTGGTTGGCGTTCTCAACTAGAGGTCTCTAATTAGCTTGGAAATTTGATACAGAACTCACTGAAACTTTCTTTCTTTCTCCTGCGTGGGTTGGCTAGGAAAGAGTGCGGGAGAGGGAAGGGGGGTAGGTGGGTGGGTGGAGTAAGAGACATAGAGGAAGAGAGAGCGAGGGAAAGAACGGGGGGAGAGGGAGAGGAAGAGGAAGAGAGAGAGAGAAAGGAAAAGAGAGGGAGAGGGGCGGGGGAGAGAGAGAGAGAGAATGAAATACTCAAAAATGGAGAGAGGATACGTGTATTCTATAAAATATCCATTTAATAGATTGAAAATCAAGGAGATTGTCTTTGTTCTGGAGTTATTAACATTTTTACATACATGCATGTAGGCGTGTATACAGAGTGTGCATGAGCTACACTCGAGCCAAAAAGTTAAGCAACCTTCACTAACAAGATTTGTGAACTCTTGCCATTCAATTATTGACTTTTTTGTTTTTGTATAAAAGAAAATTTTGTTTATGTCATTAAGCCCCATTTTTGGGGCGGGTAAAATGAAATTGAATGTGATTTCAGACTTACATAACAATAAATTGATTCCAATGAACGTGTTTGAATTAATTGAAAAATAAAGTTGTCAGTTCTGAGCATAACCCAGGGTTGCTTAACTTTTTGGCTCGAGTGTAGATTTAGTGAATCACTGAGTAAACACGAAAGAGAACGCGAGTCGGTGGGTGAAACTTTGAGGCTTTCGGTGAGTGATGAGTGAAATAAGGAAACAAGTCGACGGAAACATTCCTGATTTTAGTGCTCGCTGAAAAGTGGGAACCTGTAGATTTTATCTTTTTATCTCTTCCGCCGATCTAACTTGCCAACTTGGTGTTGAGACGGGCCCACAGCTCAGTGGACAGGCCTGGGTCGGGAAATTGTGTGTGTAATTAGGCTAGTGGACCTGGCCAGTATCGCTCAGAGGCCAATCAAAAGCGTTTGTTTATTGAATGTTAAATTGGGGAAGTCACCTTTTCTATGGCGCACCGGTGTAGCACGTTTCGTAATAGCGATGTTTCAGACTTGAATCGGATCGGAGAGCCTACAATAAATCGGATCAAGGAAATCGAAAGTTCAGTCCATATAACTTTTGTTTCTTTTCAGCTGCGGTGAAATTTGAACAGCAGAGTATGTCACTGAAAATCTCGTCTCCTGCCCTCGACCTCCGAATTTCTAGCCCCCACCCCCTTTTTCTTCTCCCCCCCCCCCTTTTTTCCATTGGCACTGTCAAAAAGTGGAAGTAAAAATGCTCATGAAACAATTACCAGCTAAAAAAATAAAAGTGTTGGAAATGCACAATTAATCAACTAAAAGACATACATGATAATAAAAGAAGTTCAATGTATTTCCAGCTGTGTCGTATTGGTTGGTGAGTGTTCATAGGGATGGAAGAAGAGAGATGTGGAATAATGGCTACTTTGTCGAAGTGGACGTGCAAAATAATATATGACACCAAGAAAGTCGTAATAATGGTAATTTTTGGTGATATGGTGAGCGAGTGCGTTTCGTCATTTGCCATCTGGAAATGAAAGTATCACTTTTAAATTTTTCGGAGGGTCATGAAATTTCAGGGATGACGGCATGAATATGAGAGAGAGAAAGAGAGAGAGAGAGAAAGAGAGAGATAGAGAGAAAGAGAGAGAGAGAGAGAGAGCTCGCGTTTGTGTGTGTGGTCATTTGTTCGTTTGTTCATAAATTATTTCGTTTCTTAAAATTGTCGCTGTTTGCAAGGAATAACCTCCACCCATTGGCTGGTTTGTTAGGTTTTTTTTAGGCACGAACTCCAAAAATGAAAAAATTCGTGTACCTGTTACTTCCAGCATTTTGGAATTTGTTCTTAATGTAAGATTTGAAATGAAATTTTTGGTAATAAAATTTAATACGTCAAAAAAAACGAAGCAGACAGAGTACGAGGTGAGAAGGAATTTCCCTAGTTACCCAGAGTCTGTAGCACAGTGTTCGAGATGCCACGTTAGAGAAATGGGTCACAGGAGATAAACCTTATCTGCTCTTGTGGTCTTAACCCGTCGTCGCCAATCTACCTGTTTGCTGATGTAGTTTGATTGTACACGAGAGAAGAACACCGTAGAGAAAGGAAGTTGTTGTCTGAGCAATTGAGAACAAAGCCAAAGAGGTTACCTATCGAATGGAGTGCCAAACATATTTTCGGTGCTTTGTGGTGCTGCGATGTGTGAACTCATAACACTATACACCAGATAGTTGTACATGTTGTTGTGATGTGGTGCCATACGAGTCGGGTATTTGAGGTAGAAACTGTTTACAGCTGATGCTGTGAGGGAAATGCTACGAACTGCAAGGGGCGCAACTGATGGGAGTAAAGGGCCCTGGTTATTGTCCTAACTGGTCCGTTGTACCATTGTTCTCTCTCTCTCTCTCTCTCTCTCTCGCTGTCCCTCCCTCTCCCACCCCCTCTCTCTCTCTGTGTGTCTCACACACAGACACACACGCCATACACTTTTTCTCTTTTTCTTACTCTCTTCCCCCCCCCCCTTTCTTTTCATGGTTTTTCTATCACTCACAATAAGAACACTATAATAATTTTGCTTAAGATGAAGATTTAAAAAAAAGGGATGGGGGGGGGGGGGATATCTTCTATCTATGATCAAACGTTTGAAAATTTCAAAAAATCAACTTTACCTGCATTCTTTACCCCGTACCCACATTTTATAACTACATGTATATATCTCAAACTTCTGCGAAAATATTGATACCGATGTAACAGTTATAAGTACGAAGGCACCAAAGATTCTAGACAGTAAATGTCAGATCCGTGTAAAGTAGGACCGTATCCCTATGTACTTACTTCAAACAGACAACATGGGAATTTTGGTCCACAAAGATGCCATTTTCTGGAAGATTTGGGGAAAGGTACAGGGGAATACAAGTTGAACAACAAACATACACAACAATGGTTGCTTTCATCAGGTGAGGGAAATTCAGGACAGGCAGAGGGAACGAAGTCCAGGAAAGAATGTGAAGAGGGTTTAAAAAAAGAGGGGGGAGGAGGGTGAGACAGAATTGCTGAATGGGCGAAATAGCTTGAGAGTAAATAAACCAAGGCATGACCTATATTATACACACACGTTTACCACAGAGGGGATTGGTCAACAGTACAAAGAAAACAGTGTGAGCTTTTCAGAATTATCATTAGTGTTCAGGCCATGACGTATAACTGTCAGGCGTTCCATGACGTGTTCTGGCAACCCTACCCATCCGTAGAAGCACATCTCAAGCGCTAAATCAGGGTTTTTTTTGTTGCTTTTTTTTCTTTCTAGTTACCGGTAATTCAAGAGAAACTGTGATTATACCAAAATTCCGGAAAATTTAAGTAAATGGTTTGCGGAAATTGCAGCTTGTTTTGAAAATTGGTTTATTTTACTTCACGTCACAAAAGGTCGTCTCCGAATTTTGAAACTACTTTTATTCAAAATGGCGGTAGAGCATTGCATGGCGGTCTTCACCTGTTTGGGCGAAGTAAGTGAGACATACCAGAACACGGTAAACTGGGATGGAGTGTTAATACTGAGGATAGGACCTTAATTTTGTAAACCAAGCCACTCTGGTGCTCGCACACGCGTCATAACGCACGCTCAAATACAAACGAGCACGTAAATTTTACACACATCTATATTAAAAATTTGTGCTTATGAATAAAGAGAGTGGTGTGTTTTTGGTTTTTTTTTTTTTTTTTAGTAAGATAACCTCGGAAGCATGTACAGGACCTTCTCATCCTTCTTTCCGTCTGTCTGTTTGTCTCTCTGTCTCTCTCTCTCTCTCTCTCTCTCTCCCCCCCCCCTTCTCTCTCTCTCCCCCCCCTTCTCTCTCTCTCACACACACACATAAACATACACACCTCTCCCCTTCCCCCCCCCCCGTTGAAATAAAGTAATTTTTTTCACATCTGTTCTCTTAGCCTGCCATATAGATCAGAGGGGAAGAAGTCGAACTCACTTTTCTCAAAAACAGTTAAAGAGGACTTAGACCACTCATGTATTCATAGGCAATTTAATGTGCACATGTAAATAATGTGGTAATGCGGATATCTCTTTTACGCGTGCGTGTACGTCATTTCTCCCCCCCCCCTCCCCCCGGATACACACACACACACCATTCCACAACCCTTCTCTTGTTTGAGGCAACTGCTGACCAAGGAAAACGGGAGTGTCTTGTGAGTGAGTCATACCGACTTGTGATGAAGAAAAAAAAAATGTAGGCATGTGTTAGAGTAAGTCTGGAAATGGCAATGGGAAAATGGTGAGCATGGGAACGCAGTAGAAAAAGTAAACAGCGAGTAATCATCCTAGGGCATTTTAGTGGGTCTTTGTCACTATAAGAATAATTGAAATTCTTGGAAGATTGAGATGACAAGGGATTTTCCGAGGATTTTCCCCACCCCACACCCCTCCCCCTCCCCCTCCCCCTTGGCGGGGTAATTTGTTTTTAATCCTCATTACTTTCGTTTTTTGTTTTTTGTTTTTGTTTTCTTTTGGTTCTCAAATTAGTGTGCGTCCATACCTCAACATAGGAATAGGATGTTAATTCCTTGTTTCATCAAAAACGTACCTGGTTTCCATTTCCACAATGGAAGGTACATTGTTTCGATGCTTTTGTTCTTTAGAGATAGTGGCCGGCGTCGAGACGACCCATGCACTCTGTCATTTCTTACGCCAGTGTCAGAGAACAAGTTTTGGGCATGTGTACAAGGACTTTTGATTGCTGATATATAAGGGCCATCACGAAAGATTAGAGGCAGTCTCTAATCTTTCGTGATGGCCCTTATATATCAGCAATCAAAAGTCCTTGTACACGAAAGATTAGAGACTGCCGGGGGGACAAGGTGGTCTAGAGGCAAGGTGCTCGCCTCTCATGCCAAGGGTCCCGGGTTCTAAACCCGGGCAGTGCAGGCATGTTGGAAAGTGGATTTTTCTCATATTTTCTGAAGTCCCTGGTCCTATTGGGGGGTAGGATCGAGTAGTTCTTGGAAATTGGATTTTTCTCATATTTTCAAATCCCTGGTCCTATTGGGGGGTAGGATCGAGTACCTAGTCTTCTCGGATAAGGACGAAAAAATTCGGAGGGCCCGTGTGCACGTTGCGCACGTTAAAGATACCTTGGCAGTTGGAAATCGTAAAGAGCAGGCCGAAAGGCCGCTGCCCGGGCAAAATTGAAATTAATAGATTAAAATTTATCCATATTATCTCTCCCCCCCCCCCCCCCCCGCCAGAACAAGAAATAATAAAACAAGTAAAGTGAGGTGTAAATGCCAAGGGCAGCGAACCTCCTAAAATAAAGACCTCAAATCATTAGAGACTGCCTAAAAGATCATTTGCTGGCCACTGTGGCAGTATGGTTATCCATGAGAAGGGGAGGGAGGGGGTAATATGGAGAGGAGGAGAGGGGTCAGTTGGGTTGTTCGTGATTATGACACGTATTGTTATTACTGATGCTGATTTTCAACACTCTTTTACGGGCGCTAGTTCAAAGGTGTCGTACCTGAATAACTGAGCACTGACGGACACGTTACTTAAAGAAAATTGCTAGACCTTTAGAAAGACAAGGGATATAAGTAGCTTAGTAACTGGGACGGCGTAAATATCGTATTGGGGAAAGTAAGATGTATAATGGATCAGTATTATTGAAGAGGGATATCTTTGCCTTAAACAAGCACATTTTGTGTTTTATATTGACTTTTTCGTGCATGATTCAAAAGACACCCTTGAAGACCATTCAGACAGAGGGACTAGCAAGGGGATATATGGGTATCAGGACAGTGTTGAATGTACTGGATGTGCATGATCAATGCACGTTAAATGATATAATGTGCTCGTATGTATTTGAGCGTGCGTGATGTCGCATCCCTCCTGAGAATCAGCTGGTAGATTAGAATACCTTGCTTTATTATATGTTTTTGATTATGTCAGATATCACAGCGGCACGGGAGTGAAGAGGGGTGCATAGTAAAGGGAAGCTCTTTAATGGGATATTAAAGCAATTAAGGGACATGTGAAAAGCGTACGCATGACAACAGGATCAGTCACAATAATGTACGTCGAAAAGACAAACTGTTTTTTGCAGTTATTATGGATGCAAAAATTGACACCGTGAAATGGATCATTCTTTGCGTTGATCTGTCAATTTCAGTCTGGGAATGCAAGGCCTTTACTGAGATACTGGACGGTAAATTTTACTAAACCCGTCGATATCCGATCGACTTTTTCTCAGCTCAGCGTTTGGTTTACAGATAGTGTTGTCTTAACCGACGTTCTCTAGAAGGGATTATTCTGAACAATGCTACCGATCTGCATGCATGCAGAGAAAGAAATTTAGGTTTAACTAGTTTAAGGGATGAGTGGTATGAGTCGTGGCGTGAGTCCACGCTCCATCGTCATCATGGTCAATGGGGAGATGTTAATACGACTTGATTAGTCAGTGGAGGTAGTTGTTAACAAGCGTTACAGCGAAAACGATGTAGAGCCGCAGTATAATGAAGCACCAGGTCCGAAGAACTGGACCTTGGTCACTATTCAGGACAGCCTGACCTGGTGGCAGCAAATTGTACAGGATAAATATTAGTATAAGCCGTGACAAGGCACTAATAATATCCTTCTCCTGCTTGAAGCCTGAGGTTTATCTTACCCAGCCTACTCCACCTCCAGTATAGTAGTAATGTGTAGTGCATTACTTCATCCCACTCAGCCTGGCAGCGGGAAGCCATGTTTGGCTAAGCACGTGCGGTGTCCGTGAGTGTAAGAATGGCGACAAGGAGGTTAGCGGGGGTTAATTGTTTATATGATGTGAGAGAAAGTAAATAGCCCACGGCCAGTCCACATTTTTGTGTGGCGCCATTGATAGTTTTCAGTAATGCTTTTGGTCTAGGATTGTAGTGAGTTTCTCTGGCTAGATAGTTTTCCTAGCAATTTGGGGTTCGCGGCCATTGTTTTTTCCCCTTCCCTCGTCATTTCTTCTTGGGTGGCATTTTGTGTGTGTTTCGAGAGAGAGAGAGAGAGGGAAGGGAGAGAGAGAAAGAATTACATCCCATGACGCTGTCATTGTTAATATTTAGTTCATTATATCGAAACGAGGCACAGAGAACTTTATTCTAACATTATAGAAGGTGTATCACTGCGCACAGAGGGAACCTAAAATGGCCGTACACGCGTGTGCATCCATAAAGCTCCCCATGCACACCATTAGTTTTGCCATGCCTTATCAAGTCAAGAATTTTGTTAAATAATATGCAACACATCAACGCAACACACAAAGATAGAACTCTTATGTAGTCTAATTATTGATCGGACACATTGGGGTGAATCGGGAGATCTGAACAATGGAAAATGGCGTAGGTTGAGATTCAGCATCACGGCCCGGTGATTCGTGTTTAAGAGCAATAAATTTACACGACCACATTACATAATGGTTGGAGTTTGTATTCCTGAAAATCCAAGTTCAGCGACCTCTTTCCGCCTAATTAACGAAACAAGCTAGGTTTATCTTGGTAAGGTGATGAACGTCTCCAAGTTTATGAAAGAGTCGTCAAGAACGGAGGTGTAAATTGAGATGCGCGGATTTCCGCCATTAGCCAGCTCGCTGGACTTCCCCACGAAAAGCCCGACATTTTTTTCCTTCGCTCTGTGTGTTTGATTTTCTTAAGTCTATATTTACTTCTATGCACTAACGATAATTGCCACTGTCCGATACATAACTCAAAATGTTCTTTTCACGTGCCAGTTTCAAGCCTATTGGAAACCCTCTATATTTAGCGAGTATTTTCGGATATCATATCATAGATAAGGAACATACGAAAAGGGCATGCCGTGTATAGAACTGCTCCATATGAGACATTTGTTTCGATGGTCTGGGAATGGAAGACACCGCTTCAAAATGTTCTCCAAAATGTTCTTTTCACCTACTAGTTTCAAACCTATTGTAAACCTTGTATTTAGCGAGTGTTTCCGCAAATAATATCAGTTCAGCTATAAGGAACCTGTACGGAAAGAACATGTGTTATATGGAACTGTTCCACGCGAGACATTTATTTCGATGGTGTGGGAATGGAACACATGCAAATGATTTATTTCAATTCCCGGGGGCAAATGGGTGAGAATGGAGATGTTACAGTCAATTGAAATAGTTCTCTGCAACTGAGTCTGTATTACTCTGCAATCTTGTTAGCAACTCTGTAATGCTTTGTTATATTGTCATTGGATCTACTGAGTATTGTAACTTGGTCTGTTGTGCTCTGAAACTTTGTTACAGGATCTCTGGAACTCTTTAATGTTGTTACCAAATCCCTGGCACTCTGTGATATTGTTATGGGGGTTCCAGTATTCTGTAATGTTTGTACGGATCTCTTATGTTCAGTAATGCGATATTGGATCTACAGTACCCTACAGCATCTTCTTTAGTTGCCTTGTACAGAGAATTAAAGTATTGTGAAGTGGCTAAGTATCATTTCCTGTCTGTCCAGTAGCCACCCCCTCTTCCCATAGTCTAGTTAAAACTGCAGACCAAGTTGTACCGATGACCCAGCTGGACTTGAAATCTGAGACGATGTCCGGATGTGGATAATTAAAGGGTGGGGTCGCGTGGCTGGTCCAAATTCTCTGCTTTTATGTTCCAACGTTGTAATGTTTAGATATAAATGTCATGGAGTTTGAGGGGAAGGGGGGGGGGGAGGGGAGGGGAGGCGGATAGATAAGTGTAAGCCAATGTTGTGTACTCTATGTAGATCTTATTGAACATCTGTCTATCTATCTATCTGTCTATCTGATTATCTGTCTATCTATCTATCTATCTATCTATCTATCTATCTATCTATCTATCTATCTATCTATCTATCTATCTATCTATCTATCTGTCTCTGTCTGTCTGCCTGTCTGTCTCTCTCTCTCTCTCTCTCCGTCTAATATTGTCGTGGGGTCTCCATTATCCTGTGACGTTTGTTTGCCTGTCTCTCTGTCCGTCCGTCCGTCGGTCTGCCTGTCTGTCTCCCTCTATCCCTCTCTCTCTCCGTCCGTCGGTCAGCCTGTCTGTCTGTCCATGTGTCCGCCCGTTCGCCTCTCTGTTCATCCACCACAGATAAAACTCTATCCACCCATCAGCCTATCACTGCATTATCAGGCTACCTTTTATTTCAGCCTGTAAACGCCATTATCAAGCTGTCACACGGCTAAAATCAAGAAAAATCTAGACGCATGACATCTGCCTGTCCACCCTTCATGCCTCTGTATAGAAAATGGCTATCTTTCCATGCATCTTCACACGTCACGGTCCGTCTGCTATTGCTTTAAACATGATGACTAGGACAGTGTTATCTGGAGTAAAATCCTATTTTCCAGTATTATGTGAAATTCCCATGCGTTGATTGTACTCTGCTTCGGTTACCTTGCTCGACGTGTCATTCTTCGGTAGATCTGAATAGATTTGACTGGAGAAACACACACAAATCTATTTCAATAGGCTCTATAAGCTGTATGTAGATTTGCCTTACGGGAGTCATACGGTCCCATTATTGTCAAACTCGTGAAATTAATGGGTACTGGAATTTTGAGCTCTGCGCTTTTAATCTTTCTATTCTGTTGATGTAAACAGTGATATTGTTCCACAGAGCTCTATCCAACTGTATATTATATCTATTTATCTGTCTATCTGTTTGTCCGTCCATCCGGCTGGCTGGCTGGCTGTCGGTCGGTCGGTCTGTTTGTCCATTCAGTTGTTATATTCTTGCTCATTGCTGTCTTTATTAATTTAACATGAGTATTATAGTGTAGCGCCAGCAACTTACGACTTGTAACGTCTGTGTCAATAGGCGGATACTGGCCTTTACTGAGACAACCGTTGGAGATTAGACTGCTGGACTTTTTGTGATCTTTTTCGTTTTGAATTTCTTCCTTCTTTCGTCCATCCTTCCTTTCTTTGCTCTTTATTATTCCCTCCCTCCCTCCCCCCCCCTCCCCCTTTCACAATTTCTTCACTTTGTTTTCCTGCATCGCCCGTTCCGTCTTCCCTGAAATGTTTGTTTTTTTCTTCCCTGTTTTTCTGTCCGTCATCTCAAACTTTACAGTCATGATCTGCCTTCTTATCCCATTTCCTGACCGACACAACCCTCAACACAGATCATCTCGACATTGCGCCGCCATGTTACGGAAGAAGACCGAAGACGCTAATTTAAGTCAGATTCGCATTTTAACAGTTTTATAAAATACCGACCTGAATATCAAACTCTATGGTGCTCTGCCAGAACTGCAGAAAACCGTAGATTTTATTAAAAGAACAAATCTGCAGATTTAGATTGGTGAACGAAAGAAGAAGAAGATAAAATGAAATGTGCTCTATTTTTCTATGTGGGGTTTACGTTCGTACGATTAATAGTTTCCAATATAAAATCTCCCCTTAGAATGTCAAGGTTCCATCTCCACTATTTGGCTGAACTGAGTTATGCACTACACACTGCTTCTACAGGAGAAGAACGCGGATTCGGCGTGTTGTTTGGAAGTATTACCGAAAAGAAAATTTTTTTTTAAAGTTTCAACAAAAGCTATGAGCACATGAAACTTTAACCATCAGTTTCTCAAAAGTTGATGGAAAGGAATTAGAATTTTGGTCATTCTAAGAGGACGAAATTGATCGAAGAATAAATCACAGGGCGGCACGAAATTCTATCTCTCGTCTCTTGTAAACTTTTGGTTGTAGAGCCTAACACTCTATTTTTGCGTAACAGGACAGAGTAGACATGCTCTTAATAACGTCCCTCTTCATGGACCCTTTTAAATTAGCGACGCACACTCACCAGCTCAGCTGTTGTCCGTTTTATGTTTTCCCTCTGTCCCAATCTGCCCGTATTATTCTCTCTCGTGATGTTTTTCATTCTCCCTTACTGTTTTTTAAAACTTGAACATCATGGTCCAGCAAAGCGGTTCTCATTCATGTGGGTCATTTGACTTGATAGTGGGTCCCCGGTCGCGGCTTCCCTTTGCCTGTTACCATTATTATTCATAGAAATAGGAAGAGTAATCCCATTTGGGCTTATATATAATAATAAATATCGAGGGCTATAACCAGAATGTGCCATGTCCAATTTTATTCATTGCTCTTAAATGCCTGTAGATATCCAAGACACAAGGTGTGTGACTTTATTTCATAACCCAATAAAACTATTCATGTGACTGTGTTGAAGTTATTGCAATCATTTAAATTTTCATGAAGGTTACAAATTTCAGACTGTTTTTTCTCGATTTGACTGGTTGCCAACCCTAGGTGTCTATATCAACCAACCAATCAACTGATCGGTGAAATCAGTCAATCAGCGAAGCGTAGCAATACTGTTTATGTGGGCACTTAAATAAAGAAAAATAGATGGTGATGATATAGCTTCGTCTGGTGTTTACCCTGTAGCGACAAAATTAGGTGAAGCCTCAGCCGCAATAAGTTGAGAATCCCCGAAGTACCGACGCCCGTACGTGGTGGTTATGGCATTCCTGTGCTGGTTGGTTGGTTAATTGTACGGTCCATTAGCCGCGGGACTAACAATGCTGGGTGTCAGGTTTATCCGGGACAGTTCTCTTTACGCTAGGCAGAATCATACCATACTGGCTCCAGCGGGGAGAGTGTATGTGTCAATCTAGTGCTGGACAGTTTAGTAATAGATCAGAAATGTGGGCATATTAACTGGCCTAGATCTACATATTGACCAGTGGCAGTGGCGTAGAGAGCAGGGAGAGGAGGCGTGGTGCTGGACGTTGTTACGAGGTGGGTCCTCGAGTGTTACGAGCTCAAGGAAGGGTGTTACAGATGGGGATTACTAACTTATAAATTTAGGTGTTCGACTGCATTTTTAATAAATATCGAGAGGTTTTAGAAATTACTCTGCCATACCATGCCACATACACTAATAACAATTTCGAGTACGTTATATCAAGGACCTTGTAGGGCCACAAATTTATTACTTAAAATTCCTAACAATTTCGTCTATCGTTTACATATTAAAAGACAACATTGCAGCATCAAATGAAAATACTAAAATACATAACTATAAATCTCCTCTAGATCCTTAAGAGATTTGAAACTCTATATCATTCTGATTCATACACAGTTTACTTAGTAATTATTTATCTTCAGAAATATAGACTGCCTACTATCTCACAAATGATATACTTAGGTCTCAGACGACAATATTAACTCATTTAACTGCTTATAAAGGATCAAACCGTCAAGACACACTGACGTAGTTAAGATAGATCTAGATCTGTTCTAGGATGGGCTGGCAATCCCCAGCCTCATCCAGACACATCAATTACAATTTACAAATGTGTATATCAGTCACTCTTTCTAGATCTTAATTGCAAGTAAAACTTTATGGTCTTGCATTCCTTTGGTCGCACTTCTACTGGAAAGTTAGGGTCAGATTCACATCATCTCGAATCATTTTGATGGACTTACGATTGGTTCCCTGAAACGATTTCAGGGAACTGGAGAAAATAGCTGTGGATTATTTTCATTGTCTATCCAGGACATAGACATGACTTAACAGTCTGTTGGTTCTCTCTGGCTGAACCTCTAGCCGACGACCTTCGTAGCTGGAAACTCTACATGGAAGTGAGGTAGCATAAAGATGTTCCCGCTTATCTTCTGCTGCAAATCCACGTGACTGCTCAAATTTGATTGGTGCATCCACTTCGAGCTCCGCTCGCAGCGCCAATAGATTCTATTAATAGTAACAGACAAAGTCACTAAACTATATCAAAACCGTTCGCAAAGTCTCTACACCCTAAACGTTTTATGTACGAATTTATTCACTCCTTATTCGCCCCGTCTTTCTCTGTTAAAGTACACCCAAACCACGGGGTCGAAAACTGCATCGTCACTGTTAATTTATCCATTCGTTCTATCCTGACCCACTTTCTTTCCATCTCTAAGAAAAGCGTTACAAAAACAAACTGTCCACGGGAATAGTTCAAGGACGTTTGGACTGGCCAAAATCAATGATGGCATGAAACAAACAAAACGTGACCTAGCACGGTAATTCAAATCCTAACCCTGACAGACGTCCTCGACACTAGAGTTGCAGGGGCTCGAGTGAAAAAGAGAGAGCAAGAGAAAAACCCTATAAAGGATGTTATGTTGAAAGACTGAAGAGATGAAAGACCAGGATGCGGGATGGACAGTGTTATTACTTCCTCATCATTTTTCATCCCAAGAAAGGGCACCATGAAAATTACACATGATGACATTAGTAAATCCATTGATTACTTCCCCTTAGGAAAATTGTCCACCGTGTGCACTACCAAAAAAAGCACAATAGCAGTATCACAATGCAGTTTGCGGTTTGTTACAACTGAATAATGATAGCATTTTAGACAAACAAACTGTAAAACTGATATATTAAATTAAATTTGGGTGATGTTGTAATTGTGTTAGTGGTCAGTTTGAGACATTAATAATAAAGAGGAACAGTGTTGATTTGGAAATGAAGAATTTCCGTTTCTTCATAGGCTAGCATTTTGCAAAATAACGATTGTTTGACAACTTTCCCAGCAAAGATTGATGAAGTAGTGAGCATTTGTAAAGCTTAAACTATTCTATTTCTGTGTTTCCTATAAACTATTTTTATCTTTATCAAATTTGCAGTATCGTGAAGAGGGTATCGAGTTCTCCCACATCACTTTCACAGACAACACAGCATGTGTGGAACTGATAGAAAAAGCTCCTAAATGTGTGTTGAAAATGTTGGATGAAGAATGTCGTTTTCCCCAGGTGAGTCTTCTCATCTTCTTATCTTACTGTATGTACACAAAATCATGCAATGTTGAATAAAACTGTTGTTTTCCCTGGTGGATAGGCAAGTACACTCAGAGGCACTTACATGCATACTGCACACACACACACACATACACACACGCACGCGCAGTGAGCGTTGAGTATTATCAAAGCCTTACTCATTCTTCCTTGTTCATAGAGGTGACATCAGGACAGTTATGATTGGACTGTGATTAGATTTGATAATACAAATTTTTAAATTTTTCTTTCTATCTTTTTAAAAATTTTTTTTAATATGAATTGATAAATGTGAGATCTATGAAAGTTTGATATCGATATACATTATTAAAGGCCTTCATAATAGTCAAGAATAGAACAGATGAGACCAGAGCATCCCTACTGAGAATCATCTGCTAGTTAAGAATACCTTGCTTTATTATATGTTTTTGATAATGTCAGATATCACATCACTGAATTTTTACATTGTGGTCTGAGGTGAATGCTATACAAAGCCACAGTCCAGAATTGTGTGAAGTGTGTCTAAGTAAGTGTCTTCTAAATTTAATGACGGAAAAACTTCACCTCAATGCTGCATTCACATTATTTAACTGCACTGTAGGTTTCAGTGTTTTGACAGACGGTGCAGATTGATCAGACTGTAGTAGAGCATAGGGGTTTGAAAATCTTTTGGGTTCCAAATGTGTTAAGTTGCTTTGCCAAGCTGCTAACACATCTTTGCTTTCACCAGGGCTCGGACAAGTCTTATCTGACCAAACAGCACCAGGAACTAGAGGACCATGAGTACTACATCAAGGGAGATCGCAGGAACTGGGAGAAAGAGTTTGGTATCCAGCATTATGCAGGAGTAGTGGTCTACACAGTGCAGGGGTTTCTGGATAAGAACAAAGACACACAGCAGGACCAACTGTTTGAACTGATGCATTCAGCCAAAAACACATTTGTGGAGGATCTCACCAGATTTCAGGTGCCTTTACTGACTCTTTTGAAGATGTTAAAGACCATAATATCTTGTGACTGCTAAATTTCAGAAGAGGCTTCATATTATATATTTCAGATCTATGGATTTTGTTACTTGCACGCAGGAACTTTATATTGTTTTTCAGTGAGCCTTTGTTAAAAGCATGGGATTTAGCACAAACAGTATTTTTTTTAAGTCTTAAAGGATTCACAGTAACTAATCGGGTTTGACAGACACTTCCCAGCCTGAAACAACATTATATTTGAGATCCTTGTTTCTAACGGCTCTGAGATGGTGATTTTATCCCTTTTTTATTCATTGCTTCTTGTGTTTTGTGGTAGGTGTCCATTTAGAAGTTATTAAAGCTTTGATTTGACACCTGCATATTTTGGAGATTTGGTACAGTATCTGTATAGTAAACTAATTTAGTCTTTTAAATGTGGACAAAATGTTTTTTACTAGGCAGTTTATAGACTACCGAAAAGTTCTGCCTGCCACATATTGATGTGTCCAATCCTTTTGTATACAGGATTTACTGGGAGTCAGGCTGGAGGTCTTGCAAGGAAGACAGACCATTTCTCGCACTGCCAGGAGCAAACCTACTGTAGGTGACACTTTCAAGCATCAGCTGAATGCACTGGTGGATGTCCTGGATCTTACTAATCCCTGGTATGCATGTGTTTTTTTTATTTCTGCTTGTGACAGCTCAGCCTTTTTGTAACTTTCAGAGTATCCAATGATACACAGTTTCATTTTATGCATTGTTTTACAGAGTCAAAACTCATGTTTTTGCTCATTGAAAACAGGCTGCCCTAAATGGCATCTTACAACGTGAACTTTGTAAAAGTATTGTGGTGTCCGGTGGTCCCTCATTCTGGAGGATATTCGTGAGATTTTTTTTTTTAATTTCAATTTTTAATACACTAGGACTACAAGATTGCATACAATTCATGTATTATAAATGTATTCTTTCAGGTATGTACGCTGCCTTAAACCTAACTCTGGTAAACGTCCCAACGATTACCAAGAGAAAGAAGTGCTCTTACAGCTGAGGTATTCAGGGATGCTGGACATCATTCGCATTAAAAGAGAGGTCAGTAAATTCAAACTAGAATGTCATGTTTTACAATGTTAGGAATTCTGTAAGGCTGAGGACTGGCATAACTAATTGTTGCAAAAACCATAATAGTGTCATGTAGCATGTGATAGTTAATTCCATTTCTGAAAACCTCCTACTTACGGTGTCATAAAGTTATTGTAAATGGTCAAATAAAGAATTTTTTATCATACAAAGTGACATTCCTAAGTGCTAAATAGTTATTTCACAGGAAACTATTCTGTCCATTGGAGAGTCCGAAGTGCACGTTGCCATGTTTAAGTCCAGAATATTTCAAGATGTGAAAAATGGCGTACTTATTTATATTTATCAACAGGCTTTTTCTTTGAAATCAGTGTTTTAAACACGCGAAACAGTTAGATAATAACAGCACCCACAAAAAATTGTCTTCAATGATAGATAGAAATCATGACTTTCTAAATGTAAAGTAATGCAGTTCTAACAGAGATGCTGTAAGTTGTCTGTACAATAGGTGGCATCCGGAGTAATCCTAGAGTTTACTGTTTGTTCATGCAAAGATTTCCACATGTTCATGCGCTGGGCTTAAAAATTTGACAATAATTTTAATTGATCCTCTTTCTCTGTCTTCCTTTCTGACAGGGTTATCCAGTACATGTCCAAGTTGATACTTTTCTCAGCAAGTATGGGATTCTTCTTGACAAAAGTGTGATGGGAGATGACCCCAGTGGACAAGTCAAAAACATTCTTAATGCCCTTGGCTTGCCCAAAACAGAGTGGCAAGTTGGCAAAACAAAGGTAACAGAATAATAGTAGTAATACTTATAAAGGTTTCATTCAGAAGTTGAGCAATAATGTTTGATAGTACATAACAAAAACAACAGTCAATAAACAAAAAACTAACAAGTGAAATGGGGGAAGGGGGGGGGGGGGGTATTGGGACATTAATTATAAGTTCTATTTTGTTTACTTTTTGCAGCAAAATTATTGTAGGAATTTATAAAAATGGAATGTAGGCTATATATCAAATGAAACATGTCATAAATATGACAAGGTTATATTTTCAAACTTTGAGGGGGGTTGGTATTAAGCCAAGCATTTCATAAGTGGACATGACGTGGGGGGGGGGGGGGGGGGGTCCGATCCAACAAATTGTCTAACATAAAGCTATAATTTAGATGTGCGCATTGCATCTGCCACTAATAAGTAAGAACGACTGATAACAATTCATAATTCTTTGGAGCCTCAGCCATTCAAAAAAATTATGTGCAAATTGTCCAGTTTTGCTTTTCTCCTGGTTAGGGTCACTCATTTACACCTCACAAACTGTCATGCAAGTAAACATTCATGCTTTAAAAACCACTTCTTCTGAGATGTTCCATGAACACACTTGTTTATGTACAAAAGAAAGTTACATTTGTCTATTACATGACCTAATTTCTTTCATAGAGTTTTCTGTTCTGTCAGGAGGCACATTTCTCCAGTATAAGTTTTTATGTTCTTCATGGGTTTTTTTTTCTTTTTCTTTCTTTTTTTTTTTTGTTGCATCCATGTGCCTAACTCACCAAACAAACAAACGAACAAACCAAAACTTTGAGAGAGAGAGAGACAGAACAGAAAGTTGAAGATCACAGGGAGAAAAAGCTACCATAGTCACAAGGACTGAATTTTGCCTTTCCCCCCATGTTCAAGCTTGGTTCATCTGCCTCTTCTCTGTAAAACCAAAGTTTGAAAAAAAGACGTGCAATTACAAATATTAGAAACCATCTTTTCAATTGCAAGAAAGAAATAGTGGACTTTCAAACTTTAAAAATTGATTTTCCCTGTGTCACATCTTCATGACTATGGTCTTTCCCCCTGTAGTCATCAGATGTAAACCAAGCCAGTTCCATTCATTAAAAAAAAGAATAAAATGTCAACCTCTCTATAATCTTTTTTCAAGAGAAATAGCTACTCTTGTTTATAATGCTGTCAGTTGTTTTTACTCCCCTTGACTTTCTTGTCCTGCTACTTTGTGAAAGGATTTGAGACAGGAGTTGCCTTTTTTATATTGATCCCTTCATGGAGGGAGTTAACTCAGTAATAGGCTCAGTAGTCAATAGTGCCTTAAATTAGGTTACATCTTGTTACTGGGAGATGAGGCTAGCACAGCTGAGAGTATTGTTGGAGGGGGGGGGGGGGCATGATGAGGCACTGTGAATATTGAGTGTGAAGCTGGTATTCGCAGGGGGGGGGGGGGGGACACTTGAGTCAAGCCAAAGATTGCCACATGAAAAATGCCCAGGTCATAGGTCATTGGTATGGAGCAAATGAAGAGATAAGATTGAAATCTTCACAAATGTCTCATCAGCCTAGAGCCATTTAACAATTCTGTAATGTGTAGAGAATATTAAAGTTTGTTAACCCTTATAACCACCAACATTCTATTTTTGAATTATTATTCTCTAATTAACTTGACAACAATGATTTCATTTTTTTTTTTGCCAATGTCTGGTGAACAGAAATTTTGTAAGTTTGCTGGCCTGTGCATTAGAACTTTTTGAAGAAGGCAAAAGTTTTGAATCCAGAGGATTTTGAAAATGAACATTGTGGTAGCAACCTTAACCGCAGAAGATTACCACAAAGGGGTTGGTCAGCAGTAAATAGTTGTTAGTCTAATCTAAAGATTGTCATTAAATAGCCAGGTACTAGGGAATTACTAAATACTAACTTTGAAGCTAAAAACAACTAACGACAGACATAATACAACTTTATCTTCGCAACTAATTGCCTTTCTCAGGCAGTAGGCAGTAGGAATGAACACAACTCATTGATTGTGAGTGAGGATGTGGCTGCTGGGGCTGGCAAAGCTTGAAGAAAGAGATTGGGAAGTGTGACCTGAGATTAATTTGTAGGCTGGACTGCCAAGACCACTTTGGGATTTCTCCATCACAGGAGAGAGTGAAGAAAAGAACGAAAACCAAATAAAAAAACCAAGTCCATTCTTAATTTCCAACCCCAGTGCTGACAAAAGGGGGTCTGGTCTGTCAATCAGTGCAGGAAATGAAGATAAGAGGAAGAGGGAGGTTTGGGAATCCCCATAAGGGAGATTACTGTGATAGATTGCACAGACAGACCAGCCTTGAATGGTTGGCAAAGATCTAGCCAAACTTTGTTAGGTGAAGTTGTTGTTACATGACTGGAATAATGTCCCTGTCACATTCTTTAAGTGTAGTCTTTAATCATAATAAAAACAAAAGACAAAAAAAAAAAAAAAAAGCTAAAATAAACAACTGTACACCCGGTCCTGAAAAACCCAAGATTGACGGCACAATCAGATAAATGCAAAAGGCATGGCACGGGGATTACCACCCTCCAGAATAGGAAAATCAACAGATAAACAGAAAAATAGTCTGTCCTTAAGAATGGATGTGTTTTTTTCCTGTACACAGAACAAAACCCAAACAATAGTCAAAATCCTCCAAAATTAATAGTGTGTAGTTGCAAAAGTATTTATTTCCACCAGTAGATCACATAATCTTTCATTTTACCGCATTATTATTTATTATTTCAAATTACTCTGAAACTGAGGTTTCCGTACACAAGCACATTAAATTAGAGCTGATCTGCTTTTGTAAACCGTATTGATTGCAACATCTTTGAGGTGAATTATGTAAACAACAAAGTGAAGGGCAGATAATTAGCACCTACAACACAATGAGTTCAACTTTAATTGAGATGAACTTTCAAAAAATGTATTTCAGCATAAGATAATCAGCATATTCAGACCAGGTCAGCGTGGTTAAATAATTGTTATGCCACTCTAGGAAAACAGGCAAACCTGTAATTGACTTTATTTTGACAGGTGTTCATGAGGAACAGTGTATTTGAACCTCTGGAAGAGAGGCGGCAGTGTCTAATGAAGAAGAAGGCTATTTATATCCAGAAAATGTGGAGAGGATTTGTTTGCTGGAGAAGTGAGTATTTAATAATTTTAATTTTGTTTGTCCAAGTGGATAATAGAGAATCCATGTCAACAAGTAGAATTTTTCTAACTGTATGTGGTATCCTGCCAACAAAGTTGGTCCAGAGACTATTAACCCTTTTTCTGACCAGCCCGAACGCCATTCCTTCCTTTAGACTACCAGAAAAATGGATTATCGGGTAGAAAGACAACTGGAGAAGACAAAATTAACAGTGCAAAAGATGCTGGACGGTGTCAGCCGATATATAGGCCTCATAGCAGTTTTAGCATGAAACAGTGGGGCCAATATATTGGTCATGCCGCAATCTTCCACAGTGTATATGGACCGATAAATTGGCCCTTCATATAGTGGCAGCCAGAAGGTTAAAAAATTTTATTTTATTTTTTATGCATTAATTTATATACCGTTCAAACCAAATATTGGCTGACAAAAATGATAAAATATTTATAATCAGACAGAGTCATAGTCACAGTTCATGTATAGAAGTTTGTGATGTCAAAACTTGAATTTTCTTCTGTGATGTTGTCTTTGACGTTTCTTTTGAGTTTACTCATTATTATGCTTTTACTATGCAGATATGACTGATCTTGTTGTGCCGAATGAATCACCTGTGTCATTCTTGTATAGTTTTGTTTCTGTATACATTTACTGAGATTATTATAGCCTATTATCCCAGGCTAACACTCGCTGGATGGTTGTTTGGCAACAGTTAACAACACCTAGTAGAACTTTTTCTTTTAATATTCTTATTCTAACATTATTTTATTTGTGGCTTTGTTCTTTTCCTGCCATCAGTGGTCTGTGGTCTCATCACTTCACCCTTCTAATGATGTAAATTCCTTTTACCAGCATGGCATTATTAGTTTCTATACTGAATATTTGTATTCGCAGATTACCAAAGAAAGAAGCAAGCAGTTCTTATACTTCAGGACAGCTTTAGATCCTTCAGATTACGACTGGAGTTTCTGCGAAAACGTAGGGCTGCAATCTCCTTTCAGGTATGAGTTTGTCCATATAGCTTTGTATGAAAATGTTTCATATTATTGGAAATATTCATAAAGAGAAAGTAACTGCTACACTACTTGCAAGTAGCACACTTTGTAAGTAAGTACATTATATCAAGATACATAGATTCATATTGGGAACAGCTTGTGCTGACAAAATTATGCAGGCAACAGGTAGAGGATGAATTGTTAATTAGATTATGTCTCCAGATTTGTCTGTGGGCAAGGCTATTTATACGCATAAAACTAACTCATCGTGTTACTTGCTTGTAGTTTTTGGTTTCCATATTTTAAAAAAATCCTTGATGTTTCCTATGAGAAAAAAATCACACATCTTCATACAAAGAAATCTTTATCTCACTGAATAAAGTGGACTGACATGGAAATGCTGCTGATGTATTTTATGTAGGGATATGTGAAGAAAAGGTGTAGAGAAGAGTAGTTGGGGGGCTTTGTTTTAGGGCCAAAGGCTTTTACACCTCGCTTTTCATGTTGTTGTTTGTTATTGCTTTTGTTTCCTGTGCGACATCTTCGGCTTTTTGTTCCTCTGATTCATCTCTTTCTTCTTCTTCTTAGCCCTCAAAAGGGCTGTTTGGTCTGGCAGGCAGAGAGTATGGCGGAATACGTAAAACTTCATGTATTGAATACAGTTGGTCTTCAGTGCAATGTTCAAGGCCAGTATCATTAGAAAGAATAGTAAGCTTAATAAAGCAGTTACTCATTTGCTGTGAGCCTGAGAGTGATCTGTGTTAAATTTCTTTCTCATTTTCAGTCTCATTACCGTGGCCGCCTGGCCCGCAAACTTGCCACAGGGATGCGGAGGAAGAAACAGCAGGAAGAAGAGAGAAAGAGGAGGGAGGAGATAGAGGCAGCAAAACAAAAAAGAGAGAAAGAATCAGCTGATCAAACAGCTATTGATGAAGCTCTTAGGTAAGTTCCACCTATCAACATTTATATATTCATCAAAACAATTTTCTGGCCTTTTTTTTGTTTAATTAAATACTCGTGAAGCCTCTTTAAACGTTCAAAACAAAATCATTTGTTCTAATTTTATGGTGATAAGTCTAGTATGTTAGTGAATTATTTTATGAAATTGATTCCTGATTTTATCAGTGAAGAAAGGAAAATCAAAAGAGCACGATACAAGTTCAGTTGGCGGAATATTTACAGAGTAAGATTTTTCACAACTTAAAAGGCAAACTTGAGGAGCATTGAAAACAAATGTTTATATTATTTATTTTGCAGCATAGTTTCTTAAAAACTATAAATTAAAAAGTCCCCCCCCCCCCCCCCCCCCTTTGTGTTGTAAAGAAGTGCAGAGTTAGAAGTGCTGGTTTTTCTTCAGTATTGTTTTAAATTTTGTCATGATTGTGTGTGGTTTCTTACCATTGACTTTGGTCCAGTTTTTGAAGTTTTCTCTGGCTTATATGGAGTGATTGCAGTTGTTTTTGTTCTTTGGCCCCATTGACCCACCTAGACCAACCTGGTGGTTCTAATGGCTCTGATTTTGTCATGACATTTTAGTGTTAGTTTGGCTGGTAGATTATTGCTATATTGTCAATCTGTCAGTCAGATATTGTGGTAGAAGTCATACACAGTCATTTGACACAGAGATGGAGCTCTTTGTAACCTTACAGATGATTACAAAAGTTTAAACAATGATGCTTGGGACAAAATGTAAATTTTGTTATTTTAACATCTTCAAGAATGTGCGTTTTACTTAATTTCCATGTACAGAGGTCTAAACTACTCACCGCTGATTGCTTCATTTAAACAATCATTCATATCCTAATGAATAACAGTTTTTTTTATTTTGTTTTGTTTTGTTTTATTTTTTCAAGACTAATATTTTTAATAGTGTATTCAAATAGCCTCATATGTCTGTTACTTAGGGTTTAATCAGCACATAACATTTTGCACTTAATAAACAACCTAACATTGATACTCATTCATACAGCAGCACAGCAAGTACGGTATTAATTTTTTGTTCATACCCATCATTATAATAAATCACTCAAAAAGGTTAATTACATTGCAAACATTACAATAGAGTGAAGTACAGTTTTCCTACATTGTTAGATAGGGCAGCTTTTTTCATTGTTCTAAATATGGAAGTATTGCATGACTCTTTTCAAATCGGTCTCTGTACTATGATTGAGACTGTACTATGATTGAGACGTGCAGTGTATTCAATTTGCTGAAATATTGTTGAAATTTTGTTTTACCCTGACAGCTACACAGCAATTACAATGTACCACAGGTTTACAATATATATATGCATGTAATCCGAACTCGAGAAAGGAACGACGAGCAGAGCCAAAGATTGTAAACTCAAGATTAGACTGTTGAAATGATTTTGTGTAAGGAGATCCTAGAACTGAGAACTGTAGCCAATGTCTTCTCTTGAGCCAAACCATCAACTCAATGGCAAGGCGACTTTTCTATATCACAATCCCTACCTTTGCAGGAAAATGAAAAAGAGACAATCTTGGCAAATAATATTAAGGTATAACTTTTACATGGATGTTCCTTTTTTTAAAACTTTTTTTTTACTCATAGGTGTTGTGTCGTTTCTTCATATTTCATTTATTATTTTTAGTTCTGTTTTTTTTTTTCACTTGATGTTCTCAGCATTTTGTCATGGAGCTTTTTATTTTTATATGTGTGAATGCTGTACATTTATATTTTAGTGTGGAGCCTCTAGTTTTTTTCTGTCTTACAGTAGTAGAATTAGTGTTGTAGTGCATATCGGAAACACTGCATGGTTAACTTTACATCCTAACGTTTGCATTGGGCAAGAATCTCTGTGGTATTTCGGTGATTATCCATTCTATTTAACTGCGGATAAATAATGATACCATTTCATTGTTAGTGAATACAATGTGTGGATTTCGTCTTCTGGATACCTTTAAATGTATCTTGGCAGTTTGGAATACAGGGATTCGAAACTAAAATAGAAGAACGCCTGTATGATTGTTGTGAGATCTGTGCTGCAATTACGTAAACGCCACTATAAAAATAAAAATCACCGCTTTAAGTTATGTGAGAGTACTCTTGAGCCAAGGCTTAATTTAACTTAATACCTGTTGATTTGTTTCATTTAAATCACCATGATTGTGGACGTGTAGATCGGCATGCAATACTGCGCCACCATTGTCGGTTCTTCAAGCATTCTTTAAAACTCGGATCTGATCTAAGCCTGGGATGGTTTAGGTGACGTGAGCAAAATGTGAAAAAGAAAACTTCGTTGGCGCGCGACATGCAATGAGGGATGAAAGACGATACGAAATGGGAAATCGAATTTTTTTTTTCCCAGTGAGTCGTTTCCAACCTGGAAGAAAATGGCTGAATGAAAAGGTCGCCATTCAGTTAAAGACACTTTTATTGCCCGGGCAGTTTATGGACTACTGCCGTCATGTTTGTCTTTTATGCATAATGGGTTTTATGAGGCAAAGAGAAGATAAAAGAGTACGAGCTGTATAACTGAGAAGGGAGGCAGGTATCCGCACGACTAGGTCCAAATAGAGACGGGAATAGGAAATCAGTGAGCCTTGCAAAGTTCGGCCTTTTAATGTGCAATGTGCATGTTTGTTGTTATTTGTTGTTTCCCTAGTTTGTGAACACTGTAGTCGAAAATAACACAGCTGAAGACAAATTTAATTAGGTGTTAATGTTAATATATTGTCCAGGTAAGATAATTTAGACTGGTTACTTGTGTGTGTGTGCATGCCTTCATATTCAGCATTTTGTACTCAACATCAGGAATACGACGTACATTATTCATTCGATTTTACTGCGAAGGTACATTGATCTATTTATTCTTTAGTTGTTGGCTTTATTCTCATTATGATTCGAGTGCCTTCTGAATGATTCGTGTGTATTTATTATCTCCTTTTTGATTTTGTGCACTTTTTATGTTTCCCAATTGTTCTCCACTGTGAAGTATGAGATTTCTGAGTTTGAAGGTTTGTGTAGCTGACACTTGCAGCCAATAATTGCTGCTACTTTATGTTTTAGCATAGAGATTTAGTGGGCGTTTTCTAAATCATTTTGAGGAGTTACACGTCAGTGTACAATGAGCCTGGCGAGATAAATCGATAGGATTAGAAATTTTGTAGAGTTAACGGTGAAGAAAGAGAGAGAGAGAGAGAATTTTGTATCATGGACTTGATGAATTCCAGTGTTCAGGAATGATATTTGGAGATTGGTTTCCAATACATAATTTCGAATAGAACCGCCGAACTGGAATGGATGGGCTGTAATGCAACGATACAGATACGGTGGTCTCATTTACAGCATGTGAATTATGCTGTTGTTCGTGCACGTAACTGCTGAGTTTGGAACACACATACACAAAAAAAAAAAAGCAACTAGAACTAATTCTAAAATCATGCAACGAGAACTACGTTTTTGTGTATTTGGGGGATGGATCAGCCCCTCTTGTCCCGCTTATCAAAACTGAACTGTTAAATGTGCACCGTATTTTTTGCATATTTTGAGAAGATGTATTTCATCCTAAGATGCCGCGGTAGAAGGAGAAACTATAATGTATACTTTTTTTTTTTTTTTCACATTTCCCACAGTATGTCATCGTAAAGCGGGTGTATCTTTGTCCACGAAAGTGGTCAAACCTGCGTTGAGTTCCACTGTGAATCCCCGAGAGTTAAAACTAAAAATATTTTTTGGAAAACTCAGTTAGCTACATCTTCCCTGCAAGCTCGGATAGAGTTATTCCAAAATAATAATAATAATAGTAATAATAATAATAATAATAAAATGTACATAAGTTCATCACAGCGACATGGCGGCGAACTCTGTAGACACTAGGATGGGCGGAAGTGGAATCCACGCGCCTTAGTTGTTGTCTAATTATTAGACTTCCTGGACGGAAGATCTCGTCGTAGGAAAACATTTTCCTCGGTATCCTCCTTCCCCCCCCCCCTCTGAATTTGTAGAGAAATTAGTTGGGGGGGGGGGGAGAAAAAGGAGAGATTCGTTCCATGGCATCGTAGAATCGATCTGAAATCTCCCCAGAAAATTAGAACAAGCAGCACTTGAAGCTCGTGCTGTGTGTGTGATTGTAACAATAAATATATTACACGTGAAAGAAAAAAGACTCGGGCTTGTTTTCTATATATATGAAAGTTCAGGTGCCCTGTTTCCTTGTCGATAATTTATTGTCGTATTGGAAAAATATCTTGGTCGACTCGCCCGGGGCAGGGGGGAGAGAAGAGTGCGCGCGTATGTGTGTGTGTGTGTGTATGTGTGTGAATTTGCGGCTCAGATTATAACTTTTTTTTTTACCTATATAGTTTTGAAATGCTGTATAGGAATTTCCATCCCTGTCGACAAAATGTGGAAATTGTTAACTCATGTTCATGTTGAAGTGTATTGATTGAGCTGCCGACTGCATTGTTAGCTGAGGAAATTTACTCGGACAAAAACTAGAATTGTCTTTATACACTAGCCGTAATCATCGTAGCTGTGGCAACTTCATAATCCAAAATATAGAAGGAATCAGTGTTTGAAAGATTGCTAGGTGATTTTCCACGTCTTTTTTTTTTCTTTTGTAAATCTGGAGCTTTTATCATTCATTTCGGCACCTTTTTTTTTTTTTTTTTGCTTAATATCAATCTTTTAATGTTTTTTTTTTTTTTTCTTTTTTTTCCCCCCCATAAATTTGGGTTGTGGCTGTTATTATTATTATTTCTATTAGTATTAATGCTATCATTATTACGATTTCATTTATGTTCTAAGGTTGTGAGTTTTTTTCTAGTTACAAGTCATGTAAATTTCTGGTGAAAGATTTATTCCCTCTAATAGTTGGTCCATATCCGACCCAGGGTTTAGTTCAGTTAAGTATTGTCCCATTCATTTTATTTGGGTGGCTTAGATCGCTGCAGGCCTAAGGTGTTTGTCTCAGATCGAACCTCTTTAATTTTGCATTGCTTACAACCACCCTCTTCTGTGTCTTCAGTCGTCTTACTCTATGTACGTTTAATTAAGACGATATTTCATCAGTGCAAACATTTCGTAATTTGTTAAACTGACCAGTAGAGAAGAAACAAACCCTCACATAGAATTGACATACCCCTAGCATCCTCTTGTCACTAAGTTTAGCAGGTGTTTTCTTGGATGTCATGTTCTTCACAACAACTCATAAATCGTCGGGTATTTTCCATATTGTTGTATGCGCATTTTTGCCTTTTCGAGAAAATGAAGATTGAAAGTTTGAAGAGTTCTGTTAAACTGGGGTTTTGTTCAATGCAAGTCCCAATCGGAACTTGCATAAAAATGCCCACGAAAAATAACCCGTACGACATTCATTTATAAATAATAAAATTAGGAGTGAGAGAACCATTTTCATGACTAAACTTGAAATTGGAAAAAGTCGCATACAACTTTATGGCAAATCCCCCTCGATGCTATTCATATATACCACTGGAACGCCTGTCCTCATTTTTTGGAAATGTCATCCAATTCAGCTTCTATCATTTTTATTTTTTTTTTGGTACAGAAGTAGTTTAGGTTAGAAAGTGGTACTTTGACGTTTCTGTGGAACGCAAAATTAAATCAATAATTGTCCCTTATAAATTGTGACTCCATTCACGGCGCTACAAGAACCCGTAATGAGACGCAGAAAAAGTAGGCAGTATATGAGGAAGGGTGGGTCGGGGGGGGGGGGGGGATACGGCAAGAAGCAAAATCTATTTTATTTGTATCATCCCGTTCTTGGGGCGTCGAGGTAGGGTGGGGGCATGATTCACAGAGTCGTGTGTGTTTTCTTTCGGGGGCCCACCCCTCCAAATTATTGAAGAATCTAGGAAAACGATTATAAATCTTCAAAAGACTAAAGATGCTAGAAAAAAATAGTTGAAATTTTTCAAAAGACTAAAGATTCTTTATATAAACAAAAAAAATGGTCATAAATGTTTCAAATGTCTAAAGATTCTATGAAAATAGTTATCAATTTTCAAGAAAAAAAAATGGTTATAAATTTTCAAATGACAAAAGATGCTAGAAAAAAAAAAAATGGTTGTAAATTGTCAAGTTTCGGATGACTAAAGATTCTAGAAAAAATGGTCATACATTTTCAAATTTTCTTGAAAAATTGCCATAAGTTTTCAAACTCTTATTTTACTCTCAGCGCGCACGGCGTTTTTAATGTTTTGTCAGATAAGGAGTGAAGGGACCGAGGAAAGCGCCATTGATGGGCTGCCCCTAGGGCATCACTTGGCCTTAATCCAGTCCTACTTTATAGTGAATGGTTGATGGTACCCCAACATTTTCCAGGATTAAAGAGTGAAAGCAGAGTAGTGTTCAGCGGTTCAGCAGACATCTTGACTTCCTGTTCCTGACTTGCATCCATATCTGTGTATTAGCATGAGAGTAGCTGCCCTTTGAACACCACTTTTCTGTCTGTCAGATTTGGGGGGCGGGGGGGGGGGGTAAGATTGACACATCGGGGAGCTCGAAAAGTGACTCACAGCAGGGCGCAGGAGGAGGAGGAGGAGAAAGAGAGAGAGAGGGAGGGAGTTCGAGAGAGAGCTCAGCTAACTTGCATTGACAGGATAATGTTTTCAGTATTCGTCTCCCACGTCCATTGTTTCCCAGTAACATTGATCATAGAATAATCAAAACTTTTCACAGAGAAGCGGAATTGTGGTACTGATTTCGTAAAATAGTGCTAAATAAATATCATTATTATTTAGCCTGTGAAATTTCATGGACGCCATTTTTCTTTTTAAACTCAAAATGAAATATTGTCATTGGTCCAGCGAGTGTTTGTAAACCGCTGCTGAGATGAAAAGAAACATGAATGTCTCTTTTTCTTGTTTATTGAAAATGTTTTGTTGCTTTGAAATACATTACCTAGCTGCATATGTCTCAGTGTGGCTAACTTCCACTTCAAAATATAGTTTAAATGGGGCAAGATAACAGTCAAGACTAGATCTGTCAGTTGTCAGTGCGAAAAGAGGTCCTCGGCTTCCCTAGTTCCCCTCGTTTTGGAATTGCCAGATTGGCAGATATGCAAATCACAGATGAGTCAACCCCGAATTTCTCGTTACGAAAACAGTTTGGTGTTTGACTAGAAAGATTAGCTCTTGGGAACACGCACACCCATTATAGATTTATTCCAAGGATGATATGATAATTCAGAAGTATCTGGTAGTGGGGCAGTTTTCATTCGGTCTTATATAGGCTATCGTTAATTCCGTGGCATTTTTGTTGTTGTTGTTGTTGTTGTTCCTCTCCTTCTTCTTCTTGTTAATTATGTCACTAAAATATTGAATGTTTCAGTATGACTAAGAGTTTTGTTCCCTTGCGCATTTGAGGCGAACAATAACTGAAAACACAGCCATTATTATTTATTTATTTATTTGCTTATTTTAATGAGTGCAATTCTTAGCCTTAATTGGGAGTGACTGCTTATTAAAACCATGTTTAAAACGTTCAGTTTGCTTGTCCTTATTTAGCACAATACGAGTATCAATTAGTGGCCAGTATTAACAGTTTGCAGTTTTTGCTTGGAAGTAAGAAGTATTAACACTACGATACTTATCTCTGGTTTTTTGACTATGCCATCAATATATGACACGACATCCGAGATGCACTTAATAAGTTTGTCTTCCCGTATTGCACAATTTCAAGCCCTTGTTCTCCTTACTTTACCAGACAATCACAACTGGAACTCGAGTCTCTTACGCACTTGATTGAATCTATGTGGACTCACTGCCAGCCGGCAGTCTCAGCGTCCAACATGGACTTAGACGCCATGTTTGACTTCTTGAAAGAGGAGCGCTCTGATGTCAAGGCCGGTAACGTTTCCAAAGAGGCCGCCCTGAACAAGATCAATGAGGAGTTCAGTACCTTGGACGAGATGTGGCGAGAGGCGGAGAAGGTAAGTTAATGTCACTTAATTGTTCTGTTCGGTTCTCAGGAAGTAGGTTGTCGTTAGCATCGGAGGTAGTGGCGGAGCTAACGGGGGAGTTGAGGGGCTGGCTGCTCCCCATCAGCATATTGGTTGCCCTTTCAGAGAATATTTTACCGTTTTTGTGATGTTTAAATGCAAAATAACAATGTACTCCATTAAATATTGTGTCTGCTTTGTGTTTTGATTTTAAATACAAAATAAAGAATATGGAGAACGAATAATTATGCAAAACATTATTTGGCACATATTCTGGTGCCTTTTTGATGATTTGAGGTCTTTATTTTAGTAAGTTCGCTGCCCTTGGCATTTACACCTCACTTTACTTGTTTTTTTATTATTTCTTGTTCTGGCGGGGGGGGGGGGGAGATGATATGGATAAATTTTAATCTATTAATTTCAATTTTGCCCGGGCAGCGGCCTTTCGGCCTGCTCTTTACGATTTCCAACTGCCAAGGTACCTTTAACGTGCGCAACGTGCACACGGGCCCTCCGAATTTTTTCGTCCTTATCCGAGAAGATTGCTCGCCTCTCATGCCAAGGGTCCCGGGTTCTAAACCCGGGCAGTGCAGGCATGTTGGAAAGTGGATTTTTCTCGTATTTTCAAGTCCCTGGTCCTATTTGGGGGTAGGATCGAGTAGTTCTTGGAAATTGGATTTTTCTCATATTTTCAAGTCCCTGGTCCTATTGGGGGGTAGGATCGAGTACCTAGTCTTCTCGGATAAGGACGAAAAAATTCGGAGGGCCCGTATGCACGTTGCACACGTTAAAGATACCTTGGTGCCTTTTTGATGAGCTCATTCCCCCCTTATATTAGAACCCAGCTTCGCCCTTGATCTAAGATCATCCATTAATACAAGCAGTTTTGGACAGAGAAGGAAAGCTGGGCCAATATTAATAATATTCTTGAGCCTGATGTATTTGAAACTGTGCAATTCCTACGTTTAATATATATCCAAAGTTTAGAGTTAGACCCAGGGGCAATATCCTGCCACTATTTTGAGGAAAGGTAATTTTAAACATCGGAAAGTGCAAGTTCAGTGAAGACAGATTTAACCAAGTCAGATTTAATCAAACCATTGTCAGTCTTTGTTTCAAAATACTTTTCTAGCACATTTGGAAACGTTTGAGGGGGGGGGGGGGCGTATATTCAAAGCCACGGCCCTATAATGTAATATTGTTAGCTATGGTTGTTATAAAAGTACCAGGCGAAGTTAGAAATATCTTGTAATAAATTTACAGCCCTATCTCAGTTGGTAAAAGGGGGGGGGGGTGTGGAAGAGGGGAGAGAGAGAGAGGGGAATCAAGTGACGTCAAGTAAAAGAAATCAATACTCTGGTCTATACTGTTACACACAAATACCAGTTACACTACAGAGACCAGACATAATATTTCACAGAGTCCGTTTGAACCCCAAAATAGTTGACTTTCTGCTCCACTAAAGAACTATAGACTTACGATCTCTTGCATGAAAAGTAAAGTGGGGAAAATGGAAGTGACATTTAATTTCCTACCACTTGACGGCATAAAATCCCACTAGTCACTGCACTTGTTGTCCAAGAGCAGATAAGCTCTGGTAATTTGAAAGAATTCTGTCCCCTTATTTAAGGACTTAAAGTTCACAGCAGTGGAATCTTCACAGTCATGACTTAGATGAAATGTCAATCTGAATGAGACTATCAGACATCCATTTGAGGCTTGCTTTTGAGGTTCAGGGGAGGGACATGGTATATCGACGAGACGGGATGAAATTGGCTATACATATTTATGTCTAAAGTCTGTCTCAACAGGCGATATATTTATAATGAGATATGATGGAATGTAATTAAATGCATGTTTTATTCATTCATCTTTACTGCTTTCATGTACACGTCTCAGTACTCGGAGGTGATCTTTCGTTATTTCAAAGGTGAATAAATGGATGAAAATAAAAAGGGACTAATTGGCTGACGAAGTTACTGAGAGAAAATATGTAACTTTAATGGCTTTCCAGCATAGAATACATACAGTACAAAGAACATGCACATTCTCGTCCTTCAAGTCCTGTAAAGCTTTCTCGTGGCGAAAGTATAATGAGAGAATAATAAATAAATATCTGTCTGTCTGTGTATCCCCATCCATCTAATATCGACAAAATGATCTTCTGATTGTATGACGGTATACATTTGTTCATTTGATGTAACATGCTTTGTGTTTTTCCTGTGCTTATAAGACTGATTGTGCATATAATGTGTTTATAAAATGTACAGCGCCTTGAGCCGAATCAGGGATAAGGCGCTATATAAATGATCTCTATTATTATTATTATTATCCGTCTGTCCGTCGGTCTGCCTGTTTGTCTGTCTGCTTGTCCGTCTCTTTGTCTTTGTGTCTGTCTGCTTGTCTGTCCCATCCATCCATCCATCCAATCATCCACCCGTGTGTCCGTATGTTTATCTATTGTTATTGGAGGTTTGACTGCAGCACAGTAATAAGTTCACTTGATCATGACACCAACAGTACATTCATCCTTATCTCAGTACGATCACCATCGCCACCACCAGACTAACACTACCGACCTCTGTCATTGTTTCCATCTTGTTCCATTTCATCCCACCAATTTGTTATTTCCATCCGTTACTATATATATACTAATCTCGGGTTTCGCGTCTGTCAAACATTGTCTGTTTTGTATCCATTCCACTGCTCAGTATCATATTGCGCGCGCTGTCTCATCCACCACCCTCCTCTATTTCCTTCCCTTAACCTCTCTCTCTCCCTCGGCCATTCCTCGGAACTCTGCCTGCGAAGCTCGGCCCAAACTGTTAATAAAATAATTGATCGATTTTTTGCAAGTTCGCAATTTATGTGTAGAATATTGAACTAGTTCACCCCTCGTTCTCTTCCTCGTCCATCCTCATTTCTGTGTTTGTTATTATTCATTCATTCCTCTGTCCCTATGGTGTTCTTTTTTTTTTTTTTATTTCTCTCCCGATCCCCACACGCTACACTCCACAACTGAGTTCCTCTCCTTTCCGATCCCGACTCCACCGACCATCTGTGAGAGCAGCGTTCTGTCGGTATCATAGCGCGAGAAGGTCACACGCGCGTGACAGCCACGTCTCCTTACCTACTGTCCGGAATCGGAGCTGTCTGCCAACCGACCTGACGTTGTATTGTGTGGAGGGAGACGGACTCCCCGCGCATTTTCTGAGAGCTCTCAAATTTTTTAGTGGCCAAGATCTCGTAATCCAGGCCTTTTATCTTATCAAAATTTAGCGTTGGCCTTTGCAAAGGAAAAGAAAAAGAGGAAAGAAAAAAAAAAATACACGTCTCTGAGCCATGCGCAATGAATACATGAATGAATGAAACAGTTCTTGCACGGATATTATCATCTTCAGACTTGTTTCGTGGAGGAATTGTGTTGTTTTGTTACATCAAGCAGCGAGTAGAGTGCAATTTTTTTTATTGCTAAAAAAGTTACCTTTTTTTCTGTGCTGCCAAGGAGTAAATGAGTTCTTTATTTACTGTTCTAGAGATGTTCTTTCCGGTTCTTTTGAGTAGTTATAGTTTTTACATCGGTGTGAGCGAGGTCAGGGAAAAATTAATTTTAATTTAGCTTTGTGGAAGTGTTTTATATTTATAACATATTATTGTTGTGTGTTGATGGATTTTTTACCAGAATTTTACCATTCTACTGAGGTATGCAACTTTAATTTTGCTCTGAGCATATATTATTAGTTCTGCATTACATGTGGAAAAAAAAATCAGGATTACATAGCTCACTGATATGCATCGTTCAGTTCAACAATATATTATATCTATGCTGTGCATATTTAGAAGAACAACGAAATATAGCTATTATCTGTGGCGTGCGTGGATGTATTTCTGTGAGTATATTAACGCGTGCTGAGAGTATTTGTCAGTGACGAATATGTTGGTGACTACAGAGCATGCCCATCGATACAGAAACTCTACTTAACTGACCCGAAGGGGCAGTGAGGGCTATCGACACTGTTTCGGACACGCGATTGCCGTCAAGTTGATTGACCATCACAGATGGGAACACTTATTCAGTTCCTGCTCAGGTACGCTGGCAGAACAGTTTTAATGTCATGTCATCTTGAATTTACCTACGTGGCCATTCCATGTCTTCTTGTCTTTGTTCACTGAGGCATTGCATCATAATTATCCTCGCTGTTACGTATCATATTGTGTCTCGACCCTCGTCCTTGGTTGTTCCAACTCCATTGTTTGCACAACTGAGAAATTTGACGTTAAATGTTTGCAGCTTTAGCATTATGATCAGGAGTTAAAATACATCGGAACTGTGAAACAGCTTGATAAAAATGCCACAGGTGCAAATTAAACAAGTGCCAAAGAGTGCATTGGTTAGGCTACCTCCACACATAATAAGAGATCTCCAGTTTTTCAGAAAATGGCGATAGAACAAACAAGAACCAAGGTGGCGATGTGTCTTTGGTGAACTTGGAAAACAGTGTCATTATTGTTTTGTTAAGATGTAGCTTGTGTCTTCCCCCCAAACTTTTTGTTTTGTTTTTGTGAACGTTGTGATTGTCAGTTTGTATGTAGCAGACAGAGTATATTAAGGTTGGTGGCTCACTGAGTCAAGGCTGTTTTGACACAGTGCAGTAGGGTAGGGATGGAGGGCGAGGGGGGGGGGGCGTCTGTATTTTGGCCAGTTGACTCAAGTCAGTTTTGACCCGCTCAAATTAGTTGGACAGACATGATTCATTCAGTCTCCCCCAGTGCGCAGTGCATCGTTTAGCTCCGTAGTTCCCTTTTCACACTAAAACCGAGACAAATCAGGCTTTACTGAATGCGCTACCAGCCTTTTTTTCGTCTCACTTCTCTCGCTTGAAAGGCTGATATGGTCACTGTTTTTCAGTTCTCTTTGGTATATAAAATACTTCCCTCACCCCTCTCTCCCTCTCTCTCTCTCCCTCTCCCTCCCTGTCTCTCTCTCTCCCCCTCTCTCTTTCTCTCCCTCTCTCTCTCCCCCTCCCTCTCTCTCTCTCTCTCACCCCATCCCTCCATCCCTTTCATCTCCTTCCCTTCCTACCACCTCACTAGTTTGAGCTATCTTGTTGTCTAGATATTTCACAGACTGTATACATCGTCTGTGTTGTTGGCATGTAAACGACGTGTCCGAAAGAAAACAGAGATAATGTCTGTGTATTTGTTTTTCAAAAGCCGAACGTGATGGCTGAATACCACGACCACTTCCAGCGAGTTCACGCGAAGAACCATTCATTATCCTGAACTCTTATCCGCATTGAGGCACTGAATTCTATCACTGTGGCAATTTTCTGGCTCGTCTCTAAGTTAAAACCAATAGTATTACATGCTGCCTCGAGACTGCCAGCACCAGTGTATATCGTCGGGTATTTGCCATATTGTTGTATTGCATTTTCGCCTTTTGGAGAAAATGAGGATTGACGTTTGGTTGGCAAAAGGGCTAAAACGCATAGAACATTACGTCACAAACGCGTATCTTGAAAAGTTCTTAACCAATTGGGATGACGCTTATACATAATAACATTAGGAGTGAGAGAACCACTTTCATGACAAAACCAGACCTCGAAATTGGCAAAATGTCGCATGCAACCATATATACGGCAAATACCGCCTCGATTTGACCATTATCGACATTCTGTGAAGTTCTGGGGCTCGAAGGCTGGTGGGCGCACCGAGTAAAGACTATTTAGCGTCTGTTTTGACTCAGTGCGGGAGATCTTTCTCTCCGCTTTCTGACTCAAGACTCCAGTGAAACACGTGTTTCAGTGTCGCCGGTGCGCGAGGCCCTGTTTAACCCCATAGTTCACATTTCACGCTAAAACCGATATAAAACTATGCGGTTTTCCTATTACTTTACTTGGGGACGTGGTGGCCTAGAGGCAAGGTGCTCGCCTCTCATGCTGAAGGTACCGGGTTCAAATCCCGGTCGGTGCAGGCATGTTGGAATTTGGGATTTTTGTCATATTTTCCTGATCCTACGTTAGGTAGGATCGAGCACCTAGTCTTCTCGGATAAGGACGAAAAATTTGGAGGGTCCGTGTGTACGTTGCGCACGCTTAAGATACCCCGGCAGTTGGAAATCGAAAAGAGCAGGCCGAACAGGCCATTGCCCGGGCAAAATTCTAAAAAAACGAACCCCTAGCACAACAAGAAAAGTGAGGTGTAAATGCCAAGGGCCTAAACACTTTACTATGCGCCAAGAACCTAATCTTTATTCTGTTCGTCTTTCGATTTCTTTGTCGAGTAAAGAGCAAACATGTTCTGTAAGATTCATGATGACGGTCTATTGATGGATTACAGAGATTAAGATGTTCGAGTTGTCAGATTTAAATATTAATTCAGTGCCCAGAAGTGAGGCCAGTGTCGAAGTATTATGCAGAATCATTTTTTTTTTTCGTATCGTTTTTAGTGTAAAAGGACTCAAAATAGTTGTGTAGGGAAAAAAGATATGGAGGCATCGAGAATTTTTATAATCTCTTAAATATGCGAAAGATTTCCAGCGGAGCTACAAGTGAAATCTTAAATATTCATCGAACTGCTTCCTCAGGCGCTCTCATTATCAGACCTCCGAGCACTAATTATGCTAATTTTGGAACACATCTTCAAGTGGAATTGGCGTTGTTTGCCAATGGTCCGATGATAATTGTTCATTCCCAAGCAATCAGGACCTAATTTGCTCAGTCGACCTGCTGCAAGGAGATCGATCCACACACCGAGCTGGTCATTGTGTTGAATGGGAGGGAACTCCGGACATCTCCTGGATTGTCTGTACTTACTCGCGAGTGATAGGACGCGAGCACAGATTGCTGCTTCCGTCCTTGAGCGAGGAATTGCTTGAGGGCCCCATTGAATAATATAATAAAGTTATGAGGCAAACGCCCTATTTACTGACAAACATCACGGCTGGACGGCAGTGTGAAAGAAATCGTGCTTCGTACAAATATTTTAGCTTTTCTCTTTCAAATGCAAGACGGACATTTGGGGGGGGGGGGGGGATTTTTTATCCACAAATTTCCCATTTAGAGGATTCTTCCTCATTTGAGTGTCTTGAAACGAACGAGCGCCATTTGCTCCGTCGGGTGCTGAATACTGGACGAATCGAGCGTGTGATCACTAATCAAAATGCCCGGTCCTCACATTGCTGCAACTTTACTTTCACGCGCTGGGACTGCCCACCCCCTCCCCATTCTTAAAAAAATATTATTGAGGAGGAAGGAATGAGCTAGACTGGGGAGGTTACGATGCAGAATGTAGTGAGGTTTTTAGGCTGATCGGTCAGTGGGTTAAGAAAAAAAAAAGTGCAAGATTCTTTTCCGGGTGTCCTTTAGTACATCTTCGGAGGATCTCTTATATACATGTAACATGGTATTATTGTTATTATATCTTCTTTCTACTCTTTTATGTTCGGTTCCCAGTCGGTGCAGGCATGTTAAACATGTGGGGGAATTTCCGTCCCTGATCTTATTGTCTGAAGAAGTTTGAGAATGACCGATTTAGCCTAGTAGTATCTTGTTGCCTTGAAGGCGGCATTATTTGGTTTATGATTTCATTGTTCTCTGGGACTCCTTGAATAGATGCAAATACCATTGGCAGTGGGGTAAATATTACCTCGTAATGTGCAATGTTCGTGTCTTGGTTTGTAGAGAATGGAATTACCTGGAAAATGTTGAGGCAACATTGTATTGTTGTTATTATTGTTTTGTTATCGGGTTTTTTGGGGGGGGGGCAGAATGAGCATCGGGGGGGGGGGGGGGAGATCAGATATTGGCTGGGCAGAATACGTAATTATTGGGAAGAATCTCGTCGGGTATTTCCATATTGTTGTATATGCATTTTTACCATTTCGAGAAAATTGAAAATCGTGTAAAATCAGGACCAAAAAGGTGTACAACATGACGTCACAAACACATAATATCTCGAAAAGTTTTTAACCGATTGGTATGACACTTATACGTAATGACATTAAGAGTGAGAGAACCACTTTCATGACAAAACCACAAAATTGGCAAAATGGCGCAAACAACAATATGGCAAATACCCCTCGATGTGAATTGTGATTGTTATTATATCGTGTCTAATGTTATGTAGGCGTGTAGCAAGAACTGGTATCGACTGAGCCGTTTCATTGGCCTCAACATTTGAGCTTGCTGTCCAGAACTAGTACTTAATTTTGTCAATACGAGGTTCCCTTGGTTGGATGCCTTGATGATTAAGGAGAGTTTTATTTCCTGGAGCAGCTGGCCCGGTTAAAACCGCAAAATGTGGTCTTTTTCGTTGCATGATTTAGCTTGTTCGAATCAGTTCTGATCACAGCTGTTGCTTCTGTAGTTAATTTACGTCCTTTTGTTCTTTGTTTCAAAGTAATTGCAAAGCAATGATAAAATTTCACAATCTGCAGTTCCCAGATGAGATATCTCTATTTGGACGTGAAGGCGCTCAATGGTGACATTTAGTGTTACATAACATATAATTATGATCCAGTTACAAAATATGGCCGTTTAATTTTATTTCCCATAAAATAAATATCAGATTACAGCGTATGATGGCCTCGAGACAGAGAAGAAAAAATGTAAACAATGACTGAGATATCTTTAGCACATTCGACCCAATTGGTTGATATTTCGCACCGAAGATGTCGATTTTTGTTTTCCTTGGGATTTTTGTTTGGTGTTTGCTTCAGTTTTATAATTGAGCCAATCAGGACCTCATCGCGATCTCTACTATGTTTTTGTCCTAGTTAGAGTGAGACAGAGGGGGGAAATGTGTGCACTGAAGAGAGGAAAGAGAAGAGGGGGGGGGGGTCAGGATCAGGCCAGACCTTAGCTGGGAGATTGGATGAAAGAAATGGGGCCCTGCCACTGATAGTTTAAACTTTACTTCAAAACACAGAGTAATGTCCTTGAATCTGCAGCGGATGTCGTGAGATGGACCTTCGATGCAGGCGTTGATTCTCATCGGAGATAATTTTTGAATATGAATCATAACAGTGGATCTAGGCAGGCACGTTTGGACAGTATCCCTGATGAGCTGAAATATATATGCTAGTGGGATTCTTGTGAGAAATGTGGAAATCTGTGACCCCTGTTCCTCTTAGATTTCCTACATCTACATTTTTCTTAGATTTCCTATATCTACATTTTTTAATTTTTTTTTAGATTTCCTATATCTACGGGTGGTTCGCAGGCATCATGTTGAGAAGATAGCGTGACTACGTAAATTAACTGAGCAGCGTAGCAGGGACAGCTGTTTTCTTTGTTACAAGGCAAAAAAAAAAAAAAAGGAGCAAACATTGCACTGCCAGATTTATTTGGCATGAAATTCAGTTTGACAAGGAACGGAACAACAAAAAGAAATCATTCATTTGTTATTTCAAGAGGGAGGAAGGATATATTTTACGCCACGACTGTTTGCGATAGCTACATTTGTTGTGGATATTCAAAAGAAACTGGACTTTGTCACGTATTTATCTAGCAGAAAAGTGGAGCGTGTATCTCCACGTAGACTGATGGCTTTGCGCGTGCTTGCACGTTTATGTAGGATTTTGAAATGGGGCGGACCGCAGCCTGTTGCTTTGCCGGGGTCCATAGTGATGTTAAAACGGCCTCATGATCGGGTCACCAAATTTGTGACAAACTTATGCAAGATGCGGACTTGCCAGCTGTACCACATTTTACAGGAATGCCCTGTATTTAGGCTATAAGGACGGACATGTTGTTTTGTTCACAAAAACCTACGGAAATCAGAAGTAACTGGCAATTTCAGTTTTCATTTAGTTGGTAGGGCTGAAAATATGGTCGGTGGTTTAAAATAAGTTGAAAATCATGTTACGATTTCGCTCCGTGCTTGTATGACAAGGGTTGGCAACCAGAATGTTTTATGTCCAAAATTGTCAAACTGAGAAAAACGAGTTTGAAATTGCTAACCTCATTGAAAATTCAAATAATTGCAGTAACTTCAACAAGGTTATGTGAATAGTTTTATTGGATTATGAAATGGAGTCACACACCTTGTCTATTGGATATCTACCGGCATGTAAGAGCAGTGAATAAAACTGGACATAATATAGTCTGGTTGCTAATCGTATACAAATACGTGTATATATTTAAAGCATATCTTGCTACAATTTAGCTAAGTTGATTTCAGCCATTTTTACAATTAGCAGCCGTGCTAAGTATTTTAGTAGCAAAACATCAATACTGATTTGTAAATTCTGCTAACTAGAATCTGAGAGTATAGATTTATAGAGAGATCTCACTTCCGCCAAATCGCGAAGCTAGGTCGCCGCGGTAAACAAGAAATTGAAGAATAGAAAGAGACCGTCTTCACCAACTATAGTGTGCATATATCTGTTTACTGTGGTTTGTTCATATTTTTGGACTGATTGAAACTATTTACAACCGTTTGTAAGCTCCTACGCCTCATGGAAATGCACAAACGGATATTGTTTACCGCAGCGACCTACTTTCCACTCCATGCTAACAGTGATTTGGCAGAGCCTCCCGTGTCTCGCAGTGCAAATCGACCAGTACTGAAACCTCTCTATGCATCTACACTCTCTGCTAGAATGATGAACTCTGTGCGCAGGTTTTGTTATCTTATTCAGTTATTGCAATTGTGTTTATTTTAACGAAATAACCTGGCACGGCACTATAAAATTGTGTAAACGAAGTGTGATGCGCATGATGGCTTTTATATACCATTAGTTCGATAAACCATTGTAGAGAATGTTTTGTTTATTGGTTTGTTTTAATTACTGGTATCGTTTTTTCTCACGCAATAGTCACTCCTTTCTCCGCTTCCCACGATTTCGCACCAATTGCTGACGCCAATTCAAAAGTCCACCTCATTACACTCATCGCTTTTTGCCGAGTGCTGAGCGGGAAAATCCGATTGTCGTCATCCTCTTAATGGCTTTTAATCTCTGCGAAAACATAGGCCTTGTGCTTTACCGAACCCCGGTTCCCTGCCCTTGGGAGAGAGAAAATAAGAGGGAAAAAATATCGATCATCAGTTCTCTTGATGAAAAAAAAAAACAAAAACCAACTGCTGCCGGCAGCTGGTGAAGTTGGCCGGTGACGGAAATTGAGTATGCCAGGCTGGTCTTTCAAACCAAAGGTGACGAGGTCATTAGGGAATGCTGTCAGTGTTTGGCATTTTCAACACGTATTTTGATGATTAAACTTGATGTTTGACGTTGCATTCGATCGGAGATTGCGCGTTCCCTGTGTTTGCGTTGGTCTGAGGCCTTTGTGATTTTTAGTTGTTGGTTGTTTTTTTTTTTTTGCTTTGGTTTCTTTTTTCTGTTCTCTCCTCCCTCCCCCCCCCCCCCCTTCACACATCCCTCTTTTCAGTGTTCTTGATGGTAAAGTGTGGAGATATTCTCAGTTTTTATGTGTTTTAGAATCTAGGCTGTTTTTTAAATTAAAATTTTAATTTCATCTTTCTTATTGTTGATCGAAGAGTTTTTTGTTTTTTTGTTTTTTTGCCCAGGAAAGGATTGGTTTAATCGTCTTGCAGCGCATTCAGGAATGTGAAGTATTTCTTTACTTAGAATATACCAATAATTTTGTGGGATGAAGGAATAAAGCTGGAATTTTTTACGGAAATTCCCTTACATAGGGGACGCCACTTGAATCAAGCATGGGCTCTTGTTTGATCAACGGGCTTCTTTTCTTTTGCAGACAAAGGATTAGGGACGAGTTTTATTTGTTGTCCTGGCTTATCCACAGGAAAAAAAAAATACCGACTGACAAATAATATTAATCTTCGCTTATTTGTGGCATATTAGGCTCTGTGTTGACTTTATGAAGAACCATGCAAAAGAAAAATCACTGTGTCGTGCGTATTCGGTAGCCTTTGTGTGGTCCTCTGGATCCATTGGCTCAGTTTGAGATAATATCTGTCATGGAGTGATTTTCGTTTCTCTGGGAAAATGGTCTTCCAGAGCGTTCGGCTTTGGTGGTTTATTGGGGTGGTTTGATTTGAGACCATTGTCACGGTGTGACGTTTGTTTTAAGGGGAAAATACTGAGAGAGAGGGAGAGAGACAGACAGACCGACAGACAGGCAGACAGACAGACAGACAGACAGAGAGAGTCATCTTCCAGATCGCTTGGTCTGTAACGTTTAAAAATTTAGCAAGTTGAGACTGGAAACTTGGAAAACTTTTATTACACGACGACAAGGTGTATCTTCAGAGAGTCAATACTGTGTGTTGTCTGTTTAGGATGGAGACGTCAGCTGATTGACTCATTTGATAAGAAAACGATGGGATGCCAACGCTGTGCCATTATCAGCTTGTCCTACAAGGTATAGGCGATATGAGTCGAACTTGAAAACAAGGAGATCGCCATGCATATTTTACGCTGTAAGCTAAAGCCAGGACTTCGTGATTTTACTATAGCGATATCAAATCCAGGACGCAAATTTCACAAATCCCAGACCTAATAAAAAATATGCATAGACTGGTGTAATTTAATCCGGGGAACTCCTGAGGAAGTTCCAAAAGGAAGCCAAGAGAAGACAGAAAAATAAAATGGGGGGGGGGGGGGGGAGATTCGATTTTTCTCAGAAGAAAGACATGAGAATACAGTTGGGGGGAAAATGGCGAATCTCTTGAGGAAAATGCAATGGAGTGTTAAAAACAAACAAAATGCTGAATCGAAATCATAATGAAAAGGAGAGAATGAAAGAAACTATAGAAAGAAAGAATGACGGCATGCAGTTATGAGACGGATGATTATGTTCAGTAATACATTTGAGTGATTTTTAGATCTGCCTCCAGACAGTGTGTGAAACTCAAACTCAAACCAGACAATGTGTGTTTGTCTTGTGTTAATTTACTTTTCACACCGGGCAAACTAGAAAACAGATTGAAATGTTGACATACACTGATTTTTTACTGAATATTCAGTTGTTGTTTTTTTCCCTCCGTCATTGTACATAGTAAATGATGTCATCTTGACCAGATCTGAATAACTACGATCAATATAAAATCGAGAGTATGTGAACGAAATGTGCAGTGAAACAAATGGGCATTATTTCCCCAGCGGTTGTCACGGTAACACGACACTTTATATGCTCAAACTGCGTTAAGTCTTTTCAAGTGGTGTTGCATTAAATGGTAACATATTGTGCTTCCGTCAAACATTTTCAAAACAACTTCAATGTTCTTCAGTCATGGTTTCCTTCTTCTTCTTCATCAACTTCTTTTTCTTCTTCGAGGTATGGGGATTGGTAATCTAATAGTATTTACGTGTATTGTTAGTATTGTTACTGTTTTTGTCTTTTGTCTGTGAAGGGTGGACGTTTTTTGTTGTTGTTGTTGTTGTTTTTTACCAAAAAAACCCATAAAATTACTTATCGATATTGGGAGGCGGAGATTACTCATACCATCGGGCATTTTCCTATTTTCCATATTGTTGTATGTCCGTTTTTGTCTTTTTCCAGAAAATGAGGATCGAAACTTTGAAGATTTGTGTAAAATCAGAGGTCAACATTACGTCAGTAACACATGCCACGAAAGGTTTTTAACCGATTGGGATGACACTTATACATATTGGAATTAAGAGTGAGAGAACTATTTGCATGACAAAACCTCAGAATCCGCAAAATGTTACATAGAACAGCATGGCAAATACCTCACGACATGTGAAATAAACTCCCCGTCCCCTGTTCTTCCTCCCACGCTGGCTCATCTCACGATGAGGCTGATTTTTCCAAGGGAAATGAAATTTTGTTTGGGTGACTTTTTGGAGTTAATGAACCGATCTGGTGTTAATGAACGTCAGATGTCACTTCAGTTTCCTAGCTCGTGTAAATTGACAACTTGTTGCCAGGGCGTGTATCCTGATTGATCAGTTGATCAGCAGCTGGCCGTGACCTTGATCCCTATAGGAATGTGTGACATAATCATTGCCGTTTAACTCCCTGTTGCCTGTGCAAAGGATGACTTAGCCTGAACCTCAGACATTTGCAAGAATTTTTTTGAAAACATTCAGATAAATGTAAACACACAAACTTGATTACAAAAACAGTATTTAATAGTTTAGAAAGTTTTCTGGAAAAAAAAATTAAATACAAAACGTTCATAGGTAAAGAGCTTTGGGCATAGGGTAATGTTTCAAAATGTGAAACACTGAGCACAAGAGGATTAAAAGTTCGATGTCTTTCGTCTGTGCGCACTGCTTTTATGATACAGTACCAAAGAAGTTGACCAAGGCGCGAGCGAGGAATGCCCGCAGTGATTGGTCAGCTGGAATGTCATAAATTTTAATGTCCAGCCGGACTTACTGGAGTCGTCCTATTGAATGGCTGTGGCCTCGAAAAGAGAGAGAGCGTGGGAGGTCGAGAAGGGATAAGTGTTTGCTCACCCATTTCTGTTGAGTGCACGAAGGGGTAGCCTTGATAATGAGTACTGGTCTTGGGTTGCGGGGTGGAAAAAGGGCGCATGTACTGAAGATGCCTTGACCGGCGGGAGTGTTTGATCATGACATACTTGGTCTTTGTGGTGATTTAGCGTCTTGACCTTGTACACGATCTTCAGTTTCTGGTATAGGGACAAGAGCGGATGGGAGAGAGAGGGAAGAAGATACCTCTTGATTGAAAGAGATAGATGAGGAGAGATGAGGTGATCAGAAAGAAAAAAAAAAGTGATTGGCAGTGTAGCAGAAAAAGCATGGGACATAGTGAAGAAGTTAAAACGAATGAATGCAAGAGAGAAGAGAGAGGGAGAGAAAGAGAGAGAGAGAGAGAGAGAATCAGAGTAAATAAATAAGAGCGAAGATGAATGAGAAATCAGATTGAAATGCGGGGGACTGCGAATAGAAGTGGTCCCTCAGAAATATGACAGTATTTTTCTTGAATCTTTCACGCATCAATCGAGAAATATTTCAATTTAACAAATATCATCTTTTGTGGGAACTGGCAATGAGTGATGAGTTTTCAGCAACTGGCTTGTTGACTTTATAAAACTTGTACATGCGTTGAAAGTTATTATTATCGTCACAGCTCTACGCTGATGACATAAGTCATTTTTGATACTTTTGAGATATTAAACTGTTTCTTTTCCTGTCATCTGGTGACTTAAGCCATTATGATTCTATTGGATTACAATGTATTACACTTTCCTATTGGCGCATCTCTTTTTCTATAGTACATGTATTATCAGATAACTCTCATGCTCAGGAATGCGATGAACCGTCAGTTGCTTTTTGGCATAAGTCTGACATATGCCATTATCGTGGAACAGTGACGATATATTGGCAGTTTAGAAAAAAAAAAAGTTAAATGAGATCTGAACTTCTCGAATTCCACTAATTCTCTCCACATTCTCAGAGCTCAAGGTCACTGAGAACAAGGTAATCCGTATCCGTGACACAAAAATGAACTGAGAGGATGAAGTGAGTACGGACGTGTAAAGTAATGGAAATCCGGGGGACTGCTCACACATGACATTCAACTCATTTCCTGTAGATGACAGCTTACAGTTAGGGGAAACTGAATCTTCTTCTCGAGGATTATATATGATGTGGGGTGGGGAGGGCATGGGTGCATGTGAGTGTACAGTGTGCCCATGTGTGTGTTTGTGAATGAGCAAATGTTAGCGTGAGTGAATGAGTTATAGTTTTCTCCGCAAGGTCGAAGAGAAAAATTAAACATTGGCAGCAGTTCCATCAGTTTCATTGTCAGCATGTCCCTCTGGCAGCACCCATACTGCCACCCAAAGGAAAAATGACGTAATGGACAGCATGTCCTTTTTCTAATTTATTGTCTCCATGAACTTGTCTAACACATAATTCTTTTTATGGCAAGACAGATAGACTTATCTGCTACGGAAATAGTAGTTTCTACTGTGGTAAACCAATGTAAGTGACTGTTTGTAATCAGACCTAGAGACTCTAAAGTAGAAAAAGACCATGATGCTTTCAGTTACGTCGTTTTACCGTTGGGCGGCAGTGCACGATTGTGGGCAACAAGACGGGGGGGGGGGGGTTAAGACGGGTAGCTCACTGAGCCCAGACTGTTTTGCCTCGGTCACGAGATGAGGGAAGTAAATGAGAACTCGCGCACCAGTGAGACTGAAACAGTTCTGAGTCGAAACTTATGCAAAACAGATTTGACTACTCTTTTGGGATGTATCACCGATTTATCGGCGCCTGTGAAAAACGTGTTTTACTTTATTATCAATACTTTTTTTTTTTTTTGCTGTAAGCGTTTTTCTGAACCATGCTGTTTCATCCCAAAGTGGGAAAAAATTAATTGCGTCCATGATCCAGACTTGACCGAAGCCCCTAACACTGACGTCCTGTTTTGCATGTTCAGAAGTTACCCAACCGTTCGTTCTTCTAGTCAGTGACTCTGTAAATTGAAGAACGAACGGATGTATGAACGGTCAGAGTGGCAAATCAGCGGGAGGTTTGGTTAAATTTCTGAACAAGGACTAGCCAACATGATTATTATTATTGTCACTGCTCTACAATAATGGCACATGTCAGACTTATGTCAAAAGGCAAGTACTGGTTCATTGCATTCCTGGGCATGAGGGTTGTCAGATATTATGCGGAAGAAAATGTGCTCATAGGAAAATGTAATCATCCAGCAGAATCATAATGGCACAAGTCGCCACATGACAGGAAAAGAAACAGTTTTTTTCTTAAAATCTCAAAACTGTCAAATATGACTTATGCCATTAGCATGGAGCAGTGACGATACCTGAAAACAGCTGAAAATAAAATAAGTTTTAATGCCAGCCCTGTCCTGGTCACACTAGAAACATAATAATTATACCATTAGTGCAGAAACTTGAGACACATTCAGTTATTTGGTCTGTGTAAACACAACGAGCCAGGCAGTTTATTGGATTGGATCTGTTATCTTTTCAGTTCAAATTTGTCTGTTGTAATTATGTTAATATTTGCTCGGTATAAAACCGGAGTTCCTGGCGTTTGGAACTTGCATCCACCGTGCCAGTCTGATACTATTTGAGTGATAGTGCTGTTTGCCACGTAATTTATTCCAGCTTATTATTTGTTTCGTGGTTTTCATATTTTAATAATCAGTCCTTTTAGGAGGAACGTTAAAATGCTTGTTGTATGAGAAAATAACAAATGTCGAGGGCTATTTCCCCCTCTTCAATTTTTGTTTGTTCAATTGGGCAACAGATTTTGAGATGAGAACTTCGATGTTTTGCAAGCATGAATGCATAAGTATGAAACAATAACAGTACACAAATCGACGTGGATGACATCAGATTCTATGAGAATGTGAAAATGTTAAAAATGAATATCATGACTAGTGTAAAAGAAACAAAAATGTGCAGTAGGCACTAATACAAATGTTACAAAGTCGCCATGGACATTCGACTGATGTCTGTGTCCATGTAAAAAATCCTGTCTCACTTTCAGTTTCATGTCATTAACAGAGTTTTGTGTTGGTTTAACAGGACGTAGAGCCCATTAACAGGATAGTTCAAGTTCTCACATAACTCTTTCATCTCGCCCTTTTCATCATCTCCCATTTTGTCTTCCTTCTTTCTTTCTCGCGTTCTCTCTCTCTAGGCTCTCTTTCTTTCGATCTTTTGCCAGGTCTTTCTTTCTATCCAGTCTACTCACAGCGTTGGTTCTTGATGTTGATGCCAAATTGATCGGCTACAACATGCAATTTGTTTAAGGAAGTAATTTGTTCCCTCCAGGGCAGGTGATGTTGACCGAGATGAATAGCGAAGGCTTTTTTAATGGAAACAGTGCCTTTGAAGTGTGTTCGAAAGATGGCTAAAGACGAGCAGATTTTTTTTTTTTTTTGAAGCTTTCACAAAGCTGCAATCTCTTTATTTTGATACCCGCTAATGTTGATTAGACAAATTCATTTCGCAAAAGCATGTGCGTAAATGGATTTTGTAAGGGAGAAAATCCCATTTCTTCCTGTTTTCCCCCATCGGCCTTGCTTCTTTTTTCAGCTGTTGTTTTTGTTGTTGTTGCTGTTGCTGTTGTTCTTGTTTTGTATCATGTTACATTTGTTTCAGTTCAATCCATTACATGTATTTGGAATTTCGTGACTTTTCCCAGACCTCGTGTATTTTTCATGAAATATCATAAAAACCACAGAAAAACATACAACCTTTTCTTTTTGCCCAATTTTGACTCGTGTATTTTTGTTGTTGTTGAAAAAAAAAAAAAAAACAGCATAACTAGAGTTGGGAAACGACTATTGTTAAATTTACATGGTTCAAACTGATATACCTCCTCTAAACATAACCCAACATTGGAAAATAAAGGAAAGGGGAACCAGTGGTTTGGTTTCGAAATAACTTCTTCTTGAAGTGGGCGGAAAGCCAGGTGGGCATTTTTTAAAGTTAGCAGTAAAACAGCAAGAGCTTCACAAAGTAGCACGTCAGGACTTAATTACAGCTATTGATAAAGCATGCAGCTTTGCCGTTTGAGTTCGATGTCTGTGAGGTCAGTCTGTTTCATTTTTATTGTCCATCACACCTTGGCAAGGAAGTTATTTCTGGAAACAGTGACGCGCCTTACAGCCAGCCAATGATCTGTAACTATGACATGAAAATTGCAGTCATTTGAGGCGTGCAATGTTAGCTTTGCTGATGAGCTCCCAGGACGAGTAAATGAAGCGATGTCATGTAAGCGTAATGGACTTTGGAATAGAATTAGCCATTGTCTTGTCTCGAGACTCCAGAAGCGATGGGCGAGATATTAATAACGAAACAAACAACAAACCTTAGCAACAGCGCCAACGATGCCTTTGTAGTGAACAGCAACGACCAAAAGGATGGAAAAAAAAAGGATGAGGGGGGAGGGAGGAAGAGGGGGGGGGGGTCTGGGGTTTTGAGGTTCACTGTGCCTGATGCCTCTGACTGTTTTCATAGATAAACATATAAAAGGAGGGGGGGGTCTGGGGTTTTGAGGCTCACTGTGCCTGATGCCTCTGACTGTTTTCATAGATAAACATATAAAAGGAGGGGGGGGTCTGGGGTTTTGAGGTTCACTGTGCCTGATGCCTCTGACTGTTTTCATAGATAAACATATAAAAGGGGGGGGGGGGTCTGGGGTTTTGAGGTTCACTGTGCCTGATGCCTCTGACTGTTTTCATAGATAAACATATAAAAGGAGAGGGGGGGGGGTCTGGGGTTTTGAGGTTCACTGTGCCTGATGCCTCTGACTGTTTTCATAGATAAACATATAAAAGGAGAGGGGGGGGGGTCTGGGGTTTTGAGGCTCACTGTGCCTGATGCCTCTGACTGTTTTCATAGATAAACATATAAAAGGAGGGGGGGGGGGTCTGGGGTTTTGAGGCTCACTGTGCCTGATGCCTCTGACTGTTTTCATAGATAAACATATAAAAGGGGGGGGGGGGTCTGGGGTTTTGAGGCTCACTGTGCCTGATGCCTCTGACTGTTTTCATAGATAAACATATAAAAGGGGGGGGGGTCTGGGGTTTTGAGGTTCACTGTGCCTGATGCCTCTGACTGTTTTCATAGATAAACATATAAAAGGGGGGGGGGGGTCTGGGGTTTTGAGGCTCACTGTGCCTGATGCCTCTGACTGTTTTCATAGATAAACATATAAAAGGGGGGGGGGGGTCTGGGGTTTTGAGGTTCACTGTGCCTGATGCCTCTGACTGTTTTCATAGATAAACATATAAAAGGGGGGGGGGGGGTCTGGGGTTTTGAGGTTCACTGTGCCTGATGCCTCTGACTGTTTTCATAGATAAACATATAAAAGGGGGGGGGGTCTGGGGTTTTGAGGTTCACTGTGCCTGATGCCTCTGACTGTTTTCATAGATAAACATATAAAAGGGGGGGGGGGGTCTGGGGTTTTGAGGCTCACTGTGCCTGATGCCTCTGACTGTTTTCATAGATAAACATATAAATGGAGGGAGGGGGTCTGGGGTTTTGAGGTTCACTGTGCCTGATGCCTCTGACTGTTTTCATAGATAAACATAAAAAAGGGGGGGGGTCTGGGGTTTTGAGGTTCACTGTGCCTGATGCCTCTGACTGTTTTCATAGATAAACATATAAAAGGGGGGGGGTCTGGGGTTTTGAGGCTCACTGTGCCTGATGCCTCTGACTGTTTTCATAGATAAACATATAAAAGGGGGGGGGGGTCTGGGGTTTTGAGGCTCACTGTGTCTGATGCCTCTGACTGTTTTCATAGATAAACATATAAAAGGGGGGGGGGGTCTGGGGTTTTGAGGCTCACTGTGCCTGATGCCTCTGACTGTTTTCATAGATAAACATATAAAAGGGGGGTGTCTGGGGTTTTGAGGCTCACTGTGCCTGATGCCTCTGACTGTTTTCATAGATAAACATATAAAAGGGGGGGGGGGTCTGGGGTTTTGAGGTTCACTGTGCCTGATGCCTCTGACTGTTTTCATAGATAAACATATAAAAGGGGGGGGGGTCTGGGGTTTTGAGGCTCACTGTGCCTGATGCCTCTGACTGTTTTCATAGATAAACATATAAAAGGAGGGGGGGGGGTCTGGGGTTTTGAGGCTCACTGTGCCTGATGCCTCTGACTGTTTTCATAGATAAACATATAAAAGGGGGGGGGGGTCTGGGGTTTTGAGGCTCACTGTGCCTGATGCCTCTGACTGTTTTCATAGATAAACATATAAAAGGGGGGGGGGGTCTGGGGTTTTGAGGCTCACTGTGCCTGATGCCTCTGACTGTTTTCATAGATAAACATATAAAAGGAGGGGGGGGGGTCTGGGGTTTTGAGGCTCACTGTGCCTGATGCCTCTGACTGTTTTCATAGATAAACATATAAAAGGAGGGGGGGGGGGGTCTGGGGTTTTGAGGCTCACTGTGCCTGATGCCTCTGACTGTTTTCATAGATAAACATATAAAAGGGGCGGGGGGGGGGGTCTGGGGTTTTGAGGCTCACTGTGCCTGATGCCTCTGACTGTTTTCATAGATAAACATATAAAAGGAGGGGGGGGGGGGGTCTGGGGTTTTGAGGCTCACTGTGCCTGATGCCTCTGACTGTTTTCATAGATAAATATATAAAAGGAGGGGGGGGGGGTCTGGGGTTTTGAGGCTCACTGTGCCTGATGCCTCTGACTGTTTTCATAGATAAACATATAAAAGGAGGGGGGGGGGGTCTGGGGTTTTGATGTTCACTGTGCCTGATGCCTCTGACTGTTTTCATAGATAAACATATAAAAGGAGGGGGGGGGGGTCTGGGGTTTTGAGGTTCACTGTGCCTGATGCCTCTGACTGTTTTCATAGATAAACATATAAAAGGAGGGGGGGGGGTCTGGGGTTTTGAGGTTCACTGTGCCTGATGCCTCTGACTGTTTTCATAGATAAACATATAAAAGGGGGGGGGGTCTGGGGTTTTGAGGTTCACTGTGCCTGATGCCTCTGACTGTTTTCATAGATAAACATATAAAAGGGGGGGGGCGGTCTGGGGTTTTGAGGTTCACTGTGCCTGATGCCTCTGACTGTTTTCATAGATAAACATATAAAAGGAGGGGGGGGGGGTCTGGGGTTTTGAGGTTCACTGTGCCTGATGCCTCTGACTGTTTTCATAGATAAACATATAAAAGGAGGGGGGGGGGTCTGGGGTTTTGAGGTTCACTGTGGCTGATGCCTCTGACTGTTTTCATAGATAAACATATAAAAGGAGGGGGGGGGGGGTCTGGGGTTTTGAGGCTCACTGTGCCTGATGCCTCTGACTGTTTTCATAGATAAACATATAAAAGGAGGGGGGGGGGTCTGGGGTTTTGAGGTTCACTGTGCCTGATGCCTCTGACTGTTTTCATAGATAAACATATAAAAGGGGGGGGTGTGGGGTTTTGAGGCTCACTGTGCCTGATGCCTCTGACTGTTTTCATAGATAAACATATAAAAGGGGGGGGGGGGAAAGAAGATTGCCAAGTGGTTATAATGGCGGAGTGCGGACATTTCTGACTAGGCATTTTTGGGGCAGTTTGTCTATCCTCATTTCTTTGCCAGCAGGATGGCGAAAGTCCCGGCCCTGACGCTCAGTTTTTCGAAGATGTTTTTTTGGGTTAGGGACACGGTTAGGTTTCGGTAACATATCACCTGGAGGTTCCTCATTACGCCGATTAGTTTTAAGACCAAAAAGAAAAATAATAATAAATGAGTCTCTGATCCACGGACCCCACCTGATTGATCATTTGGAAGTAGAAAGGCCACCTGGCCAGATTATCTGTTTCCAAAATAATAATCTGGAACACGAGCATGCTCATGCGGATATAATTGTGACAATGTACTTCAACCTCATTTATCACAGTGCGTTCACGGGAGTTCACTGAATCATCCAATAATTATGTGTAAACGTCCAGCGGAGATCTGACCTGACTTTAATTAATCAAACTTCGTTCGTGTCCAGGATGATGTACAAATGAATTTTTACCTGTTCAAATAGGCAAAAAATATACAGCTTTTTCAGAATAATAGTTGGTCAATGAAGGAGAGAAGAGAGTTGGAGAGAGATAGAGAATGAGAGTGAAAGAGGGAGAGAGAGATGGAGATGGCTGCACGATAATAACAATACCTCATTTAAATGTTTTAACTAAAAATATATTTCCACCATGTTTTACGCTTTTCATGAATACACATCAGAGCAGTATAATGAGACATTGAAGTAAGTCAGTTTCGCCCAGAATTTTACTAATCTGGTTGGAAACCCGCTCTGTGATATCTGAGATAACTTTACAGTAATTACGTTGAAGTTATAGTGTTAAGTTACGTCGTAGAGTAAATAAAGGTAAGTAGAACCTTTGGCGATACAAAGCACTAAGAATATTAATCAGAGTTCTAAACGTGTCATCTTTCTCTGGGTTACGTCTCTGTAGTAGCCAGACGTTATAGAATATGAAATTTTAATATGGTCCGATTGTTTAGGACTGAAACTAAGACAGTTAACGAGCACTGTTCAAGATATGCTCTCTGAGACTCTATGACGTAAACAGAGTCAGTTTTCAGTTACGATAATTCCAAGCAATAACATGAGTCCCAGCAGTGAGGATTTCAGAAAACAAATATCGACTTCATTATACGATGGAACTGACTGTCTGCCTCTCGTTGTTTTCTTTCTTTTTTCTCTCTCTTTCTCTCTCTCTCTCTCTCTCTCTCTCTCTCTCTCTCTCTCTGTATATAAGAGAGAATCAGAGAAAGGGAAAAGCGGCATAAGCAGGGTTGATGGCGCCCAGGGCATATTAAAAAGAAAAAAAAAAAAAAAACTGGCGCCTCTTGAAAACTGTGCTCTTGTAAAAATTCTGAGAAAAAAAAAAAGGTATAAAAAAATTATTAGGATTTGGGGGAATGCATTTTTTTAAACCATAAAAAGCGATCCTTTGTTTTTATGCCTGTATGGGATCTAATAATAATAATAATAATAATATATTGCATTTATATAGCGCCCAACCCCGTCGATGACAAGCTCTGGGCGCTTTAACAAACTCTTACACACACACACGCATACACAAAAGAAATTCAAAAATATTTACTATTGTTGCTGCCGAAAAACACCCAGCCTAGTTTGTCTGAAAGAAATGGGTCTTCAGATGGCATTTGAAAGAACCAATGTCATTAATTTCCCTGGTTGTCTTTGGAAGAGTGTTCCAGATGGTAGGGCCAAGAAATGAAAAGGACTTTTCTCCTACAGTGGACAGATTCATTTTAGGTACTTTCAATTTTGTAGTGTCAGATGATGATCTTAATTGACGAGATGGAACATAGTAATCAGTTAAATCAACTAGGTACGATGGAGCAGTATTATTGACACATTTGTGACAAATGGATGACAATTTGTACATTATTCTTTTCTCAACTGGCAGCCAGTGCAAACTCTGCAGAAGTGGCAGTGCTGAATCTCTTTTCTTTTTCTTCAAAACAAGTCTCGCTGCATTGTTTTGAGCAATTTGGAGTTTTCTAATATTTTTTTGTGAAATTCCAGCCAAAAGGGAGTTGCAATAGTCAAGCTTTGAAAGTACAAAAGAATTTACTAAAACAGCCGCAGTTTCAGTTGAAATAAGATGTCTGATTTTACCGATTTTCCAGATTTCCATGTATAGAATGCGAATGAGGTGACTAACCTGAGATGACATAGAAAGATTCGAATCAATGTAAACCCCTAGGTTTTTTACTTTTTTTGAAATTTCTATTGAATTAGTGCCAATTATCATCTCAGTTCTGTCCACTTCTTGCAGAACCCGCTCACGGCCTAATAAAATAACCTCAGTTTTTCCTCATTTAGAGCCAGTTTGTTTTGGTTCATCCAGCTTTTAATTTCTGTTATACAGTTTCCAGCCTGCTGCAGAAGGCTGTCAACATCGCATGGCAAGGCAGAACTGTAGAGCTGGGTATCATCAGCATAGAAATGATATTGTAAATTAAATTTCTTTATTTCATGTACAAGTGGAATAGTATAGATAGTAAACAAAATAGGACCAAGCACTGAGCCTTGTGGTACGCCATACTGAAGCGCATAGGAAAAAGATCTTATTTTGTTGGTTACAACAAATTGGTGGCGATTTGACAGATAAGATTCGACCCATTTAAGGGCGACCCCTCTGATTCCAAACGATGTTTCTAGCCTTCTGAGCAGGATTTCGTGGTCGATGGTGTCGAACGCTGCTGATAGATCCAACAAATTTAGCAGAGTAATATTTCCAGAATCTGCCTTTACTAATATGTCATTCATGATTCTTAATAGTGCAGTTTCTATGGAAAGATACTCCTTGTAAAATTCTGCAATGGCTTCATTCTGAACAAATTACATTCGATTATGTCGTGCAAAAATTTCGTGGAATAACAAGTGTCGTAAATAGGAAATAAAAGCGTGGATAAAAATGGATTTTCACATTTTCTGCTTCTGAAATCAACTTCATGCGCCGGGGGTTCTGAAAACCATGGTCAGTCAGAAGTACGTAGAGTGTTAAAGTTATACAATTATTTGTAACAGAGGGATGGGCAAAGGCGTACCACAATGCCATTAAGTTTCTGCATAGCTAATATTGAGAAATTCCTCGGTGTCATATTTTTGGTAGCCTACAGTCTCTATTGGGATCTAGGGCCTGTGTTTATGAAGCGCGACACACAAAAATGACAGTATTTAAACTTTGTACATTGCGTTTTTGAAGAAAAGATACGTGGATTTTTTGCCTTTGAGATTTTGTTCATCACTTTGCGCAAAACCTGTGAATTCTCAAACAAATTCATGTATTCTGGAGTCAGTTCGCTAATTGTATCAGAGACAGCTGGGTTTCTGTAAAGGTACACTCAGATTTGCAAAATGCATGGTGTGTATATCTGAAAGAAGCACAGTTGCTAATTTCTGATATTACGATTCTGGTGCATTTTCAAACAATATTAATATGCTTTCTGGCGATTTGAAACCATTAATAATGACATTATGTGTTTACCCGTAGCCTGCAATATTAAAGGGTGGGAACAAAGGAGGAGCTAGGGACAGAGTCTACGATGGTTTAGTTTGCCCGAGTATTCTTGCGTTGTCTGCTGCTTAATAAAGCCATTATGAAAACAGTCCGTCATTTTGTCGATCGCATTGGAGGGAAGATACATAATTGATGAAAGTATATATAATTCCAGTTCCGTCTCAGTTTTTCCCTGGGTATCTATCACAGTTTTCATCTTCCTCCTTTTAAACTATTCTGTCTTTGGCGCATGCGAAACGCAGACAAAGTTGTTTTCTTTTTTAATTTTAAGCTCAAGAAGGAAGAAATCGAAGATCATCCCCCATTTCCCTGGATAGATAAATCAGTTTTTAAAAAATTAGGTGGCGGCTTTTCGGAAAATGTGCAAGATTGAGTTATTTTCTGAGTTGTTTTTTTTTTTTGTTGGAAGGGCAGGGGATTTGGGACGTTGCCGCCGGGGTTGCTTGTTTGTAGGACCAGCGGTTTTTGTTGGTTATGATGGCACGGCCGGAGAAGGGTCTATGAGGTTTTCTGGGATAGCCCTGGAGTTACCCTGGACTACTCAGACTGATGAGTCTTCGTGCTTGCAAGGAGCGGCTGGCCATAGCCCGAGGGCCTACCCAGATTTAGGTACCCCGTCGCAGACATTTGCTCTTCACGATATTGTTTGTATGCGAGGCAGGGGACTGGCAGCCAGATGGCTATGACCGAGGATACAAACTGTGATCTTTGGCTGGAGGAAGACCAAAAATAAAGTAGAAAAAAATCAATTGTGGAATGTGGATGGACAGATGGATAGGCGGGCGTGAAGACGGGGAGATGGATGGATAAATGAACTGACAGGCTGTTAGATGGATGGATGGATGGCTGGCTGAAGGGATGAATAAATAAATGGCGTGGACGAGAAACAGATCCAATTGAACTCTGGCAAATGGGAGCGGCTCAGGGTGAGCTCTGTGTTTATGACTGTTATAGGTCCACCTTTTGAAAGGCGCAAATCTTTATCACTGGGCCTGTAGGAAACCAGTTCACATTGTGGTGACCATGCAGCAAACACAGCCATTGATCTCCTCTTTTGTCTGGGTGTTTGATTATCAGCCTTTATAGCGGTTTGCAGTCAAGCGCAGAATCACGCAAACTCAGCGTTTTATTAATTCATCAGCAGCACTGGTCTTAAAACTTTGGTGGTACAATTAGGATTTTCTTTTTGATGATGAATTGCATTGTCATAATCGACTTAAGGTTCCTAATGGCAGTCATATGACGAAAGAATACAAAAAATATCTATCGATCTGTGTAGCCATCAATCCATCAGTCCATACATCCGCCCTTCCGCTCATCCATCAATCCATCCACCCATCTGCGTGTTCGCCTGTCCATCCATCCATCTATCCGTTCGTCTGTCCATCCATCCATCTGTCCATCCATCCATCCATCCATCCATCCATCTGTCAGTCTGTTTGTATGCCTCTCTGTGTGTCCGTGAGGGAATGATATGTCATGCAGGGTCAAGGTTAAAGAGAGAAGAAATTGTATTAAGACCCAGGTCTCGAGGTCAGATGGACCGAACTCTGACTAACATACCGGAAAATGACTGTCTGTAAATTGAAACGATGACCAGTCACGCGCTGGATTTGACCAGACCCAGAGAGTCTGGTCTTCTACGGCCATCATTGATTTAGTCCCAAGCTCTGAGGTTGCTAATTACCGAATGCAGGACGTGGCGGGAGACTGTGTACCGACATTGATATTGTGGTATTTGTCTTGTGGAGGTCCAGACAGGAAACCGTGAGGTCACTGGTCAACAAAGTGGAGGAACTTGAGCACCCGCGACCTCCTTACCACGTCTCAGACCCTACCCTTCCATGAACTGAGGGGCCAGTTCAATCTTACAATGGCCAGAGCCGGCGCAGTGGCCTAATAGATAGAGCGCTTCAGTCGGATGGGAGAGGTTCCAGGTTCAAATCCAAGCCGAGACGAAATCCAGTTTAACTGATTTCTGGCGGTGTTTGTGAGGCACTGACAATCCGTTGGCCCGGGGAGGATGTCAGCCTCATCTATGAGTGTGCTGATTGTGCGTAATCGTGCTGAAAATGGGTATAAAACCAGGCGGGTGAATAGATGTAGGAGGTTTGCGTGGGTCTAAGCCTCATCATTGATAGGGCCAGATTGTGCCGAAAAGGACATAAAACTCAACCTTAAATTGATTTGATTTGATGACAGGAACCAGAATCCTAGCACATCGGGCATCCCCATAGGTGCTTCTCTCCCCGCTTCAAGATCCATTCGAAGGTTTTTCTACTGACGGTCCCAGTGGCCAGCTGGTTCCATATTTAAAAAATCCTCATAATCAATGGCAGGATTCTCACAGGGCTCACAGCGGCCATTTAATTACTCGGAATAGTGTTGAAACATAAGAATGCCGTTTCTAATATAAAATGTCGGCAACATAGCAGCCCCCCCCCCCCCACCCCCGTTGAGTAGCGAGTGATGTACAAGAAATTAATTTGTGTTTTATAGCAAAGAAAAGGACCCACAGCCGAGTGCTCTAGAGATCAAACTGGGTAACAAAGGAAAGGAATGACATTTGCATGTTTTCTCATCCTCATTTGTATCAAAGTTTCATCCTTCCTCCTGATCCCTTTCTTCATTTGAAGTCTCATGTTTCAGGTCTGAAAACAAACGTAAATGGTTACGTTTTTCTTTGTGTCTACTGATAGCTATAGCAGTGGCATTCTGCATTGGTCTCCTTTAGCTTTGTCCGGTATCGTTTCTGGTGGTTTGTACTGTTTCGTTTCTTCCTGGTCGGCCTGGCCAATCCGTTTTTTTAATATTCTTATTTTCTCTTTCCCAGTCTTTATCCGGCGATTCAGTTGTTCATTGGCTTTTGATAGGCTGTCACTTGTGACCGCTCGCTCTCGCGCGCTCTCTCTCTCTCTCTCTCTCTCTCTCTCTCTCTCTCTTGGAAATGTCTCTCCCCCTCTTCCCCTCCGTCTCTCTCTCTCTCCCGATGTCTGTCCAATTGAATTAGTTTGTTCTCGTCCCATTCTTTTCATTCCATCGACCAGTTGTTCCCCTCGTCCCCTTCCCCCCCCCCCTCCCTGAACAGTTTTTCTCATTTCCACCAAAAGGAGCCGTGTGATCAGCCAGGGAACAATAGATTTATTGAGATGGTGGTAGCCGCCCTTGCTGGAGAAAAAGGAAAGGATAAGTAGGCGTTAAGGGAAATGGCAGCCGGGGGATGAAAGAGAGGATCAGAGGAACGGACATGATTGGAAATGATTTCTTTTGTGGCAGACATCACGAGAGGAAGGACTTGCTGAGCACTGAAAGAGTATTAGAATGAGCTGGTCATGACCAAAGTTACTGAAGAAGACACTGGCAATACGCAGGACATACCTTCTGTGTTAGAGACAACAGCACCACTGACGGCCATGTCTAGAACCAAGTAACTCCCAGTTTTTATGAAAATCTGTGTAAAAAGCATTATGTTTTTTAAAACAATTCTCTGGACAATCGCATTCTTTGTCACGGAACACTTAACTTCAGAAATATTGACCCAATCCTGTCAGCGTTTGGAACAACTAACATCCAGCGAAAGAAAAAGTAAAAACGACTTTCATAAGACGGCTTTCACCGAAGAGAAACGGCTCTGGCGTGGAAAGTCGGACCTTTTTCAAGTATGCCCGTGCATGAGCGGGTCGAGAGAAGGGGCAAAGATAGATGGGTAAACAAGAGCGTTGCGGAAGATATTAATTGAGGCGGTCTGGAAGCGACAGGTCCAGAGGAAGACGCGAAAGACCGAACACTGGCGTTTCAACCTACTGTCTTGTAAGTTGGACGCCGGGGGTTCTTTTCCTTTGAAGATCAGCCGTTGTGATGCCGCACTGCCTAGAATTCTTCGTTTCTTGTTTTTGAACCGGAAAGCACGGAAGGAAACAACATGGAGAAAAATAGCATTTAATTTAATGGAAATAACTAATAATTTAACGGAAATAACGAATAGCTATTGTTAAATTTAAAGAACATTTAATTTAGAGGAAATAACCAATAGTCTAAACAAATAACGAGGAGAAGAATATAAATGCATCAGTAAAGATTCCAAAGCTATCGAGCCAGGATAGTTGTTTTTTTTAATGGGTTACAGTTTTGCTAATGATCTGGCAAATTACATACTCAGAAAATTTCATTCCGAATCTCTGGTTGAAGATTTAGGTCCATTATATTTTCAATGTCTTGCGAAAATCGGACAGACGCTTGTATTTCAACAAAGATAATAGATAAAATCAACTTCATTCTATTGTCTTCGATTTTAATGGGCTCAGAAAAAGAAGTAAGTGTTATTGACATCACCAAAATACTTATGACAATTTTTTCCTTTTCTTAACAGTCTGTGACCAGTTTCCGAAATGTCAATGTGGCTACGTCGCTGACGAAAAGGTCGGCGTTTTCAACTAGTCAGTCCGAATCCCAATCCAGAATTTTTTCGGAAATTTGAACTTGTATACATGGTCTCATGGCGCAAACAGTCACTCACTTGTTCCTTTTGCCTTTCCATTTCATGTGTCTATGTTTTGTAGAAGGTTTAACTGTTGTTTACGGGTATCCACTTCTGTTTTGCCTTTCCATTTCATGTGTCTATGTTTTGTAGAAGTTTTATCTGTTGTTTACGGGTATCCACTTCTGTTTTGCCTTTCCATTTCATGTGTCTATGTTTTGTAGAAGTTTTATCTGTTGTTTACGGGTATCCACTTCTGTTTTGCCTTTCCATTTCATGTGTCTATGTTTTGTAGAAGTTTTATCTGTTGTTTACGGGTATCCACTTCTGTTTTGCCTTTCCATTTCATGTGTCTATGTTTTGTAGAAGTTTTATCTGTTGTTTACGGGTATCCACTTCTGTTTTTGCTGCCGTTGTTTTTAATGGAAATTGTGGGCGGGATCCACATAGAATTGACGTGAGAGATATGCTAAGCTGCTTTGAGCCGATATTTATCCTTCAGAGGAACCACACAGCTGTGTCTCGTCACCCCAGCCAATTTGTTTTAAATGCTACATTGATGGGATCAGCAGATTAACTTGGCTGGTTTTTGGTATCGTGCTTGGGATCGCAAGTGGATGGCTGAACAACTTAACTGATTGTTTGGTGGGCGTTTGTGATTACGACCCGCTTCTCTCTCGCCAAAGACAGAATGAGAATGATCGCGGCCCTGAACATCTCTTATTGGATTCATCCAGCCATCGGTCTTTGCCAGCCGTCTATTTGGAAAACCGTTTGCGTCGATACTGGTGATGAGAAAGGGTTTGCCAGATGAGTTTTTAATAATGGAAAAGGGAAAAGAGAAGCAAAACTGTCTGGTCAGCAGAGTAAACAGTGGCAAAACACGCAGTTTTGCTGTAGATAAATATTTATGTAAGCAACATTCCAGGGACGATTCTTGTCGGTGCATTCCATCAAAACACAACAAATAAAAAGACCAACACAAAAGGTTATATTGATTCTATTTTATGAATCCAGAGATTATGACACGAAGTACACAGTTTTTGTCACCTACGAAACATCACATAAGGTGGGGGGGGGGGGGGTACGTTTTTCTTTGCCTCTGAATTTCAATTTTGTATTTCACGTGCAAATCAGGTCGTGAAATATTCCATTACGGACACACACCATTATCAAATTGTAGGTAGTGGTCGTGAAGATACCCACAACAATACGTTTTTAGTGACTAGTCTGTGACTAACTTGCAAAAATATGAGTACAAAAAGGTTATTATGGCCAAACCTTGTCCTAAATTTAACCTCAGAACTTTCCGGAAAATTGACTGTGTGACCAGTTTGGCCACATAGTTACTTCGTAAAGTTCAATACTCTCTTGAACAACCATTACACAGTCTAAGTTTTATTTATGAGTAATCCTTTGACCTTGACCTTAGGTGGCTCTTTATTAATATAACCCTTGCTTACAAATTACACTATCTAAATTAGGTCGTCAAAAATCGCGGCTTGGTCATAAATAAGTCTGCATCTCTTTTCTTGCTCGGGCGTATTAATTACCAATGGCCCATAAATATTCCCTGCTTGTCACTGACGTCTCAGAATTTTTTTGTTGTTGTTGTGTTGTCGATGTGGTCGTTGTGTAGTGGTTGTCTGCACTACTAGGCTACAGAGCCTTCTTAATGCATGAGCACAGTGCAGTTGCCCGGGGTGGGGGGTGGGGGGGCATGCATGCAAATTTACATTGGTTTCTGAAACGGGGAAGAAAGCCCTTCACTATGCCCAGGGGCCCATAATGATGTTAAGGCGGCCGTGCTAGGCTTAACTTTGATGCAGTTTTGTGTTGAAGGTCCTTCTTCTTGGAGGGTCGCTGCACTTGGCACTCGTACCTACTTCTTTTTATTTCTTCTCATTTGTTGCTCTTGATTCCGTAGGGTTATGTGTTTGTTGTATGTTTATCCCTTGAAAGGATTGTTTTGGGGCTGGTGCTGTGGGGAAAGTCAGTATGATCTAGCAAAGGCGCACATTTTTTCCATAATTGGGGGGAGGGGGTTAAATGTAATTCTATGGTTTTGTCAGCATTTTGTATCATTTCATTCATGGTCAGGGTTACATCCTGACAGAATGTCTTTAGTAAGATCTGGGGTATAACTGCACCAGTGAATACTCAGGCAGAAACATGACTAAGAAAAAGGGCAAACACTCCTGCATAATTCTATGACTTATCTCCCCTTATTGTGTGGCATCTTTATTTTAGTCCTGTAAACCCTGTCTCGCCCGATGCTATTCAGAATAGCAAGAAGGAAGGACCACATTTTTTATCCTCAGACAGTTTACATTTTCCTTGGCATTTTGCTTCAGTGCTCCTGGCCCCTTTTGCTCAATCTCAGGGCTTGTCTGTACGGTCAGAATTAATATTGTTCCTGAACTGGCAATTGTGAATTCTTGTACTGACTCAGGCCAATTTTAGGAACATGGGGATAGGGTGGCAAGGAATTCATAGAGTACAGTGGTCAGCAGTTTAAGCTGATTACAAAATTAACGTGTTAATGAAATTAGCATCATTAAAGGTCCTGCTTCTTGAATTGAAATAAATGTGAAACATCCTTGGCTTTAAGTTGTTTGATTGATGTTTTTCAGGAATTCAAGACCAGCCATCAGCAGGAGATTGAACAGGCCCTGAGAGAAGTTGACAAATCTATTGAAGAATTTGATAGCTCTGGCTCAGAGAAAAGTTCTAGGCCAACATCATCTTCACTACCAGCAGGTTTGGCACCACCTGGACCACCACCACCACCGGGACCACCACCACCACCACCATCACCAGGGCCACCTCAGGAACAAGCACCACCACCTCCTTGTGCCCCGGGGGGTGTACCACCACCGCCACCACCACCACCTCCTCCACCATCATCAGACCAACAGCCTTCCACTGCACAACTTCCCACACCCCTTACTCCACCTCCTGGTGTCAGCCAGGCCACTGCCTTCATATCATCATACATCACTCCTCCTCCACCCACTGTCAGAGATAGGGGCACAACCCCACCACCTCCGCCACCTCGGATATCATCAGCCGCAAATGGAGAACTCCTGCCACCACCCCCTCCCACACTCACGTCTTCCCAAATGGACCTTTCATCCCTACCAAATGGAGATCCACTACCCCCACCACCAGCAGAAAGTGAAAACCCTTATGCTGAACTGAAAGAAGTACATAAAACTATCCACCAGTCTCTAGTCAACGGAGGATTCCAATCTCCCATACCAACCCCTCCAGCTGTACCCCCCATCCCTCGACCATTCCCTCCTTCTGTTCCTAACACGCCCAGGTCCAGTATGGCCTTGAGAATAAGTGCTTCGCCAGAACCCTCACTACCCAGGGTAGATCGTGAACTTGGCCAACTGTCTCCCAATACCAGGGAACGTCTCACCTCTCTCATGTCTCACCCCTCCAGAGACACAATCAGTCCGCAGTCAGAGCCTTCCCCGGCCAAGGAGATGGCCGAAGGTGTCCCTGAGCCAGATGCACTTTACGACATTATGGAGTACGCAGAAAAGTTTTTCAATGATCATGAGAGGGAGTTCCACGGCACCATTATCAAGACTTTGAAAAAACGTGGCAAACAGCCGTCATTCACAGTATGTATAAAATCTCTTAAAACTTCTGAGAATGTTGATTATTGTTGTTTTTTTCTTACTCTGAGTCTTGCAAGACAGTTAATAAAAACTTATATCTAAAGATTTTTGTTATATAATGGATATTCAGCTCCCTTGTATTAATCCTTGCCTGGCAAATATGTATCCAGGATCTTGTTGCTGAAGACAAAATTTTGGTATTTTTCTCTGATTAGGCAAAAATGACTATAAGAGCTCATATATCATAAAAACTGGATGCAGCTGTTGTCTAAAAACACATTTTAACTAAACTCTTCTTTGGAATTTTGCAAAGTAATTGTCCAAATTAAATTAAATATCTGGAAAGGTTTCAGGTGAAAAAAACGTGAGAATAATAGGAGGGAACAGATGTCATGTTTATATGAAGTATTCTGCCCTAATTAATTTAACATTGTCATCAGGACCAGTGGCATTTACTTATTTCACTCATCATTTAATTGTAGATATTTGTCTATTTGTGCTTAATTACATCTTAACAGAGACTGAAATTTTTTATACACTTTAACCATTGTCTAATTCTTGATATAATTCTTTGACACGCAAGAGCTAGTTTTTACACTGAAATATCATCAGAGAACATAATTCATTGTAAAAAGGTTATAATGCCCTGTGGTAAAAACTGAAATACAACATATTATTTTTCTCCCTAATTACAGGACTATCTGACCAGAGAAGAGATGCTCAAGTACTGTAAAACTGGTCTCATTCCAACATCTCATATTCATTTGCATGATACAGAAAACGTCCATCAAGCTTGCACTATTTTCAAGGTAAGGATAGAGAGAAATTAAGTTAGATTGTATGCTTCAATTCACACATTGGGCAGTCAAATTATAAGCATGCACATTGTATTTACAAATTATATTTACCATAGTCATGGGCTATCTGTTTAATAGTGTTTGTAACATATCACCGCACTTCTTGAAATAGGACATTTTAAAATGTTTAATTGCTATTTAGCCCATCACATCACAGTAAAGTGCTTTGGGAATTTAACAGAATATTGTGGTTTTTGGATATAGCTGTAGAGTTTAGCCAGTGTGTTTTGTTTCCAGCATATTGAGCCACAATTTCAAATTCACATTTGACTGCATTGACAGAATATTTTAATTTTATCACAATTGTTTGGAATTGTTTGTACCAGTCCTCATAGAATTAATTACCTTAATGAACTTGTGAGTATTGCATCTTAGGGATGTTGTTCTTGAAACAGCAGCAGAATTTGGAGAAGTTAAGAAAGAAGTGAATACAGAAAGACGAAGTAGAGATAAATTCTGGTAGCCTTTATAGACATTTGTGATATAATTTTTTAGTATGAAACTGTTGGCACTTTTTCTGCATTTATATCTTTGACCAACAGCAGACTAACTATGAAGGTGGGTGCCTAACATAAAACCTTGTTATTCTTCAAATGAAGGCAGGGCATTTATATGTTTGACCAATGGCAGTCTAACTTAATGTGATTGGGGATGCCTAACAAAAACCATTTTGATACTTCAAGTGAAGGTATGATGTTCATAGATCTTCATAGCATTAAAAAAAACAACAACTATTTAACTCTCAGTACTGGAAATTTACAAAGGTGAATAATCTGTTTTGGGGTAATAATCAGTTAATTTATTAGATTGTTTTTGTTTGTCGGTATTTTTGGTTTTTATTTCACATTAATTGACTGTCTTATTATCTCCACATTTGTCATGAATTTCATTTATGTACAGGAACTGACCAAATATATCCGGGAGGAGGTGAAAGATGACGCAGCAATCAGTACAGCTCAGATGATTGTCAAGACAGGAATAGACAGGATTGAGCTGCGTGATGAGTTGCTGGTGCAGCTGCTGAGGCAGACCAATGACAATCCAGAACCAGAGGCACTGAAACAAGCCTGGATTCTCATGTGTTTGTGTACGGCAGCATTCTCTCCCAGCAAAAACTTACACAAGGTGTGTAGATTTTTTTTATAGCAATTGGCTCAGGTTGGAATTGTTCTCCAATAGCTAGAGTTCATGAAGCATTCTACAATATATAATTACAAAGTGTTCTATAGGGGACAAACCCCACTAAGCACTGTCTGGACACCAAACATCCCAGTGCTAGTGGTTCAACAACAAAAGCAGCAACTTATAATGTATAACTCTCATTTACATTTGTCACGGAAATATTATTATGTCATTAGGGAAACCACAGATTGAAAATAAATTCTCAGAGTGTACAAAGAAAAGAAAAGAAAAGAGGTTGTTATGGAGTTATATCAGATGTGTATGTCCAGTAAATATGAAAAAGTCATATCAAATTGCCCCACCAATGTCATAAACAATTCAACATCCAAAATCAAAAGGAGCATGTCTTTAATTTTATTAATATTACTGATAAGACTGTAAAGTTTGCACTAATTTCAACCAGATTTTTTTGTATATGCATTGTTTTATTTTGTATCTACTTTTTTCCCAGTATCTACTGTCCTATGTAAAACGTTGCTGTTCTGACCCAGTTGGGGGCAGGTATGCCATGATGTGCTACAAGCAGCTGACGATACCCAGAGCCACCACCCGTCGTCACCCTCCCTCTTCAGTGGAGATTATGGTTAGTGTGAGACAGTTCTCATCAGTGCTAGTGTAATGAAGACATATTTGTTAATGACAATTTTTTAAAGTAAAATTTCTTCCGTATAATAATTCATGTATTGTTTGATTTATTTGAAGTGTAAAGTTTATAACACCACACTAGGATAAAAACTTGTAAAAGTGTTTCATGGTGTATCATGAATTTAACAACTCGGAAATGATTGAAGACCTCAATCATTAATATAAAACAATGGCCTCTTAGCCTTTTTCAGCAGTACCTCCCTTGGGCTCCAATTTTGTTTTTTCATGGCCTTCCTTCTACGTACTCCACCCCAACATGCAGTCAAAAGTACAGTGACTATCTGCAGGTTGTGATGTCAGATTTTTCAGAGCTGCACCAATGGTAATTTTTTTTAGATGTTATGAACAGAAATGGACATTCTTCATTCTCTTCTTCATAGTTGACAGTGATTTTCTTTTTTATTGTTTCCATAGAGTGTTCAGAATCTGAGTCCTATTGTCTGTAAAGTTTATTTCATGGACAGCAAGACTAAAGCAGTCAGTCTTTTGCCCATTGACACAACGCAAGAGGTGCTCACAAAAGTGGCCCGGAAGATTGGCCTTCAGTCAGTGGAAGGTTGGGCACTGTATGAGGTATGTAGACGAAACTGAACAAGGTTAATTTCAGCTGTTAAACAAGATAATTGAAAGAGACTGAATGTATAGTGTTGAATGTCTGTGGAATGATGTGTGGACTATATCAAGTGCTGTTGTTTTTGTTGGTTTTTTTTAATGGACATTTCCTATGCAGATTAATGTACTGAGCTAAGAAATACTCATTACATTCCACTCATAATATTGAATGGAAATCTCAGCTGCCAGATAATGTTAGCCACAGGTATTAGCATCTACCTGTTTTTGTTCTTGTTAGGCCTCGTCTGTCCTTTGCAGGATGTAACCTTCTGCCAGTGATCTCCACTCCTCTCTGTTTTTCATCTGTTATGTCCATGCCTGTCCACCTGTCTGCACAATATCGTTTCTCATCATGTCTCAGGGCATTCTCATGTTCTCCTTCGTTTTCTAGGCATCCATTCAGTGCAACACCTTGTCCATTTACTTGTGGATAAATTAGATTTTGTTCTCTTAAATTTTAAGTAACCAACTGACTTGAGAAAAAATAAGAGGAAAATGTGCTGTTTATGTTCCATTGTCTTGTAGTAATGTATAGAAGCTTCAGTTTCAACATTGACATCTAACAAAGGAATATCAAACCCAACGTATTTTATTATCAGGTGACTAAGGACACGGAGAGATTCATGCGCAGCTATGAGTATGTGTCGGATATCTTGGCACAGTGGGAAGGGTAAGTATATAGAACTGTGAGAAATTATTTATATGTGTAGGCCATCGTGACAGTCAGATGTCTCATTATTCTGCTCAACATGTTCAAGAATTGATCCTCCTGGAAGCATTTTCAAAGTTTTGAAGCTTCCACCATTCTGTGAACTGTGATTTTCAGTTGTTGTTCTTTTTTAAACTTCACACAAGTTTTCAAAGAAGATAGATAGAGGGTGACATTTCTCAAAATACAAGCAGTGCATGCAAAAAGTAAAAATTGAGCTGTCTCATAGTAAAATGGATTTCCTGAATATTCTTATTTCTGTCTTACCTATGAGAACTCCTTTCTGCCTGTTCATCTGTGTTATGAACTCATCTCACCTCAGGGTAGATTCCTGTGTGGAACTATTATTGGATATTTCAGAGCTTTCCTACGTGAACTTTAATGAAGAAATAAAAAAATCAAACACATTATTGGTTTGATAGAGTTTTGAGAATATTTGAAAGACATTCAGCCATATTTCAAGAATCATAAACCAGATGTTTGGACAGAAACTTGCTGTGGCAAGGATCTTCTCCCTTAGTTCAAGCAATTGTTTGATTATTCTGTTTACTTTTGCTTCCAGCAAAAGCAGCAATTCTACCTTAAATGCCATTTCACATGAATCTCTTTAGTCATCAAAGTGGTCACACATTTCAATATCAGACAAATGTCCTTATATTATTATTTTTTTTTTTTTTGGTACTTTGTACAAGTACTGTAATTTTACTGTTGTATTTACAACAGATGAAAAATGTCTTATATACATGTATATTTTTTTTGCTGTCAACAGAAATGATCGTTTGTCAGTTCAGCCCAGCAAGTATGAGACAGTGTCAAGGAAAGGTCCAAAAATGGCACTAGGTGGAGCTGATGCTCGACTGGTGTTCAGAAAACGTGTGTACAGACATGTACACGATATACCCAATGATCCCATTGAATACCACCTGCTGTATGCTGAAGCTGTGTACAAAGTTGTTAAGGTAAATCATTTGGTTATTTGTGACAAGTGAGAAGTTTTGTGGGTTATGTATGAAAATAATTGTGACTAGCACAATTTGTAAGATTGAAATTTGGTGCTAATGAAGAACTGGTCACTTCTGTTTGACCCTGGTGCTGTATTGTTGATGTTTGAACCAGCCACACAACTGTTAGTATCTTACAGTACTGTGGCTCTTTCATTCCTTGATGTAAGTCTGCAATAAAGCTATGGAAAAGATTAGGATGAATCACATAATGCACTTGAAAAGAGGTGAAGAAGATGAGCAGTAATTTTGTGTTGCTCTGTCCTTGTTTATTTTATCTCCATTTTCAGAAAAACTGGAGGTCTTTTAGTGTGTAGAAGAGGTATAACAAATGCACATTTTGACACCTGTTCAAAATGCATTGTGGCACTTATCAAGCTGTTTTACACTTCCAATTTATATGTATTCTAATTCTTTAATTTAAAGCCGCAAACGTTTAACGCTGAATTTCTCAGTTGTGCAAAAAGTGGAGTTGGAAACAACAAGAACTAAGGCCGCCAATAATTGATAGGATGTGGTGGAGTGGAGTTTTCTCTTTCATGATTGAGAGTCATAAGCACTACTTTCATCTGTTTAATCCATACTGTGATGTTTCTTCGAACCAGTGTGATGAATACAGCGTGTCAGACAAAGTGGGACTGCAGTTGGCAGGTTTGCAGGCCCAGGTCATCTGGGGACAGTTTGAGCCTAACAAAGAGTTTCGCTATAGTGAAGCAGATCAGTATTTGTGCAAGAGGATTCTGGCATCATCCGGCAGGAATTGGTCTCAGGAAGTGGCCAAGGCTCACAAAGTGAGTGCTGAACTTCTAACATCTTTGTGTCTTTTTTTCTTAGAGGCAATATTTCTCTTAATTTACCACAGCTTACAATATATAAACTTCTTTTTTAAATGTAATATGCAGGCAAAAATCTAAACTTAAGTGATAATGCAAAAAATATTGCAATTGAGAGTAACAAGGGGAAATCTCCTAATATATCTGCAGCTTCACTGTGAGGATATCAAATCTTCCTAAAATTTAGGATGAGTTTAGGGTTAGTCATAATCAATACATTTCTCTGTATATGCTTTATCAATTGTCAACAAGCATAATGTATCATGAACTGTTCAGTTTCCATCTGTGAAATATAGTTCACCTTTATTCTGCATTAATAGTTAAGGATTTGACTGGGGGCACACTGGGAAAGATAACAAATTGGTTAACGTTCTTTTTTTTTTTTTTTTTAGCATTATGGAGCAGATAAAAGTGAACTCGAAGCTAAGGTCTGGTACCTGACGTGTGTCAAGCAGTTTTCCCTCTATGGCTGTACCCTGTTCCCTATCCTGCACAAAGGCATGTGGTCTCACACCAGCGAGTCTCTAATGGCTGTCAACATGGACGGAATCAAATTTGTGAGGTCCAAGGACAAATCTGTCATCCATGACTTCAAGTACCATGAGATTGAATCCATCTTGTTAGATCCAAATGACAACTACATGACATTAGAACTGTACAGCAAAGCTCAGGCAGGCCTGGCCCAGAAAACCTTTGTCTTTGAGACCAATTACAAGGATGACATTGGTCATCTTATTGCTTCCTATTCTCCTGCTCATGCATCATGGATGAAGTCAGAATCAGATGGCATGAAAAAGGTGAGTTTGCTAGAAGCCATTGAACATCGATTTTCATTTAAAGTACTATTCAGACAAGATCATTTTATCCATTTGATTTTGTTTCATACTGTTCTGATGAAGAAACATATTAGCTGGGTGCTTGATATAGCATTTCAGGTGAAAGATTAGATATGATCCCACCAGCTATTTAGTTTGTCATTTCTTTCACAAGAATTGTGCTTGATTTGGTACAAATGGTACATTTATGTAGGCATTCATGAAAACAAGACTTCAGATACTTGCGGTATGTCTGCAATAAAACAAGACAATTAGAATCTCATTTGAAGGAGCTTATCTGCCTCAGAATACTGAAACTTTCTGTGTGTGCAAAATGTGGACCTTTCAATATCAGTAACAAGATATCACTGCCCCTGGCATATCAGACATTCTCTTTTTTATTATTGTGACCTGTTGCGTGTTTTGTGTCCAGCAGATGAAGATGACTGATGAAGACAAACTGAAATTATACGAGGAATTAGTCAGATGTCGGAAAGCTTTGTCAGAGAGCCGCTTGTTGCAAAGGCCTTCCCATGAATCAGGCTCAGGCTTTCTCAGGAATACTCTCAGGAGGTAAGTATGCTGGACATAGGCATAAAGATTTGAGTGCTAAGCTACTCAGGACATGCCCATGAGAAAAGTTTCATTTGCATCCATATGGTATATTTGTGTATCTGAGCATCATGTTGTCCTGATTTTTAGCAGTGTGATTTGTGATTTGAAACTGTTATTTACAGCCTGAATAGCATCTCTGTCAAACATGACATACATTTGTAATGAAATCCAGTTGTGCAAACCGTCTTTCTAAGATGAAAAGTCGGACCTGTCTAATGTTGACTTGTGATGTTATATTACAGTTTATTGTTAAAACAGTATGTTTTCAGTTGAATGATTGAGTATGATTATTTACAAAGCCAATGCTAAAACTTAAAAGTGGTTATTAATTATTTATATATCCATTTAGCTGGTTGAAATGCAGAAATCAATAAATTATATAAACTCTGTGATTTCTAGAACATGATAAGAATTAATAGACTGTGTGAGAGGAATATTGCAGTGGAGAGGCACATTGAAGAAACGACTGTCATTGATTTCATTTGGTCTCCAGGTTAACAAAGTCCAAGCTGGAGAAACTACGCAGCTTGAACAGCAGCGATGGCAGCTCTCATTTCAGTGTGGACTACTGGTCATACAGTAAAACCCCTATCAAACAGAGTCTCACTGTTATCTATGACCCAACCATTGAGGAGGCAGCAGTCAAGATGTTTACAAACATCCTAGTGTATGCTGGAATTGAAGAATGTGGTAAGTGTGACAAATAATGTAATTTTGTGAGTTTCAAATTGCAGTTTTCACCCAGGTGACATTTATCAAATTACTAAATGATAGCCTGTGACCCAAGAAGACATCCCTCTTGTCATTAATGTATTCTGACATGTATTTGTTCAGTCATCTAATTTGAAAATTACTGAGCCTTGATTTTGAACACGGATAATGATTTCATTTGAAACCTGTGATTAATGTCTGTCCAGATAATTTGTTGATAGAGATACGTGTCACAGTCTCTCTCACAACAGATTAGATTTAACACAATGGCTTTCCCTTTTCTCAAAAAGAACAGATAATGTAGAAGAATGACGTTTGATTGTATTTTGTTGCACTGCAGATATTATGTGAGAAAGAAAAGTAACTGTTTTAATGCAACATAGATTTGAAAAGTAATACAAGTTATGGGAATACATTTCACCTAATTGATCCACTGGTCTCACAGTTTGTTGTTGCTTTATACAGATGACTCAACAGATCCAGAAAGAATACACCTGGTTCAGGGCCTAATGCAGAGATGTTTGGAAAGTGACTTTATCTGTAATGAATTTTACCTGCAACTGGTCAAACAAACCACAGATCATCCTGGTAGGTTTCATTCTGCAACTGTGATCTCTGATGTTAGCTGTTGGATGTGCTGTAAATTCTGTGTCATTGTTAGTTTCTTTATCAATTGTTCATAGTTTGTTGTTACATTCTTACCAAAATGATGACAAAGTTCAGTTATGAGATTATCTTTTATTTTATTTTTTTTGTGTGGCGAAAGAGGGGAATTGTTCTCAGTCTTTTTTAAAAAGGTGTCACTTTAACATCCAGTTTCCTGAATAGTCCCCTGGTAATTGATAAAAGCAGTTCTTCCACGGGATTCAATAATCAGGTCCTCAAATCTGCAACTTTGTCTTCATTGTAGGAAATCACTAGTTTATTGGTGTATCATTTTGTTGTGATGATTTGGACTTTCTTGTTTTTGTCTACACTGTTTGTATTATTGTGTTTTGTTTGTATGAAATGTTTGAAATACCTCACAATAAATATCAAGTGGCAATAAGCAGCATGTGAAATCAACTGAATCCAAACAATTGCTCATATGTATCAGGCTCATTCTTAATGGCCAGTATAGTTTTTGCATCACCATGCATGCTGAATTAGATACTCACTCATCCACATCAATATCTGGAGGATTCTTTATCTGATCTAAAAGAATCAGTAATGAACTTCAAAGTCACAGAACAATTAAAAATTCATTTTCAAATACCAGAAAACTTGAAGTTTGAGCTTGCCCTGTAGCCATGAGGAGAAGACTTTACTGTCATATTTCAATTATACACATGCTTTGTTTGTAGATTGATGTTAGTCATAATGTGTGGTGGCTTTGTCAGTTTCCAGTTTTTGTTAGAGTCATAGGGAAATAAAATGTATTGCTAATGTGAGTTATACTTTTTGCTGAGCTTTCCGATATCAGTTGAAAAGGATCACATAACCTAATCATTTTTAACTCCTCACTCCTGTGATTTTGGCATGTCAGAAAGTCAGAAAATACAGCCAATGATCCCAAAAAGGATGCCATCATATTTTTGACAATATCCCAAAGCTAAGTGCTGTCAGTCAGGCCCTTTTCCATCCAACCTTACATTTACATCTCACTGATATCTTGTCTTCATTCTGACATAATTATTGTAATACTAATGGGCACCAGGTTGATGTGCCTTTGAAGTCAGTCAAATTCGGTCAGTCACTTTGGCAAGCAGCCACATGTAAATAGTATTTGTTTTCCCCTCCCAATCTCATATTTGTATTTTTTAAATGGCCGGAGTGGACATGTTGATATTTTGGATCAAGTGAGAACCTTTATAATCAAAACGAAAAAGGGCAAAAGTTTAACAGTTTTGAGCAACGTAGAGATGACATAATTTAATTGAGATTTCTCCAGATGTAGCGGACATCACAAGTATCATGGCAAAATTGTCATAATTTCAGAAATACCGTTCAGAACTCAGCAGAAACTAATCCAGATATTTAGAATGGCCAGAGGACATAAAGTCACTGAATTGTAATCATCTTAAAAGTAACTCACCGTAATTCAAACTCTCTGAATTAATAACCTTTCAGTTAAGTGGGACTGCTGTAACTTCATTAATATTTTCGTAACATATCCACAGCATGGTGACATCATAATTCATATATAGTGAATGCATGCTTGCGCAGATGTGATTAATGTAAATCTCGCGTCATATGCCAATGCCATCAATATTCATTAATCCTTTTCCTACGAGGTCACACTTGATTATTTATCTGTATGGTATCTTTAGATTGCTTTGTGTGTTGTAATGTGACTCATTGATTATCAATGACAGGTTTTATTTCCGATTGAGTTCTTTAATTTTATACTTTCCACTGTAAATTTTGTTGGTATTATACTGTTTAACACTAATGAGCCATGCCTTCATTGTGTGATCTGAAATATGTTGTATATCATCTTTACTGACACAATTAGTGTCCAGGCTTAACTATGTATTGCATGTTTTTATAACTGGCATGTTGTTTGTTGGCCAGGACAGATAAGAAATACAACTTCAAGCCACGTAAGTTTGGCCGTTCACCTATTTGCCAATATTTACCTTTGGCTGCACTTTATAGCTTTGCTATTTTTATCTTTTTTCTTTGCTTTCCTTTAAGAAAGTTAGATTTTGGTGACCAAGAATAAAGTCACAAGAATGATTAACTTATAGAATTGTAAAATATGTCAAGGACAGTGTTACCCTTGTGTCCCAAATAATTAGAAAGGTTTTGATTTTTAGACATTGTGTATCACTGTGCAAGATAACCAAACACATGAGTGACATTTGGCTGTACCAAAATGAAAAAAAAAAGGCACGAAACTCAGTAGCTTTAAATTTGAATTCTTGATACGGGGGGAGGGGGGGGGGGGAGGATGAACTATGAAACACACTGTCACTGTTGAACAGATTTTATCATTAAATGTAAATTGATGAAAATTTCAGCTTTGGTCATTGCTTCAGCAGATTTTGATCTTTTGAGTCTGCTTGTACATGTATTTAGTCTGTAAATGGTTCTGATTCAGAAATTTAAATCAGTTGTTTGCATAAGTTTAATCTGAATCACCTGAAGTTGCTCGAAATAGAAGGCAAAAAGAGATGAACTCGGTAGTTAACTTTCCTTTCCATATTTTTGTTTTATTTTTATGGTTTAAAAGTTATCTGTGGTATGATGTATAAAAAAAAAAATTATACCCACCCCTGAACCCATCTCTCCTTCCCCTGGCCTGTCTTCTTACTATTGCTTTTCTATGCTGCATGCACATTCTACTCTGCAACAAGTGATTGGGTGTGAGTATTTTATACTAACACTATTTCGTGTTCCTCTAATAAAAACTCAAGTAAACTAGAGGATTTAGCATCCTCAGACAAGGTGGTCTAGAGGCAAGGTGCTCGCCTCTCATGCCAAGGGTCCCGGGTTCTAAACCCGGGCAGTGCAGGCATGTTGGAAAGTGGATTTTTCTCATATTTTCAAGTCCCTGGTCCTATTGGGGGGTAGGATCGAGTAGTTCTTGGAAATTGGATTTTTCTCATATTTTCAAGTCCCTGGTCCTATTGGGGGGTAGGATCGAGTACCTAGTCTTCTCGGATAAGGACGAAAAATTCGGAGGGCCGTGTGCACGTTGCGCACGTTAAAGATACCTTGGCAGTTGGAAATCGTAAAGAGCAGGCCGAAAGGCCGCTGCCCGGGCAAAATTGAAATTAATAGATTAAAAATTTATCCATATCCTCCCCCCCCCCCCACCAGAACAAGAAATAATAAAACAAGTAAAGTGAGGTGTGAATGCCAAGGGCAGCGAACCTCCTAAAATAAAGACCTCAAATCAGGATTTAGCATCCAGTAATTAGTGTCTGACAGTACGGTTAACAATAGAGAATCAGTGCTAACAGCTTTCAGTCCTTCATGTCTCATACTGTAGACACTTTAATTTTGACTGGTGTCTGTCTAACCATGAAATTTTCAGCTAACATTTCCTTTACCTTGCTCTGGCATTTCAATTTTGTTGTTGTTTCAAGTAAAGTTGTCTCCATCTCCATCCATCTTTTTATATCGGCGACAAGATTTATTACATATCTGCCAAATTTTTCATCAGTTCAAGCTTTCTAAGGTGATGATTTAGACTAAGTAGCTGCTTGCTTTTTTCATTCTCCATTGCAATTCATTTTTAAATGCCATTAATGAATAAGGGACTAAAAAAAAAAACAGAAAATTTGTGGAGGATTTGGCACAAAGTTAAAAGAAAATATCACAAAGATCTACATTAGGAACAGGAAAACCACAGAATAGATTTTGAAAAAAAAAAAAAAAAGAATGATAACTCTTGCAAATTTTTCTCTTTCCTTCTCTCTTTTTTTTCTTCTGTTTTGGAGAAAAGTGGAGAGAGCATATTTTAAGATTATAGGATTTTAAATTAATCATAAAAAATATGAAGAGTTCCTGTATTTTATATTATTTTCTTGTTTTGTTTTGTTTTGTTTTTAATGATGGGGACTCTATCTCAAGCTTTTTATATATTCAAGATGTTGTTCTGATTGAATTTACTTTTAATGTCATGTTCAAACCAGTTAAGCATAAATTGATAAATTAAAAGTTCTGTAGTTGACTGTGTGCATGAAAGCCTTCGTTTAATAATACTATGATGTAGTTTATTTAAGTTTAATTACACATAATTAACCATTTAGAAAAAAAAACACTTTTTAAAAAAAAAGTTTTAAGCCCAGCATTCATTTATTTTAATAGCCAAGAGATTTTTTTGTAGACACTGAGGATGAAAAGTAATTTCTCAAATTTTTGTCTTCATAGATCCAAATAGTACAGTCAACTGTCGCAGCTGGCAGCTAATGGCCATCACAGCAAGCACATTAGCTCCTGCCAATACAAGGATACAGAAATATGTCCAGTGTCACTTGAAAAAATGTTCTATGGATACAACTTCTGAAGAGGGCAAGTTTGCCAGGTTTTCACTCAAGGTAGGTCAAACCTGTGAAAATATTGACTGAAGTCTCTCACAGTCTTCATTATTTTATAACACTCACCTTCTTGGATCCCATATACAATGTAAATAAATATATGTGAACATATGGTGGTTCAATTACATTTTCAAGATGAAAAGTATTAATTTGAAATCTACTGTGATTTTAGTGTTAGAAACTGTTTGTTCTCTGGTCATGTTACAATGCAGTGAATGGAGTTATGAATAAAGTTTGCTGGAAAAGACGTAGTGGTGTATTCATGATAAATTTATTGGCTTGTTGACCAATCTATTTCTTGCATTTTTTTGCCTTATAGCTATGCTTGGAGTCAGAAGACACGGAAAGAGCCTGTTTTCTTCTTTGCATTTTAGATTTATTTGGTATTTATGATCCCTGTTATGTTTTTATATCCAGTGCCTAAACAGAACCACAGAAAAGCGCAGGCGGAAATTTGCACCTTCTGTGAGAGAGATTCAGTGTGTTATTCAGAGGTGGGTATTTCTATATCCCAGATTCACTTTGCTTAGAAGCATCACTCATTTTTTAAAAATTAGTTGAGTATGAAGGTCTTAGTGGGTTTTTTTTTTTGTGTGTGATTTTATTGTTCAGTTTTATTGTTATTTGTTTGATAAATACAATTCCTGTTGAAGGCAAGTTTGTTGTATATTCAACACTTGCTGCTTTCTACCACCAGGAAACCAATTACACAGAAAGTTTTCTTCCTGAATGGTGAACAGAGAGTGATTGAGTTTGACTCAGCAGGAACCTGTGGAGAGGTAAGTCAGATCACATGTTAGCTGATGTGAATTCTTTATTTCAATTTTCATTCGTTTGTTTAAAAAAGGTAATGCAGTACCTGACAGCCTCTTAGCATGGCATTTATTGTTTAACCCTTGCAACATAGTTTGAATGAAAAGAAGAATGACATTCAAATATATTGGTGGAAGGTTTTAGTTTCTTTTTGGTGGAAGTTTTTTTTTTCGTTGCTAGAGTTTTGTTTTTTAGGATTTCTTATCATTAATTTGTTTGTCTGTTATTCTGTCGCTAGATACAGATCTAACTATTTTTTTTTTTTTGACATTAATTAAATGTCCCAAACAGCTAAGCTTGTCTTCAAATGTTTGTTTGGCCAGGTGATCAAAAATGTGAAGACCAAAATTGGCATGAGATCTGATGCTGAGTGTTTTGCTATCTATGAGATGATGGGAAGCTCAGGTAAGTAAGAACTGAAAACATCTGAAAATTACAATTTTCTTCACTTGTAGCCCATTAAATGAGGGAGGAAACAGAAGTAGATTTGATCTTCCTCAAGGCTTTGATTGTACACAAGTTCCCTCACAAAAGACAAAATATCAGTCTAAACTGGAAAACATTTGACAGTGTAGGGTGGTTGTCCTTCACCAGACTTAACTACAACTGCCTTTCACAATACGGTAATGAAAACTTGATGAGCATCTTCAGTTTGCCACCAGTTGTACATCATAATAAAAACTGCATGGATATTTTCAGTCTGTCATCATCTGTAAAGTTTATAAAATGCTTATGAATATTTTTAATCTGACATTATCTGTATGTCAAAACATAAACGGAACAGACAGTTTCTATGTGCTGCCATATATTATATTGTAATAAATAAAGATAGATGAACATTTTTAATTTACCATAACTACAATGCCTGTTTTCTGATTTTCACCAACAGAGCGATGCATGACCTGTGATGAGCGGTTGTCTGACACTGTTAGCAAGTGGGAGAGACTGTCTCGTAGTGGTGCTGTCCGAGATCTGAAGCTCGTCTTCAAGGTGAGTAAATGTCATCCCGTTTATGCACTGGATAGACAACTAAGAGATGTGCATTCCCATGTATCTGTGACTTAACTCAAGACATGGAATGTGTTCAGTTTTTTGCATTCCTACAAGTTATATGAAAGGAGGCACCAGGAACATTTGCAGTTGTGTGTCATGGGAATACTCTTCATATTCTTTCAGAAACGCCTTTACATAGAGCCTTATGTCAACACTAGTGACCCAGTGGAGTGTGACTTACTTTTCAACCAGCTGATTGAAGATGTGTTTGAGCAGAGGATTCCAATTACTCATAAAGAGGCAGTGAGTATATATCACTTAAACTTCCAGGACAGTGGACATTTTGTTAAAGGTTATGTGCGAATTTTTTTTGTTGGTTTTTTTTTGTTTGATAGTTAATATTGGGAACGTTATGCAGAATAAAGTTGTTTTTTTTATGATTATATTGCTACAATAAAGTATGCTTTTATTTATACACCAAGGTTGCGAATCACAGAATGCAACAGACCCAAAACTTCGTGAGGAGCAAGCTGGTTTCAGGAGTAATCGATCAACCACCGACCAGATCGCCACGCTGAGAATTATAGTAGAGCAGTCGCTAGAATGGAACTCCCAACTGATAGTGAACTTCCTTGACTACGAGAAGGCCTTTGATAGCATCGATAGAGAAACGCTGTGGAGAATATTGAGACATTATGGAATCCCAGAGAAGATGGTGAATCTTATCAAGAGCATGTACGAGGGGACAAGTTGCAGAGTCGTACACGATGGTGAGCTTACTGACAGCTTTGATATCAAGACTGGTGTTAGGCAGGGTTGTTTGCTGTCCCCATTTCTGTTTATTCTGGTGATTGATTGGCTTATGAAAGAAACCACCAATGGAGGAAGAAATGGCATACAATGGACCCCATGGACACAGCTGGACGATCTAGATTTTGCAGATGACTTGGCACTATTGTCGCACACACACGACCAGATGCAAGCAAAGACTACAGCTCTAAACAAAATTTCAGAATCTATTGGATTGAGGATACATCCTGCGAAGTCGAAGGTCCTAAAAATTGTTGCACCCCCAAGCGAACAAGTCAAAGTAGGAGATCAACCACTGGAAGATGTAGAGTCCTTCTGCTATCTTGGTAGTATCATTGACAATAAGGGAGGAACAGAGGCAGAAGTCAAAGCACGAATTGGAAAGGCACAGGCAGCTTTCACATCCTTAAGCAAGATTTGGAGAACCAAGGATATATCTCTAAAAACAAAGCTGAGGATATTCAACTCGAACGTGAAGTCAGTCCTGTTGTATGGATGTGAGACTTGGAATGCGTCCCAGGCCTGCTTAAAGAGAATCCAAGTTTTCATCAACAGATGTTTGAGGAAGCTACTTAAGATCAGATGGACAGACAAGGTCAGCAATGAAATTGTTTGGAAAAGAACAAGACAGAGCCCAGTCAGAGAGGAAATTGGTAGGAGGCGATGGAGATGGATCGGCCACACTCAGGAGGCCAGGAAACAGCATCGCGAAGAAGGTATTGGATTGGAATCCCCAGGGCAAGAGATCAAGAGGAAGGCCGCGCGGAACGTGGAGAAGAGCCAGAGAAAATGATGTGCAACGAAGCGGAAAGACTTGGAATAATGTAAAGAGACTGGCCCATGATAGAGAGGGATGGAAAGTGTTTGTTGGTGGCCTATACCCTGATCCAGGGTGAGAAAGGCAATGATGATGATGAAGGTTGCGAATCATGTCATTATGCAGTTCTTTCATCATTATTGCAAGACTCTTAATAATGTAAGCCATTACCATTTCCAAACAGTTGCTAGTAACTCAGCTATTAACAAAATAGGCTTAGCTCACAGTATGTTCTGAGGCTTTTAAATAAACCATATATTTATGCGTAGAGACTTAAGTTGGACACTGTCTAATGTTTAATGTTTCAAATAAATCAGTACATACATGTAATGTCTTTTTCTTTCCTGTTTTGTCAATGCAAGATCCACTGCAAGAATGGCATGATAAATGCCCAGGTTTGAACCTTCAGCTGTTACTATTATGTATAAAATCTGAAGGAGCTGTTGTATGGATGAAAGGACATATGCAAGAAAGTTTCTGCACTTATCTGTTTCAGGTTCACCTATGTGCCTTGAAGGTTCAGTCAGAGATTGAAGACATGAAAGCAGGAGAGATTGACTATACGTAAGTGTTTAATAGTTTTCTGCACTTGGAATTCCAAGTTGACTTCCATATAGTTAGCATACAAAATTTTAAATATGTTACTTTTTTCTTTAATCATGTATACCTGTTCAGATTTTCTCTAGAATATTTTTTTTTTTTAATGATTCACTATTTTTCCAAGAAATTTTGATATGTAAATTGTCACACCAGTATGTTGGAAAATACTCGATTAGAAATTTGTAATCCATATTCACAACTTGTGCATTTCTCTTGATGTCATAAACTTGTGAAGGTTAAGTTAAACAAAAGACCAGATATTACAGGTATTTATTGTGGCAGTCATGAATTGTTAAACCTTTGGAATAGCTTCCATTTCCATAGCCTGTAAAGATTATTACTGACAAGTTACAAGCATGGTTTTTGTAGTGCTGTTTATGCTTACCAAACATGATGGGAACTTTCCATCATTTATACCTTGTCATTTGATTTCCAGGTCAGTCATGCGTATTCTCCCACGAGACATGCGCTGCACTGTACGACCAGAGGAAGTGGCCACCACGCATAAAACAGTTCTGGATATGAGTCCACAGCAAGCCATCATATCTTTCATCAACTTGCTGAAAAACTGGGAGCTGTTTGGAACAACAGTATTTGAAGTTTCAGTAAGTTGTGTTTTTTGCTGGAAACTTCATTTGAAGTAGTCTTGTTTGTGATAGTCTGTTGTTATGCTAGATTAAACACCATTTTTTGTGAACTCTTTATAAGCATTTGGATGTTTACTGAAATGAGGTGTGGAGGAACGATTGTGATCTTTTGTTAGAATGCATTTGCTTCTGTAAGAGTATTCTAAAGAATGGTGACCCCAAAGAAGATGTTACATTTTGCGGGCATCAATTATATTTTTATTTTTTTGCCATTAAAAAAGCTTCATCAGTGAGTGTGCACTGCAATGTATTAGGCCCTCTCCACTTTGTCTCTTTGAGGTGATACAACATTTAGAGTCAATATGTGGCCAAATAGATTAAACAGTTTTTAAGGCAGCCTCTTTGTCTGTAACAAGAAATATCTATTGTTAGCCTACATTTTAAATCATAGAACTGCTACACAGTAGCTGTTCAGTCTGTAAAGAGCCTTAAAGATGGGATGATTAAGCCCTTCAGTTTATATAAACATAGAGGGCCAAATACCCATGCTCAAGAATAACCAGTCTATAAGAGAAGATGAATCAGCACATCTTACATAATTGCAATGTAAATATGAGTCTATGAAATCTGTTTATTTGAAAAGTTCTCTGACTTAGGAGTAATAATTTTTTTTTCTCTTCTTTTCCAGCAAACCTACACATCTACTATGCCAAAGAGTTTATTGCTTGGAGTTCATCAGAAAGGCATCTTCTTACTTGAGATGTACAATTTTGTAAGTAAATATTTCACCTTCAATTCATAGTGTAATTGAGTAAAATCTGAGTCTTCATATTTCATCATGTTTCTACTTCCTGAGTTTGGCCAGAAGTCTGCATTTAAATGTGGAAGTAATCAAGATGGCTGATGGCGAAAATAAGGCTCATTGTAATTTTTCACAGGACATCAAAAGAAAGCATGTAAATTTCAAACTATTGTTGGAGAATTAACACAAAAGGAGAATGATAAACTCATATATTCTGCTTGTGCATGAGAGAATAGTATAAGGACACTCTTTATGTCGCTTGTTTTAGAGGTGAGATCTTTTGTAAGGATAATTTCTTAGCCTGATGAGCAGTTCCTGTTTCTGTCCACAGAAAGTCTTGTCAGCTTTTAGCTACTCTGATATTGTTCACTCTAGTCCAGCAATTAAAAGTATCATGATTGTCATTGGGCACATGGCCAAAGGGATCAAATTTATGTTCAATACAAACCAGGTAAGATGACATTATAAGTTACAAACATACATACTACCTAAGATTCAACTTCTTGATTTAGTGATCAAAATAGACTATGAGATATTATATTACTGAACGGTAAGATTTTGTTTTATAGGTAGAGCTTACCATTGTGTATTGTGGATTAACAAGAAGAACTCTGATTACACAAATATTATTATAAAGCTGAGTATGTTTAATCACTGGGCATAAACTTTATGAAAATTAACCTGTACTGTCAAAAATCAGTTTGCTTAGATCAAGAATAAATTTAAAATCAAATCAGATTATTGTCACAAGTGGTCGACAGGCAGGTTGCACAAAATGAACAAAATGTAAATAAAGCCCAATATAAATGGAAGAGTGAATTGTGCTTCTGTTCAGCATGTCCTAAGTGCAGACACGTGTTGTTACAAAAATACGCTCAGTCTCAATATTTATGTGATATTTACATAGCAATTTAAGTTACCATAGTCTTCATTCTTCCAGCATTTCATTGTCCTGAAAAGGATAGTACTCCTGTGTCTGTCTGTAAATTTCTGAAATTTCATGTCTTCATCCCACTTGTCATTCCTACAGGCATCTCAAATTGCCCAACTGATCAAAGATTATATGGAAGAACTACAAACGCGTTACATGCTCACACCTAGTGAACACACCAATCGGATGTCTCGAGCATTTGATATAGATGAACTGGAACGACAGAATGCCATGATTCAGGCCATAGACACAGACCACTATAGGCTGGAGGATGGAGCTGGACATAGACAGTGAGGACAGTGAACAGCCTTTGTCAAACATAACTTCAGTCCATTGCAGTGACTGTATGGACCTTACCTTTTATACAGTCCTTACTTCAGGGCATGAAATCAATCATCATGCAGCAGTGTATCTCCAGAACTATGCTGAGACATGCTCTTTTTGTCTGAACAAGCCATTTTACTCCATACATGTACTGCTTCCAAATGTGTGAACACAAGCTTGACAGAGAAGCTTCGGCCTTTGCGTGGGTGTATTTTCATGATTAATGACTGCATTTGTGGTTTGAATATGTAAATGCATTGGGCTGTGTCCAGAAAGCAGAAAAACTGGAAATAAACTATGACACTAGATAGGGAAACAACTCCAGGTCATAGTTCTGTGTAATGCTGCATACAGGACTGGGAAATGTTTGCTAACAATGGATTGAGTTACCACTAGCCACAAACACTCCAAGGATTTGGCAGATTTACAGGAATGAGACTTAGAGGAAATGGCTGGCATTAATCATATATATTTTAAAGAATGATGCTGACAGTTTAAATGAGCTCATTTGTGGCAGGATGGAATCTTAGTAACTGGGCCTTTGAGTTGATAGCAACTCTATTTAAATAAAATCATTACCTCAGAGCAGCTGCTGTTTTATCGCCATTTTACTCATTTCAGTATTGCCGTGGAATGTCACAGATAGATGTTAAAGAGTGTAGCTTTTGAGAACATTCTTCATTATCATACATATGTGCATACCCCTTTATAAAGTGATAAAAGAAATGCATATATATCACAGGTTTTGTCAAAATCAAATGAAGTGGAGATATTATAAGACGGTTCCTAGATCTTTGTGAAGTCTTGTCAGTTTCAGTCAGAAATATGCTGCCAGTGAGGTCAAGTAGAGTTCAGAACTGTCCCAGCCATCCCTCAGGGTCATCATCTGTATCATTTTAACTCCTTCAGGCCCCCGCTTGTTTGGGTTCGTATTGTATTGATTTAGTGAACCAGACCATCAGGTACAAGACAATGTTAATTCAACACAACAGACTCCACGTGTAGCCATTTCATAACTTCCTGTATTCTCTTCTGTCGCTCTTTTACAATGAAGTCACAGACAGTCATATTAATAATAATCTAGAGTAAGTCTAAAATCCTAAACAATGTATTTAATATGATACCAGAACATCTCCCTTCTTTTAGAGATTTAAAAGATTTTAAATTAAAGTGTCCTTTCAACTTATGTTGTAATAGTCCAACTTATGTTTCCATCAACGTTCTTTGGGGTGAATTTTAGTTTTGTAAATTTTCGGGTAAGTCCATAAATATTGTTTTTGTTCTGGAAGTAAAAACTATCTACTAATGTAATATTCCATACACACACACTTTCGTTCCATTAACTAATTTATGAACTAACAATTAAGTTAATGTAAAAGTACTAAAAGTCATGATCAACTTAATTGTCCTTGATTTCTGGATATGTCATGCCATATCACAATGGATAGTTGCTTGAAATTAGTGATTTAATTATTATGTCGTTAAATATCAACAGTAAATTGTTCGAACACTTGACATGTTAACTGAACTTAAAACTAAAATGAACAGTAACTTAAACTAAGTAAGTATGAACTACTGTATGAATAAGGTAGAGACTTCCTGCCTCTACATCATGGGAGGGTATTATTATGACCCTTGCTTTATCCCATGATTACTATTACACAACACTTCTAGCTTGGATTGAAGATGGAAGATGACTAGTTCGACCTTCTCATCTCTTCCTCCCTGAATCTGGCTGGCTTGTTAGCAACATAGCCTCGAGCCATACGAGTGACAGGTCTATTTGTAGACACTGTTTCTGGAGGGGATTTGACGACTCTAGAATTTGAACTAGGTGTTGCAGGAATATCTTGGGTTTGTTCGTTATCTTGCAGCACATCATCTGGAGGATCTGGGCTTGGATCTTGATCAGGAAACGAAGACGGTACTGCTTGAAGGTGTTTCCGGTTTCTGCGCAGCACCCGGTCAGGTGTTTTCACCAAATATGTTCGGTGATCTGGATTTGTTGCAATGACAGTTCCTGGTCCGGTCCACTTGTTTTCTTCATCTGTCTTGAGAAGAACTTTCTGTCCAGACTCCAGTTGTTTCAGTTGTCTTGCGCCATGTCTGTTGTCGTAATTCCTTTTGTATCTTGTTTTCGTTTCTTTTGCTCTGTCTTGGATGTCTTGGTTGTTGACTTGTCGAGGGTAAAGGTTCCTCGGCAATGTGGGAACTTTTGTTCTCAGTTGTCGTCCCATCAGGGCGACTGCTGGGCTCACTCCAGTCGTTGAGAGAATTGTGTTTCTGTAGTTCATCAGAGCTACCTCTAATGAATTCTGTTTCAAAAGTTTCTTTGCAACCTTCACAGCACTTTCGGCTTGTCCGTTGGACTGAGGAAAGTGTGGACTACTGGTCACATGTTGAAAGTCAAAGTCTTTAGCAAAGAGTTTGAATTCTCTGCACTGAAATTGTGGTCCATTGTCACTAGCCAGAGTTTCACAAATTCCGTGAGTTGCAAAAATGTTTGTTAGCTTCTGGATGATAGCTTGAGATGTTGTAGAATTCAGTTTTACTACTTCGATCCATTTTGAGTAGTAATCGACTACGACTAAGTATTCATTTTTCCCATGTGTAGCGAGATCTACTGCAATTTTCTGCCATGGCCTCTCAGGTAGGTCAGTTGGTATTAATGGTTCATTCCGCTGAGAGGGTCTATTTTCTCTGCAGGAGAGACAGTTCTGAATCATGTTCTTGATATCTCTCGTGATGCCGGGCCACCACACGGATGCGTCAGCATTCTGTCTGCACTTTTCGATTCCTTGGTGAGTCTCATGTAGTTTAGAGAGAATGTAATCTCTTTGAGAATGAGGGACTACTATTCGGTTGTTGAAAACTAACAATCCATTCACAATAGACAGTTCTCCTTGCACTTGTTGAAAATTTTGTAGTGTTTTAGGTACCTCTTTTGGCCAGCCATCCATCACAAAATGCATCACTTTCTGTATGTCTGTATCTTTCTTGCTTTCTTCCCTCAGATTTTCTAATCGTGAAGCAGTGACGGGCCAAAAGCTTTCCAGAGATTCCACATAAGCCTCTACATTCTGTCCTGTTTCTTTATCTTGAGTTGTATGGTAATTCATTGGACTTCTAGAGAGAGCATCAGCAATGACGAGCTCTTTCCCTGGCACATGAATGACATTGTAGTTGAATCTTAAAAGTCTCATCAGTAGTCTTTGGCATCTGGCAGGGCATTTATCTAAATCTTTTTTCTTCATCAATGGAACCAATGGTTTATGGTCTGTTTGTAATTCAAAGTTATCAAGACCAATTAGGTATTTTCCAAATTTTTCACATGCATAGACCGAAGCCAAACATTCTTTCTCTATTTGGGCATAACCTTTTTCTGTTTCTGTCAATGTTCTAGATGCAAATGCTATGGGCTGAAGTTTGCTTCCTTTCATCTGTATTAACACTGCTCCCAACCCAAAACTGCTGCTGTCTGCACTGACAATTGTTTCACAGTTAATGTCAAAGAATCCCAAGGTTGTAGCTTCTGCTATTTTCTTCTTTGCAAGGTTGAATGCATTTTTCTGCTCTGCTCCCCACTGATATTTTTCTGACTTTTTCATCAAATCAGTCAAAGGTTTCAAAATTGTAGCTAGTGATGGAACAAATTTACTCATGTAATTGAGTAACCCACACACAGTGCGTAGCTCTGTCAATGATGTTGGCGGCTGTAGTTTCTGTATGGCCTCCACCTTTTCAGGATTTGGTTTTATTCCCTCCTTGTTTATGAGATGTCCAAAGTATTTCACCTCTTTCTGTCTGAAACAACATTTTTCTTTATTTAATTTCAGTCCTGATTGTTCTATTCTCTCCAAAACAGCTTCTAGTTTTCTGTCGTGATCCTCTATGTCTTTCCCATAGATGATGGTATCATCCATAATGACTTCACAACCTGGCAGGCCTTTTAAAGTCTCTTTCATTTTTGATTGGAATACTTCAGGACCTAATGATATTCCCATGGGTACTCTCTGGAAACAGTATTTTCCAAACGGTGTGATGAAAGTTGTGAGCATGCTGCTGTCTTCCTCGAGGGGAATTTGGAAGAAACCAGAGGTTGCGTCTAGTGTAGAAAAGACTGTTGCGCCATTGAATTTGGGAGCGATATCCTCTAAGTTTGGAAGCATGCAGTAGTTTCTTTTCACTGAAAGATTTAACTTCTTGAAATCCACACAGATCCGAACTTGCTTGTTTGGTTTTACTACTGGGACCATTGGGGCACACCATTCTGTAGGTTCATTAACTTTTCTTATTACCCCATTTCTTTCCATCCTTTCCAGTTCTTCTTTTACTTTACTTTCTAAAGGGAATGGTACTCTTCTTGCTGTTGCAACATTATATGGTTCAGCATCTTTGTTTAATGTTATTTTTACTGGTTCAGTTTTCAACAGTCCGGCAGCACCAAAAACTTGTTTTCTTAGTTCAGGTTTTAATTTTTCTGTGCGTTCTATGTCTTCTATGTGCCTGATTAAGCCTAGAGCTTCGGCCACATTTCTGCTGAGTAAATTGCTACCTTCTTTGTTGTTTAAGACCACAACTCTGAATTCAAAGGTCTTTTCCTTTCTCTTTGTCTTCGCTGTGAACTCTCCTTTCACTTGAATATTTCCTCCTGGTGAGGTTAGATTCAGTTTACATTGATGCAATGTCGGTTTGGTTCTCAACCTTTGAAATGTTTTCTGAGTAATACAAGTAATGTCAGCTCCTGTGTCCACTTTGAAAGGAACATTTGTATTCTGAATGTTGAGCATCGTGCTCCATGGTGGAGATTTGTCTGAAATGACTGTATCTATTGAAAATGTTTGTTCAAATTCTTCAGTCACCTCTCTAATGTTTGACCTGCACATTTTGGCAAAATGATTTGCTTTATGACACTTGTGGCAGGTTCTCCCTTTTGCTGGGCATTGGTCACGTGGGTGACCTTTCCCACACCTGCGACAATTTTGATACTGAACACTGGTAGGTCTGTGATGATTATGATTATAAGGTTTCTTATGTGGTTTGTGACCTTGTTGTGGTGCTGTTGCCCCTTTGTAATGCTTTTCATTCTTTTTAAATCCACCTGATTTTACTCTACTCATCTGAGTTTGCTGTGGCTGTGCTGTGTTATTTGTCAGCTTTTTTAAGAATTCTTCAGTCATTTCCAGACTTCTCGCGAACTGTAACAATCCTGCTACGTCAAGCGTTGATGTAGTGAGTCCTTTTTCTCTCACTTTCTTCGATGAGCAACCTGATATGAGTTGCGATTTTATTTCATCCTCCGCATTCGGAAAATTGCACTGAGACGCAAGTTGGCGGAGTTCGGAGTAAAAATCGTCAATTCGTTGAAATTCTTTCTGCCGCTTGTGTCTGAATTCATATTTCAGGATCTCCAAATTTGATCTTGGATTAAAATGATCTGTTAGAGCTTTAATGAGGTCCTTATAAGATTCATCTGAGGCTTGTATGGTATTGATAGTGGGTAATGATTCTGCAATATCATTTAGATCTGGACCACCATAAGTGAGGGTAAGAGCGTATCTTCGTTTGCTGCTAGCTATCTCGTATCCATCAAAGATGTGCTCCAGCCTGCGGACCCATCTAGGCCATCGAACTGCGGCACCTTCAGTGTGGCAATCGAATTGTTCATACGGTGGGAGATTCATGATGGACTCTGTGGTGTAGATCTAGTAGATTTGGCTCAGGTCTGAACTCATAGACTCTGCACTGTGTCGATCTATTCTTGCTGTCAGGTCTGATCTCATAGACTCTGCTCTATCGATAATAGGTCTTGGTTCATGGGCTTGGCTTAGGGGCCTTTTTTTTTTTTTTTTTTTTTTCAGATACGTCTAGATTCTAGATCTGGTAATGCCAGCTACTTTAACTGACAACATGTTTGTCAGATCCCACTTCTGACACCATGTTTGGGTTCGTATTGTATTGATTTAGTGAACCAGACCATCAGGTACAAGACAATGTTAATTCAACACAACAGACTCCACGTGTAGCCATTTCATAACTTCCTGTATTCTCTTCTGTCGCTCTTTTACAATGAAGTCACAGACAGTCATATTAATAATAATCTAGAGTAAGTCTAAAATCCTAAACAATGTATTTAATATGATACCAGAACACCGCTAGTCAAAGTGCATCGATTGTGCTGCACGGGAATGCCTTAACAAAGCAGCCCGTGTCAATCAAGTAGACCATTTCTTTTCACTCTGACTCTTAGAAAGTCTAGTTTTCTTTCATCTTGATTCATTTCCATGTACAGAATTTATGGCTTTTGTAGGATTAGATAATGAGCAAATGTTTTTGTGAGGGGAAAATAACCATCACCCCCTTTTGTTTTCAGAGCAGTTAAGAATTAATGTGGGTAAAAATGTGCAGGCTTTAAAGAGTTAAATATCAATATGTTGTAATATTAAAGATTTGAAATGAGAAGTGGCAGTCATACTTAATTTTTTTACATTGTCCATCCCAGCCATTGTTCAACTGTTTCAGTCCTAGATGTTGTGCATCATGTTAAGCATCTGTTGCCTTCCTGCACGGTCAAGTGTAATGTGAGTTGTGGACATTGCCTATCCTGTAAAATCATTTCAGATACAGCCCTTAATGAACTTTATTTCTTCATGTCCTCTAGTCAACACTAATTTCTTTTTAGCAGATTTGATACAATAGATGGTAGGGATAGTTATAGTATATCATTACTGGAGTTGGTGAGGGACAAGGGTGAAATAATTGACTATAATTTTAGTTTCAGTGATCAGATATGTCTAGTATTGCATCAAAATTTAATATCATCTGTTTTTGTTTGAAATAGAGTACAAAACTTGACTGCAATTCAGTGAATGGAACTGTGCAGACCTGTTGCATGTTAAACTTTATAATAAAATAAACCATTTGCCTAGGCTGTAGGAGTGTATGACAATCAGCTAAAAGTTGAAATATTGCAAGTTCAAGCAGTTGGCATTTGTAGAGTTGAAAGCACAGTTCCAACTGATAGGGATCAGAAAGTAGCAATTCTCTTGTTGTGATTAGCAACTTGAAATGTTTGAATCAGAGGGACGAACAAATCTTCTACTTTTCAAATATCATATATGCATATTATATTTATGTATACATGGATGTGTTCCAAATGCCTGTATTCATATGTTGTATTTAATGTGTGATGAGATCTGTGTAAATTTTTTATTTGTTCTCACAGAACAAACTGTGTACATAAAAAGCAATGAAAGGTGCTGGAGCATAGTGAACATATGATTTCTGAAGTCCCCATAATCCTAGATTTTTCTACCATCCTGGGGAGGAAAATTCTATACCGATTGTTTTCATCAGCTATTTCTCCGCAGACGGTTGCCTTTTTTTTTTGTTTTTGTCTGTAACTAATATCATCCTTTTTATCATATCACAAAAACTGATCCCTGATTAAGTGAACAAAATCCAATGCCATGAGGTTATGAGAGCTCTTTCTTGATTAACCAGTATGCAAAAAGTGAACAAAATTACAATACATATGGGTGGATTACATTTGTAAACACTCCTCATATCTTTTTGCCTGAATGTTAGAATCTTGCATCAAACATAAAAGCTTTAGATTGTGCACTTCAGTTGAATAAAAGAGATGGTGTATAGTGCATTCATGAAACTGTGTTTGATTATAATGACAGGTAGTTGATTCAAAATTCACTGCATTGTCAAATTTAAATTCTGCATCTTCTTTTCTTCACCTCCACTTCTTAAGTTTATGGCTCCCTTGGACAGATGAGAAACTGCTTAAATCATTCAGTTCAGTATTATTTATAGAGCTCCGAAAACCTGCAACACTTGTCTAGTCTTTATAAAATGTTATTTTGATCATTTGTATATATTGCCATGTGTCTTGAGGGATTAGATGTGCATTCTTACTTTATTTTTTTCCCTCATTGTTTACGAGTAGAACATAATCTGATATTTTTGGCTTCATAATATTTTTTTTTATTCATCAATCTAAACATTTTTTAGGATGGTCATTTAATTACTGTGGGCATCACTCAGCCAAACTGTCACATTGTCCACCTTGACTTTCAGAGCAAAATATAGGCATGATGGGTTGATAATTGTGTTCAGTGTTTTTTCTTTACCATTACTTCTTAGACAAAATCTGATCCCAGCAAACATAATTTCTCAGAGCAAATTCCAAGCACCAATCGTAAAACTGCATTCATGCAAAATAATTATGTGTTAAATATGCAGGAAAATAAAATGAGTGGTGATTTGATTTCATGACAACATATGGCTGGCAACCTTGACTGGCTGCTGTATAATATCCGTATGTCGCACCCATCAAAATGTGCCAAAGATTTAATAATCATATCAGATGTATCCTTCATTGTTGGTTAATCGTACTTTATCATTGAATTTGTACCAGGTGCACACTTTTGCACAAGTCCTCACTTGGCTCCAGAATGTTTTGTTTTAAATGTAGCTTTGGCTGAGAGTAAGGTGATTAATACTTTGTACTCTCACATGTATATTGAGTTTGTTATCTGTAGCATATTGTTGAAATCACTGGCTCAGCATTGCAATCATATTTTTGTTTTGTTTGGCACCATTTTACAGAGCAGCATAATGGCTTTGTACCGCTCCTTCTTTCATTGTTTCAGTATTGTTTCATTGGACTTAGGTCTCATTTTGCTAAACTGAAGCTGCTTTGACCTTGAAAAGTTCTTCTCATTCACTGCTTCCATAATATTATGCCCCCCCTCGCCCCCCCCCCCCCCTATCTTTCAGTATCACAGTTCCAGATTTAACCTGTATCAGTCTATGAACAGCACAAGAAGGGAGACAGGCAGATCTAAATGATGAAGAATACCTGTGAGCTATCTGATCAAATAAAATCTGAAAACTCCAAACGATAATCAATTTGATGGATTTTTTTTCACAATATGTCATTTGCCAATGTTGTTTGAGATTTGTGTCAGAAGCAAACAATTTTGCAAATTTAGATATTATGTTTTTTTTTTTTTTAAAGTAGTAGTAGCACTTAAGACAATTATGTATGTTTCAACACACAAGAGTTCAAGAGAGGATTAGGCTCATATAAAAGGGGATCCTATTAAGTAGTGTAGATGGATTAAGGTTAAGTAAGGTGGCAATTATCATTCACTCATTGTGTCTTGTAGTAATAGTAATAATAGTTCGTCCATCAGGTATGATGATGACCTTAACAACACCAGAGGAATAAAGAACAGAAATTGTTGAGAATTTCAACACATGGACAATAAAGAGAACTAAAGGACACAGAGGACAGAATGGAAAGACTGTTCTTTCATGACTTATGGCTTCTCATGTGACTGATAAGTCCTATTTTTGCCCTGCAGACCCTTCCGCATAAATGACAAGAGTGCTCCGTTGGTTCAGTACCACTGGGCCTTTTCTTGCGCCGTTCTCTTTTTTTGATAGCCTGCTGGACTCTGTCAGCTTCCCATGCTGTGCTGCCTCTGGTAAGGGCCGCCCTCCAATTTGCACGATCAAGCGAGAGCTTTTCCCACTCACTCACATCAATGGCAAAGGCCTTCAGTGATTGCTTGAGAGTGTCTTTGTAACGTCTCTTTGGGGCCCCAACATTCCTCGTTCCATTGGAGAGCTCAGAGAAGAAGATTTGCTTAGGGAGTCTGGAGTCAGGCATTCTGACATGTCCTGCCCAACGTAGCTGAATTTTTTTCAGGTGGCAGAAGATGCTCAATTCCTTGGCACGATTGAGGACCTCAGTGTCTGGAATTTTATCCTGCTATTTGATCCTTAGGATCTTTCTAAGGCAGGCCAGATGAAAGTGATTTAGCTTTCTGGCATGCGATTGGTACACTGTCCAGGTTTCAGCCCCATAGAGTAGGGTGGGAAGGACCACAGCATTGTACACTTTCAGCTTAGTGTCTGTGCGAATGCCGGCAACATCCCATACTCTCTTTCGAAGCCTGCCAAATGCAGAGCTGGCTTTGCTGATTCTTGAGAGAATTTCAGTATCAACACGAGCCGCGGAAGACAGTGTACTGCCAAGATAGGTGAAGTTCTCCGACACCTTCAGAAGACTGTCATGGACTTTGATATTTGGGGTCACAGGATACTTGTCGTCTGGAGTAGGCTGATGGAGCACTTCCGTCTTCTTTGTGCTTATTGTGAGGCCAAAGTTGTCACAGGCACTAGAGAACTTATCAACACAGTTTTGCATGCTATCCTCATCGTGTGCCAGAAGTGCACAATCATCAGCAAATAGTAGGTCACAGACTTGAGTACTTTTGGTTTTGGTTTTTGCCTGAAGTCTCCTGAGGTTGAATAGACTGCCATCAGTTCGGTACTTGATGCTTACCCCTTGAGGAGGAGAGCTAAAGGCTTCTTGTAGCATTGCAGAGAACATGATGCTGAACAGAGTTGGGGCTAAGACACAACCCTGTTTTACCCCATTTGTGACAGCAAAGGGCTCTGAAACACTGCCGTTGCTTTTGACTGCAGCTTGCATGCCATCATGAAACTGGCGCACTATTGTGATGAATTCGGGTGGACACCCAAACTTCGCCAAGATTTTCCAGAGGCCTTCACGACACACTGTGTCAAATGCTTTTGTGAGGTCAACAAATGTGATATACAGCGCTTTATTTTGTTCCATGCATTTTTCCTGAATCTGTCTGGCAGCAAAAATCATATCCGCCGTTCCCCTCTCTTTACGAAAACCACATTGGCTCTCGGGAAGCAAGTCATTTGACGAGAGGTGATCAAGAAGGCGATTCAGAAGCATTCTTGCCAATATTTTGCCAGCAATTGAAAGTAGAGAGATTCCCCGATGGTTGTCACAGACTTGGCTGTCCCCTTTGTTTTTGTACAGATGGATGATTGAAGCATCTTTGAAGTCCGGTGGCAGCTTCCCTGCTTTCAACATATGATTGAACAACTCGGTCAACCTTTCAATAAGCTTTTCTCCACCGAAAGCATACACCTCAGCAGGAATTGAATCCACGCCTGGTGATTTGTTAAAGGACATCTGATTTGTGGCAGTTCGGGTCTCATTTGTTGTGAATGGCTTGGCAAGAGCTGCATTAATAGGAGTCTGAGGGAGGCGGTCAATGGACTCAGTATTTATATTTGATGGCCGATTTAGCACACCTCCGAAATGTTCTGCCCAACGCTGAATTATGGCATTCAATTCAACAATGCATGTTGAACCATCTGACGCAAGAAGTGGCGTAGTGCCAGAGCGGGATGGTCCAAACACAGCTCGGAGGCTCTCAAAGAACTTTCTAGTGTTGTTTGTGTCGGCATATTTCTGAGTTTCTCTTACTCGCTCTTCAAGCCAGTCATTTTTCATTTTCCTCAGCTTCTTCTGGAGTACACCCTTACATGCACGCAGTGCATCAGCTTTTGCTGTGGAAGAGGGGTCACTGCAGTGAGCTTGGATGAGACTATTTTTTTTCTTTGATGAGCACTTTGATTTCATTATCATTATCATAGAACCAGTCCTGGTGCTTGCGGACAGGAAAACCAACTGTGCTGCTGGCGCAAGAGTGTACAGTCGTATTTAGGTCAGTCCAGCTCTGTTCAATGTTCTCAGGGTCAAAAGTCACGCAATCCAATTTTGAGGAGAGTTCTGATGAGAGCTCGCTCTGTTTCTCAGCTGAGCAGAGTTTTGAAACATTTAGGCATTTAGGTGGCGCTTTCCCTTGAGGGCGTCTAATGCGCCTCAATGTTAGTCTGAGCTTGCAAACAATGAGTCTGTGGTCAGTTCCACACTCGGCACCACACATCGCCTTTGTTACAAGGACATCCTTTCTGTCAGTCTTCCTCACAATGACATAGTCTATGAGATGCCAATGCTTTGAGCGGGGATGCATCCATGACGTTCTGTTTCTCATGGGGAGACTAAAATTTGTGTTGGTAATGAACAGGCCAAATTCAGCGCACAAAGTAAGTAAGCGCAACCCATTGTTATTGCATGAACCAACTCCATGAGGGCCCAAAACATTTGGCCACACTGAGATTTCGGAGCCAACCTTAGCATTGAAGTCCCCCAAGAGAATCAGCTTATCAGCTGCCGGGACAGAGCATATGACAGATTCTAGATCAGAATAGAACTTGTCTTTGGCTTCATCTGGGTTTGTCATGGTGGGCGCATATGCGCTAATGAGGGTGGCTGACTGGCTTTTCCCAACTGGGATCCTGAGTGTCATTAGCCTGTCATTTATTTCAATTGGCATGGACTGCAAGTTTCTGACAAGGTCATTTTTAATTGCAAACCCAACACCATGCTGTCTCGGTTCGACTGCACCCTTGCCTTTCCAGAAGAAGGTGTATCCACCACTGAGCTCTTTGAGTTGGCCACTATCAGGGAGTCTGGTCTCACTGAGTGCCACTATGTCCAGGTTGTACCTGCTGAGCTCAATGGCAATAAGTGCAGTGCGTCTTTCCGGGTTGTTTGAGTTGTCCTGTAGTGTGCGTATATTCCAGGCTCCTAGCCTGAGTAAGCTGAATTTCTTTTTGTTTCGACCGCAAAAAGGGATCCCCACTGGTCGCGGTATACCAGTCAGGGTGATGTGAAGTGGGCTTTCTTTAGGGCACCTTTTCTAGCCCCTTCCTCAGTTGAGGTGAGCAGTGCTATCCTTAAATAAGGCTGCTCAGCTACTGTGGGTGCTGCCTCCCCACGCCTCCACTTCAATCGACGATGAAGCGACCATAACCCACAGCCACCAACGGGTAGGTCTGTGCTAACAGCTTCCAGTCTATCCAAACCTGCTGCCACCGCACTTGCCCATCGCCGTTGGAATTTTGAGAGGAAAGAAGACGAGACAAAGATGAAAGAAGACGAGGTGAGTATTAAGACTGGCGCAAAGAATTTGTTTTTAGTGAGAAAGAGCTGCGCAAACATCAGACTCACTCTCTCGCCGGGACACAACTTATCCAAGTGGCAAGACAGGGTCAAGACGACTGGAAATGTATCCAGGTGCAGGAGGATGCCAGAGGGACAGTCATATTGCCTGGCCGGCTGCCTGTAGGCTACTCCACAGCCTCGCAGTCCCAACTGACAAGGGTGAAAGACCCAAACCAAAGAACACCAATACTGGTGGATACTCTGTGTCACGATATCCAGGCCAGAGTGACGGTATATTGCCATCTGCCCTATCAATCAACCACTGGCCTGCTGCCGCCAGCTTCGAAGCTGCGTCCGGGAAGTTTGCTCAATTCTTCGTCTGTGATTTAGGCAAACAAGCCTATGACCACACCGCTACCGAGGGCCAATATGAAGGACTCAAGTACTGAGGGTCACATTGTGCCCTAGCATGTGGCCGTTGGGTTAGATGAAACCTCCTCCGCCCTGGCCGTTTACACCGACAGGTGCACGCCCACTGATACCATGCTAGCGTACCAGTTCATGAAACAGGTTGTACTGGATTACATGTTACCAGTTGCAGATTTTTCTGACCTGACACACGTCTTGTAGTACTGGTACTGGAAATATCAACACTTGGCAAAAGCTTGACAGTGATTTGTTTTCAGGTAATAAATGAGAAAGTGGACACAGTTTAGAGTGGGGTACTGAAATTATTCTTAGACATCATCACCTCAGAAATCCTGAGCACAAGTAGTATTGAAATATAATGATGACTGTCACCACAGGTGCTGAATAGTTGCACTGTTTGTAATAAATATAGAAAAATTGCTGGCTGGTCTTGCCTAAAAGTAACTCTGGGTCAGCCAGTATTAACTTGCAAGCAATGTCCATCCTGAGGTTGCTTTAAGTTTTTTCATCCTTGAGACAGACATGACTGAAAGAGAAATCAAGATATCCAAATCTTTCACTTTTGTTCTTCATCAGTACCTCTATTTATTGATTGTATTTGTTCTTGTATTTCTAAATATTTGTTTCTGATTTTAATCCAGCATGAATGTGTTTTTATTTCAATTTAGGTAGGGCAGTTGGATAATCACGGTGGTTTTCAATGTTGGCTTTACATCAAATATTAGTGCGTTTAATTTGCAGTGACTGTAGATTAAGTTCCTTTGTTTAGGAGTATTTGGTCATATATTTTGAATATTAGAATGAGGTTTTAATGCTTTCAGCTATTGCATTGTTTTAGATCAGCATATTTAGTGTGGCAGTTGATGTTGAGCTGACTGAGATGTGAACAAACTACATGCGAGCTGATGTTAAAGTTGTTAATATGAGGACTTGTTGTGATTTCTGTCTTTTTGGCTTGTTCATGGTATTGCTGTTATTTTTTTCACATTTTTTTTTTAATAAATCATGGAAAATAAATGCAGGAGGGAAAAGGGGTGAAATATGAAATGAACATTCCATGAATTTATGGACATTTGTTATTGTTTGCATGCATATTGTTTGTCTTGATTAATCTATTCATGTTTTAGTTTTGGTGCTAAATCCATTGACAAAGTCAGGTCTCTTTCAAGGTGGCAAAACATGACAAACGCATTAAATTCATTGTCATATTGTAGTGGGCAGAGTGCCCTATTGTTCAGAATGCTTGACCTGAGTGTAAGAGATATAAATTTCAAATCCCTCTGAGAGTAGAGCTCAGTCTTGATTTCTTATGGTATTTTTCTCAAGCATATGGTGGCTTGACGGGCCAAACTCTCATATGTGGTATAATCTCATCGTGCTGAAAGGGATTGCCAAACTCCAACAAAACAGTTGCTTTGGTATACTCTCACTCCAACGGACATAAAGAGAAGACTGCACTCAAAAATATATAAATTTTCTAATTTTCTGAGTTTTGTGTTACTGAATTTTTCCATCAGCTATTCAGCATAACTCTCATAAACATTTATGAATGTTCCAGTCACAGTAGTGAAAAAAATCTGAGTGATTCATCTGTCTAATTGGTATAACTGTATTTATTTCAGTTTCATTTTCATTTGTGATCAAATGCATAATTTTTAATTTGTCTCATTTCATCCATAATTTGAGTGCCTTTTATATGCATTGTATATGGGTAAATATAAACTTCAGTTGAAAAGTAGATAACATTGTCATTTCAAAAGTCTTGTGTTTTCTGTAAAGCAGAGTCAAAATGAACAGCATTGATAATTGTGAGGCAGCCTGAGAAAACCCATTGGGTTGCGAAAATCTTAATATTGAGTAATCAGCATCCAAAAGTCATCTGGGTGACCCTAGGTCTAAATTTAACCACGGTCTCATTCTACATCTACATCCATTCCTACATCTTATGTGTAAGTCTTAGCAGAAATAAGGCTTCTAAATATTTTAATTTTGCATTTTAAATGTAGTGGACCAAATTTGTTCACATTACGGAATTTTACCATTATCATGGTCAATAACTTGGTCCTCTTTTTGACGTGCACTCATATTTTCCCATTCTGTCACACCATAATTATACCAATGGAAAAGGAAAATCCACAGTTTATTCATATCTAGTATGCTTGAATATATTGCCTCTGTAGTATTTTATACAGTAGCACATCTTCGTAAGTAAAGAACATCGTCCCCTAGAAAAGGCCAGCCTTACAACATCGGTTTTCCAATTGATTTTAATTGCAATTCTACATGTAAATCTTTTAGCTGACAAAATAACCTATACTTTGTGCAGGAAAACTTTCTTTTAGTATATTCTAAGTGCAGAAGAATTTTATTTTTATTAATATCTGCAAAAAATTGTGGTTGCTATCAACAAGATGGGGGACAGAGAGATAGGTCTAGATCTAGCAAAACATCTGTTTAGTCTTGATTTTATGCAAAAACAAGTCTCAGGTTGCTTGAAATGTTGATCTCTACTCAATATTTGAGTTCTGTGATGGTTATAAACTCAAATAATGACATTATTTTGCTTTCCTGGTGAGAAAAACACCTCAAAATGTATGAAAATACATGCGTTGACTGTAGACGTGATTTTCTCATTTTGTAACATTCGTGTGATTTGTATCTTTAAAACGTCACAACTTTGGTTCTAGTGAAGATATTTTTAAAATTTAAAAAGCATAATGCTCTGCAAAACCTCTGCTACATGATGGTGCAAACAACTCCAACTGTGAAATTTTCACATCATGACTGGTTTTCCTAGACTGCCTCACAATTGTTTGTTAACAGTAATTAAATGGCATTAGTGTAAACCATTTTGCAACTTTTATTCAGATCACGGATGCCAAGTGGCACTCCATTTCCTTGGTATATCGTAGGTCATGTGAAGTTCAGTGGCTGGATATTTTTCCAAGATTTTGTTATGTATTTCAGTTCTGGCTCCAACGGCTGTACCTGATCCACTAAAACAGGTAGTTACTCACTTCAGTCTGTGTGTCAGAAATAAATTGTAGATGATATACTGATGAAATGTAGAGTTTCCTCATTGGCAATAAAGCATAACCAAAACATTTAAAAGTAGGTTAAAAATATTTTTTCCAGAAAATATTTTTGTGACATGCAGATATGTTTTCCATCACACTGTTTGAATTATTTCTAACTGTAAACTGTAGGTCAAAGCAGAATGTTAATTTGCACCAGTGAAGTGCTGATCAGAGGTCGTAATTTATAGTTAATGTCTATGTTGTGGAGCAATTTAAGGTAACATGGTGAAGCAGACAGATTAAATAACAGACAGATGTTTTATTGCAATGGGATGTTGTTATAGAACATCTTTTAAGTGAGTACCACTGTTTTATGGTTATGGTCTTGCTATCCAATCTATTCTATGCATTTACAGCTTTATGTCATGGGCTATACCATACACACCATCCTTCTACATGTGTCATTGATTTTGTTTACCTATCCATTCATTACTGCTATGTGCGCTTAAAAACTTGTGCAATCATTAAAATTATTACAATTTTTTGAAACCAACAAGCTTTTCTTTTTTTTTCTGTTTTTTTGTCTCTCACTATTTATTTTATTCTGTTTTTTGTAGTTGTACTTTGGTTGATATGTATCTCTGTATTACAGTAGAAAAGATGGCCGCATTTGGGAGTCATCATTGTCAAGTTGGGCTCTCATTTTTAGTATGAAACAAGATATTATCTCAAGCCTGAGACCCATCGATTACCTATAGATTTCCAAAACTCGATCTTGTGATCATGTGCAAGCTCAGACTTTCTAGTAAATTAATTTTGTCCCCACTAATTTCTATTTTATTCCTTTCTAGGTGATATCACGGAAAGATTTTGAGCAACTAAATGTAAAATTTCAAAACTGTCTGAATGAATCATCATTTCCAAATAATTTGATAAATTAAATATGTTGCCACCAAATTTACTCCTGTCATTGATTTTGTACACCAACCATCTCTGCTGTGTTTGCACATGTAGCTGGATGGAAAAACAAAAGGAATAACATGTATCAATAAAGGCAGGGTCCAAATAGACGCAGGTGATATTTAAGAGAGACGAACTCAAAAGCCACTGCTGCCATGATAACCGTCCGGTGTACTAATACAGAGTACCGCTTAGAGCAAAGATGAAACTGAAATATGAGGCAGTCCTGGAATTGGTATGAACGACAAAAGGAGATTGCTGGGTAAGTAGTAGGACAGTGAAACTGGGTTGTGGTTACCAAAACTTTTTAAGTATGTATAAATTTCTAAAGAGCCGAATCATAAATTCTACGAATAGTCCATTATGTAACTCTTTAATGTTCATGGGAAAAAAACACACACAAAAAAAACAACAATTGGCAAAGGGAGAGTACTCAGGACCATTTCTCAAAGATGGCAGTCAATGCTATATTGACAATCAATTTTCGTAATGGAACTTCGCAAACACTTTCCCACCCGGTTGCTGAAGATGACAATTGTGTGTCGTATGAACAGTTAACAAAGTCCTTCAATTATTTACAAGATCAGAGTAATACAATCCTTACAGTTCTTGTTGAAAAGGAGAAAACAGAAAGAAACCCGATTCCAAATTCTAAAGGCAGCCAAGCTGAAACAGGTAATAAATACACTACTTCCTTCCATCATCGTCACTTATGCATCGTGCTCCACCCCTGCATTATCTAAGTCACAGGTCATCCTCTTTATCCACCCACCCCTCCCCCACACGGCACTGTGAAAAGAAATGTATACATTAGAAAGAGATCCAATGTGTGAGGTCTAAAGTGGACATTTTCGGCACACACAGTAGTTGACTTTTAAATGCACTTGTTGTGCTCTGTTGGGGGCAGAAATATGTCGATTTAAGAGGAAAGAATGGGATGGCGCGTCGAATTATGAGGGAATATTTAGTCTCTTTACAGAAAGAACAGGTTGTGACTTAAAAATTGTGTCAAATTACCTACAATTACAATGTCGACAAAAGCAATGTCGAGATAAGAGGATTGGACTATACAGTCGAGCACGGGAAACTCAAATTCTTTTGGGTAGCATCATTTAGTTCGAGTTTGCCGAATTTCGAGGAATATGTGAAGCATTAATTTAATCATGAGGTATTATTATTATTGTATATATATTCAAGGAATATAGTAGTAAATACAGTTGACATGTACCATGGATTACCTCCCTTAATCCCCTCCCCCCTCCCCTTACTCAGTTGAGAGAGAAGCAAATATTAAACTGACGTGCATGGCAACAGCGGCACATGACCTTGTGCCCGAACGCTTTTTTTAAAAAAATCTCTTCTGGAAGTTCTTCGGTAAGGATCGTTTCCAAGCCAAGCCCAACAGCAATAAAATAAACTGAAGGGTGAACACAACTCACCATTTTTCTCTGTTTGGCTTTACTCCCATTCATACGGCAGCGCTTCCTTTCTGTTCTTTTTTTTCTGTCAGGATATGAGCGTGGGACAAACCAAAAAAAGTAAAAAGGTTATTTATTGCTGGAATTGGACGTCTGAGGTATTTTAGTCACCGTTTTTATCAGGGGCAGGGGGGGGGGAATATACGCACTATCCTGCCACCACTAGGCTATGCTACGGGTAACCGAATGAAATCTCTGGCGTTTTTTTTTACTTCCAGGCTACTTGGATCAGGCTCGCAGCAGGAAAACTGGTTCGACGAATCCGTGTCATAGTTCGAGGTTAACGTGAAATAACTACAAAGAATATGGAGAAATAAATTTGGGACCTAGGTCTTTGTTCGTGGGATCCATGATTTCGACTTATGTGTGTTCAAGTTTCGCATGCTCAACTGTATTTGGATCTGCAGAACGAAGCATGCACTGCTTGGGATTTTTTTTTTTTTTTTAGGGTGTAGGGGGATGGTACAGTAACTAATCTCGGCCTATGGCAAATCACAGTGGACTGGCCACTGAACCAGCAATTTTCTTTTCGGTTTAACAATAGGGCTATTTCGGATTACCGGTAGCTCTAGTTTGTTAACAAAAATAAAGAGGTAAGAAATTGGGGAGTCCTATTTTCTTTTCATTTAGCCAAACCATTTTCGGTTTAACCATTTCCCACTGTATATCATAAGAATACTAGTCGTACAAAAATGCTGCAGATCAAAAGTTGTAGTCTGAAATTAGGCAGTATATGATTACTTTTGTAAGAGAACTTGGATTGTTTTTGACAATATCACAAGATGTGCAAAACAAATTAATTTTATACTACTACGGTCCAATCCCCTTATCTTGACATGGCTTTTGTCGACATTCTGGGTAATTCGACACAATTTTTAAGTCCCTACCTGTTCTTTCTTTAATGCTACTAAATATTTCCCTGTAATCCGACATGTTGTTCCATTCTTTCCTGTTATATCGACACATTTCTCACAATCAGAGCACAATATGTGAGGTAAATCTCCCTGCATATAAGACCTCTTTATTTCTTTTTGTGGTGCTGGTGGGGACAAGCTGGAGAGTGGATGTGTGGACAAAGAGGATTGATTTGAGGTCTTTATTTTAGGAGGTTCGCTGCCCATTTACACCTCATGGACAAAGAGGATGACCCTTGGCTTCAATTTATAATGTGAGTGTGGAGTGCCATGCATAAGCACACGGCAGTAAAAGTATAGAGTACTACAGACTGTGGGTACTTTTTTTTTTTCACAAAACATTCGTGCGCCGTTGATAATGATACTAGGCCTTGACCTAGATCTCTTCGTTAACTGCTCTACTGTGTGTCTATCAGCATCATCACTTCTTCAGAAGAAACAGTCAGGTCGAGGTTAAAAAAAAATAGTAAAACACTGCACATTTGATGTATCGCTACAGCATCTCCCCGATGTTGGCAAATGTTTGCCACGCAACAATGATACTGGAGGAACCGGTGACAGTATACCAATCATTAGAAGAAAAAGGGACATAATTACACTATTTATTGGACACTTTTACCATAGTGGTGAAGCTTGATATCTTGATATAAAATTAACATCCAAGGTAGTGATGACTGGTTGTGAGTTTCAGACTAATTTGACAAAAGATATGAATAATAATGCAAGTCTGAAGTGTTCTTCTTGCTGAGATTTTAATCACTTCTGATCACAGGCCATGTGACCAGCAATCAAAAGACTACGAGATGTCATGTTTGGACTGATCTGCACCAACAGTGATTTAGTTCTTTCAAATTTCAGATGCCAACCAGGGATGCGGAGTCGGTCTGAAAATTTTCCGACTCCGACTCCAGCCTTTTGAAAATGACCGACTCCGACTCCGACTCCAGCCTTTTCTGAAATGACCGACTCCGACTCCGGCCTCTTTCTCTAACCGAACAGTTGATCCTTCATTACTTTTTTCTTAAATAAGAACTTAGGTTGTTGTTGCTGAGATTTAAAAAAAATATTAATATTATCCACATAAGGAAAAAAACATAATGTTTGTCTAATAATATAATCTGATTTAATTTTTTAAAATACATGTATTTTAAACAAAAACTCTGCAAAAATCTAATGTTGGCCGGAGTCGGAGAAAATATTTCCGACTCCGACTCCAGGCTCTTGACAATTTCCGACTCCGACTCCAGCTAAAAAGCTTCCGACTCCACGACTCTGACTCCGACTCCACATCCCTGATGCCAACAGTTGATAAAGTTGTTTTTTTATTGTCGTCTGTCTTGCAGATTGCGGCGGGGGGGAGGGGGGGGGGATTAAAAATTAGATGATCATTTTAGTGCAGTGATCCTACCGTAGTTCCCTGCCAAATGTCATTCTTATTTATTAGTGCTTTATGAAAACTTGATCTCACAGAACTGCTTGTCATAACATTGGTTTTCTACTTCTTGTAAATGAAAATTTCAGCAAGCTTAATTCAATTGAATGCATAATTTTACCAATATCAAAGTCATTGTATCAATAACATTTAACAAACAGTGTTTTTGATGATGATGATGTGGAATTTATGCTAACGTCAATGATTTTAATGAGGATTTTTGTGCATACATTGTATCAAACATCACTGGTTTCAATGATGATTACAGTGAATTTCCCAGGCTTAAAATGCGGTACAGTTGTCAATGTGAAGTTAGTGTTAATGTACCCGCCCTCCTTCCACCCTCTTCCTAACAGCATTTCATCAGTTTATGGTTTGTTTTTATACAATGTTTAGCCAGCAGTGGTCTGATTTTATCCAGGTTCCCATATGTTAGCCGGTGGTTTGTAAAAGACTTTACTTTTCTTCCTCATGATTTCTTTCCCATCTCATTTCAGAAAATAAAACCGAGGAAGAAGATGATGATGATGAGGAAGATGAAGATGATGATGATACAGATGGGCCTACTCCACAGAAAAGACAGAAAACCTGACACTTGTATTCTTACTTAGTTTTTCATTGTAAAATACCATTGTTTCATGTATATTAGTATTTTATAACAAATTTGTGTTTAAGATTGTCAAATGTGGCATGTGGAGTAATCTGAGAATATGGTGTTGTGTAATTCTGTGGGATATTTATATCAAGGCAGAAAAGAAATGGGAAGAGGACATGTTAGAATGGAACCTTATAAATGTAGCCCCATGTTATTGTTTCACAGGAATTTTTTTGACAATGCAATACCGCAATATTGAAAGTAGGGCAAAATTGTAGGTACCGCTAGAACTGACAATCCTGTGTTCGCAGAGCTTAAAGGGTCGCATGTTGATTAAGATTAATGTGTACAGAAATTACTTTCGTTTCTGTTTTAGCTGTTGAGTTTGGTAATGTTGATGTCCTGAGAATACATAGTACAAGAATAAAGACTGAATCTCCAAAAGCGGTGCAGCAAATTGGTTGTTCCATGTGTGGTTTATCCTGTTAGTATACACAGTGTATGAATGTCTGGTATTTGCAGTGAAATAGGAAAAGCTCCACCAAGATCCATAAGACCTGATGAATACTTATAGTGTCACTTGATAGCTTTTTAATTTGGATGTTTTATTCTGCTGATCACAGCACTCACAATAAGTTTTCTTTAGAAAAAGGTCAAAGGCAATTTAAACCCAGAAAACATGGCCTTTCACTATGTACCTCCATGCAGAATAGCTGACCAATTGTTGACACAAGCAGATAAAAGAGTTCACTTCATAAACAAGAGTTTGAAAGTGATTGTTCATAGTTTAATGGATATATGTAAATGTACTACCGAATTATTTTTTATTAAGAATAACTGAACTTCCATTAATTTTATATATATATGTAATGCATTTTTTTTTTTTAAAATTAGAAATGCATGTGCATTTGGATGCAACTGTTGAGGTTGGAAAAGCAGTTACATGTATGTGACTGTTCTTATTTCATAGGGAAAGTGGTAAGGAATAGTGTTGTTGGAAGTTCACTCACGTGTAGGTATAGGAGCATAAAGCACACGCACAAATAATTATAGCCCATTCTGCTTTCCAGTCAATTTTTTTTTCCTTTATCATAATTGTTTCTTATTCCTGGTTTCACTGCCGCGGATTAATTTTATTTCTTTATTTTTTAATTAATTTATAACATAGAATGGGATATAGAAATGTGATGAGTTGAAATTATAGTTATTTCACATCTCCTCAAGTGGACATGAATATTTGCGTTTTTCAGTGTGTGAATCATTCTAAAGATATCACTGAAGAGTTGTTAAAGAACAATAACATGTTATGCAAGTAAATGTTCCCACACCTCTATCAAACACACAAAAAAAGGAGTAAAAACAAATTCTTGTCAGAAAAGTAAATTTAATATGTTATGTCAAATCATTCTGTATACATTATGGATGTACATGTATATTTATACATGTATGTGTTGTATAAAATAGTAAATCATATTTTCAAAAATCTAAAAGTAGTCAATAAGAAGCAAACTTATACTAAATTATGGTCATATACTCATAGTTGACCTCTGGTTAAAAAAAAAAGTCCATAACTGTATAATGTTCTGAACATCCTACCACCAGTAAAACACTTCATTTCATTAAAAAGATGTACAATTTTTTGGCATTTAAGTATTTAATCAACAATAACCACCCACCTCTAAGGTCTCCAAAAGCATTGTTAAAATGTAAGTTCTTTTCTGACAATGGCTTTTATTTAAGTTGGTGATGAGTATCATTCTGGAAAAAAAAGAGCAGACGCTGCTCTATGGTGGATGGTTTTGCTTGGAAAGATCTTGGTTTGGCATGTTTATGTTGGGGATTGACTTCCTGTATTTTTGCATGTTTTATCCTTTTCAAGTTTTCAAGCTTTTGTGGCTAATAAATGTTGTGGCATTTAGTACTCTGAAATTGAAGGCTGTATGGTTTACATCTGAGCTCCAGTATGGCAAACAAACAAGTAATCTATAAAGAACAAAACCTCACTGCATTCTGAAGTACTTGTCACCAGATGAAAGTAATGGATATTAAAGTATTTAAAGAGACACAGCCAAGACAAATGTGAGAAGCAAATCAGTAGAACATCATGCCAAATGAAATTTAAAAAATTTCACTCCTGAATCTTTACCATTATTTCTAACAACAATTACACAAAGTCAAAGATGGGTTACTCCTATTCTTTCAAAGGGACGTCAAATATAAGCAAAACACAAGCACAATAAACCAAGCATAGACAAATAAATGCACTAGTTTTATTACTATAGTACATGTAATAGGAAGGATCTCCAGCTCCTCATCGCTTAAGTTGCGTAGGCTGCATACAAACAACATTCTGAATGTATATGAAAGAAAGAATGCCCATGTTTTTTCTCTCAATTAACCCCTTCGACCCCATAATGACGTACCTGGTACGTCACAAAATTGTGCAATTTTTGCCGGTGTGCCGTACCAAGTACGTCACGGAAGTTGCGATACTCTGGGTTCCCAAATACCATGTAGACGTACCAGGTACGGCATGCTAAAACTGCTCTACAAATGCTTTGTATTCAAAGCTATGGACGATTACGGGCGAAATTCTGAATCAGCATTGAATTTTATGCATACTCGATTCCAGTTTTTGGAAATTTCTTTACTGCTAGCGCTTCATCAGAGCAAATAATCTTCTTCCTCTCATCACTGTCGATTTGATCGTAACTTTGTGACCTTGTTTAATGCTTGAGATGAAAAAACATGGCATATTTAGAAACTACATTCAATTTCCTTTCAGAACATGTATACTTTTGTGGGGATAACTGTACAAATAACTGATCACAGTCAGTTTTAAAACATAATCTTAACAACTGCTCGCACGCTGTCGTCCTGGCTAACCAAAATAGCTAAAAAACCTGACGTACACAGGAATGCAAAACACGTCGTTGCGAAGGGGTTAAATCCCACGAAAACGACAACAGGCAATTCAATTACAACTGTTATCTGATCATAATCCACATCACTTTATGGCTGTAGCACCACTAAAACTTAAAAGATTTGCTCTGTGAGTCTGTCATTCTCTGAGTTTACTTATCTGAATATTCTGATGGGTAAATTACATTATATAAGTCAAAGCAAATGGCACCTTATTTAATGCAAGAAAGGGAGAAGAAAAGCCATTTCCCAGCATTTATCGCATATGTTTTTGTTACACCATTTTACAGAAATGTATTATCCTGTTACAACTTTTCATTTGAGTTTTTGTTTATTGTGAAAAGAGGATGGAATGGCACTTTATTAATCCAGGGACATAAAATAATAGCACATTACTACTGTCAGTTTGGACCAATTTATACATTCAAGTACAGTAGTCTCCGCCTAATAACCCGCCTCTCGGGTGACAAAGAAAACGGGCTAATAGGCGGAGCGGGTTATTAGGCGAATTATCAAGGGAGATAACCTCATACAAAAAGATGTGACCACCCTCATGATTAAATCAACCTGATTGGTTGAAAATCATTGAAGCCCACCTATCACAATGCTGCATACACGTGCCCTTTGTGTATAGCCGTGATGCGGAGTGTTTGTTCTTGCATCATTTATTGACCACCCGCCCCACACTGCTCTCACGATCAGTGTTTATCTTTTCTTTCTCTTTCAATTGCATAACACCTGGCGCCACATAGCCAGGCAAGACGACGGCGGTGTGCGGCGCTGTTTATGACAGTGCCGTTGCTTACGTCATTTAGATGACCATATGTTCGCACAGTCTCTGCCGGCTATTGTGCCTACAGCAGTGGGTAAAGTTTTATTGATGTGCGAGTCGATTGGCAAGCTGAGACGGGCTCAGCGACGTTTATTGTGCAGTGATTTCTTGAAATTGTTTGATTTTTGTAGCATGGCGCAGGTCAGAAGACCGGGTTATTAGGCGAAGTTCCAGTTGTGGAGCGGGTTATTAGAGGGGTAAAATACATAGTGAAAATTCGGTTTCACACAATGAGCGGGTTATTAGGCGAAGCGGGCTAATAGGCGGTGGGTTATTAGGCGGAGACTACTGTAATATGCCTGAAGCCATTTTTTTAAAACTATTCCCATTAAATGCAGCCAACTGCATTACATGATAAATAGAAAAAGAGGGCAGTAAAAACTTCACTAATGATAAGTAAAAACTTCACCAATGATACCAAATAATTTGTCAGTCCACTGACATAGTAATGCAGATGACTTTACAAGAATACTGATCTCCATCATTATGTCTATGGAGACATGAATTGATTGTCTAGTCAGATCTCAGCTACTCACATAAATCGCTCATGCCAAAAGTTAAGATATTTTCACAGGATAGTGAAGTACAATGTTAAAAGAAAACATTGTCAGGTTCTAAACCTAAACTATTTTTCTCTAGAAATCATTGTTTTGCTACATGGATGAAGCTTTTTCGTTGTTTTCTCCAATTAGATGAACCCACAGGAATGCACACTGAAAAGGCAATGACTAAAGGAGGTCTTGTAAAATCAACTGGAATTGTAAAGGTGTGATGAACATGAAATATCCTAGATTTACTATAAATAATGATTTATGTATAATCTATAATTTAGATTAATTTGAAAGGCGCTGTAAAATTCTCAACGAGCCTGTTCAGCTTGACTTAAACATGGTGCCTGCACATCTGAGGCTTATTCATAATCTCAGTTTTTATCACCTTGAACTGAAGTAGTTTGTGTGCAACCATCTCTATAACTTAATCTATGTCAATAAAAAAGGCAAAAAGAAATTTCAAAGGCAAAAAACTTCTCACCACAAAACAAAACCAAAATAATCTACCCCATAAAATATTATGCAGTTAAAATAGTGTAATGGGTAATAGACACTTATAATACATAATGAAAATGACACTGTAAAATAAAACCTGGTAAATGCTAAATACAGGAAAACTTGGTTAATATGAAAAGTGATTTAGAGTTTTAAAAAATTTTAAGCCACTTCATTGAAAGTTAAGTGGAGTTTTTGAGCATTCTTGCAAACTGAAGCAATCCCATAAATAGTACATAACATATTATGCAGCTGCCACCCTTTAAAATTAAAAAAAACTTGCATAATTCAAACTGCTCGATGGAACTGATATGCATTACATAAAGTTAGCAATACCAGAAAGAATAAGACAAACTGGTTTTTTTTGTACCTGGGGAATGAGCACTGATCTTTTCCCTGCCTTTTCTCTCCTTTCTCCACTCCCAATATACACACATATTCTTACATATTTACAACTATGTTAAGGTAGAAGCTTAGTCTATGACTAAACTATGTTGTCAGGTCAGAAAAATCTGCTACTGGTAACATGTAATCCAGTACAACCTGTTTCATGAACTGGTACGCTAGCATGGTATCAGTGGGCGTGCACCTGTCGGTGCAAACGGCCAGGGCGGAGGAGGTTTCATCTAACCCAACGGCCACATGCTAGGGCACAATGTGACCCTCAGTACTTGAGTCCTTCATATTGGCCCCCGGTAGCGGTGTGGTCATAGGCTTGTTTGCCTAAATCACAGACGAAGAATTGAGCAAACTTCCCGGACGCAGCTTCGAAGCTGGCGGCAGCAGGCCAGTGGTTGATTGATAGGGCAGATGGCAATATACCGTCACTCTGGCCTGGATATCGTGACACAGAGCATCCACCAGTATTGGTGTTCTTTGGTTTGGGTCTTTCACCCTAGTCAGTTGGGACTGCGAGGCTGTGGAGTAGCCTACAGGCAGCCGGTCAGGCAATATGACTGTCCCTCTGGCATCCTCCTGCACCTGGATACATTTCCAGTCGTCTTGACCCTGTCTTGCCACTTGGATAAGTTGTGTCCAGGCGAGGGAGTGAGTCTGATGTTTGCGCAGCTCTTTCTCACTAAAAACAAATTCTTTGCGCCAGTCTTAACACTCACCTCGTCTTCTTTCATCTTTGTCTCGTCTTCTTTCCTCTCAAAATTCCAACGGCGATGGGCGAGTGCGGTGGCAGCAGGTTTGGATAGACTGGAAGCTGTTAGCACAGACCTACACGTTGGTGGCTGTGGGCTATGGTCGCTTCATCGTCGATTGAAGTGGAGGCGTGGGGAGGCAGCACCCACAGTAGCTGAGCAGCCTTATTTAAGGATAGCACTGCTCACCTCAACTGAGGAAGGGGCTAGAAAAGGTGCCCTAAAGAAAGCCCACTTCACATCACCCTGACTGGTATACCGCGACCAGTGGGGATCCCTTTTTGCGGTCGAAACAAAAAGAAATTCAGCTTACTCAGGCTAGGAGCCTGGAATATATGCACACTACAGGACAACTCAAACAACCCGGAAAGACGCACTGCACTTATTGCCATTGAGCTCAGCAGGTACAACCTGGACATAGTGGCACTCAGTGAGACCAGACTCCCTGATAGAGGCCAACTCAAAGAGCTCAGTGGTGGATACACCTTCTTCTGGAAAGGCAAGGGTGCAGTCGAACCGAGACAGCATGGTGTTGGGTTTGCAATTAAAAATGACCTTGTCAGAAACTTGCAGTCCATGCCAATTGAAATAAATGACAGGCTAATGACACTCAGGATCCCAGTTGGGAAAAGCCAGTCAGCCACCCTCATTAGCGCATATGCGCCCACCATGACAAACCCAGATGAAGCCAAAGACAAGTTCTATTCTGATCTAGAATCTGTCATATGCTCTGTCCCGGCAGCTGATAAGCTGATTCTCTTGGGGGCCTTCAATGCTAGGGTTGGCTCCGAAATCTCAGCGTGGCCAAATGTTTTTGGCCCTCATGGAGTTGGTTCATGCAATAACAATGGGTTGCGCTTACTTACTTTGTGCGCTGAATTTGGCCTGTTCATTACCAACACAAATTTTAGTCTCCCCGTGAGAAACAGAACGTCATGGATGCATCCCCGCTCAAAGCATTGGCATCTCATAGACTATGTCATTGTGAGGAAGACTGACAGAAAGGATGTCCTTGTAACAAAGGCGATGTGTGGTGCCGAGTGTGGAACTGACCACAGACTCATTGTTTGCAAGCTCAGACTAACATTGAGGCGCATTAGACGCCCTCAAGGGAAAGCGCCACCTAAACGCCTAAATGTTTCAAAACTCTGCTCAGCTGAGAAACAGAGCGAGCTCTCATCAGAACTCTCCTCAAAATTGGATTGCGTGACTTTTGACCCTGAGAACATTGAACAGAGCTGGGCTGACCTAAATACGACTGTACACTCTTGCGCCAGCAGCACAGTTGGTTTTCCTGTCCGCAAGCACCAGGACTGGTTCAATGATAATGATAATGAAATCAAAGTGCTCATCAAAGAAAAAAATAGTCTCATCCAAGCTCACTGCAGTGACCCCTCTTCCACAGCAAAAGCTGATGCACTGCGTGCATGTAAGGGTGTACTCCAGAAGAAGCTGAGGAAAATGAAAAATGACTGGCTTGAAGAGCGAGTAAGAGAAACTCAGAAATATGCCGACACAAACAACACTAGAAAGTTCTTTGAGAGCCTCCGAGCTGTGTTTGGACCATCCCGCTCTGGCACTACGCCACTTCTTGCGTCAGATGGTTCAACACGCATTGTTGAATTGAATGCCATAATTCAGCGTTGGGCAGAACATTTCGGAGGTGTGCTAAATCGGCCATCAAATATAAATACTGAGTCCATTGACCGCCTCCCTCAGACTCCTATTAATGCAGCTCTTGCCAAGCCATTCACAACAAATGAGACCCGAACTGCCACAAATCAGATGTCCTTTAACAAATCACCAGGCGTGGATTCAATTCCTGCTGAGGTGTATGCCTTCGGTGGAGAAAAGCTTATTGAAAGGTTGACCGAGTTGTTCAATCATATGTTGAAAGCAGGGAAGCTGCCACCGGACTTCAAAGATGCTTCAATCATCCATCTGTACAAAAACAAAGGGGACAGCCAAGTCTGTGACAACCATCGGGGAATCTCTCTACTTTCAATTGCTGGCAAAATATTGGCAAGAATGCTTCTGAATCGCCTTCTTGATCACCTCTCGTCAAATGACTTGCTTCCCGAGAGCCAATGTGGCTTTCGTAAAGAGAGGGGAACGGCGGATATGATTTTTGCTGCCAGACAGATTCAGGAAAAATGCATGGAACAAAATAAAGCGCTGTATATCACATTTGTTGACCTCACAAAAGCATTTGACACAGTGTGTCGTGAAGGCCTCTGGAAAATCTTGGCGAAGTTTGGGTGTCCACCCGAATTCATCACAATAGTGCGCCAGTTTCATGATGGCATGCAAGCTGCAGTCAAAAGCAACGGCAGTGTTTCAGAGCCCTTTGCTGTCACAAATGGGGTAAAACAGGGTTGTGTCTTAGCCCCAACTCTGTTCAGCATCATGTTCTCTGCAATGCTACAAGAAGCCTTTAGCTCTCCTCCTCAAGGGGTAAGCATCAAGTACCGAACTGATGGCAGTCTATTCAACCTCAGGAGACTTCAGGCAAAAACCAAAACCAAAAGTACCCAAGTCTGTGACCTACTATTTGCTGATGATTGTGCACTTCTGGCACACGATGAGGATAGCATGCAAAACTGTGTTGATAAGTTCTCTAGTGCCTGTGACAACTTTGGCCTCACAATAAGCACAAAGAAGACGGAAGTGCTCCATCAGCCTACTCCAGACGACAAGTATCCTGTGACCCCAAATATCAAAGTCCATGACAGTCTTCTGAAGGTGTCGGAGAACTTCACCTATCTTGGCAGTACACTGTCTTCCGCGGCTCGTGTTGATACTGAAATTCTCTCAAGAATCAGCAAAGCCAGCTCTGCATTTGGCAGGCTTCGAAAGAGAGTATGGGATGTCGCCGGCATTCGCACAGACACTAAGCTGAAAGTGTACAATGCTGTGGTCCTTCCCACCCTACTCTATGGTGCTGAAACCTGGACAGTGTACCAATCGCATGCCAGAAAGCTAAATCACTTTCATCTGGCCTGCCTTAGAAAGATCCTAAGGATCAAATGGCAGGATAAAATTCCAGACACTGAGGTCCTCAATCGTGCCAAGGAATTGAGCATCTTCTGCCACCTGAAAAAAATTCAGCTACGTTGGGCAGGACATGTTGTCAGAATGCCCGACTCCAGACTCCCTAAGCAAATCTTCTTCTCTGAGCTCTCCAATGGAACGAGGAATGTTGGGGCCCCAAAGAGACGTTACAAAGACACTCTCAAGCAATCACTGAAGGCCTTTGCCATTGATGTGAGTGAGTGGGAAAAGCTCTCGCTTGATCGTGCAAATTGGAGGGCGGCCCTTACCAGAGGCAGCAAAGCATGGGAAGCTGACAGAGTCCAGCAGGCTATCAAAAAAAGAGAACGGCGCAAGAAAAGGCCCAGTGGTACTGAACCAACGGAGCACTCTTGTCATTTATGCGGAAGGGTCTGCAGGGCAAAAATAGGACTTATCAGTCACATGAGAAGCCATAAGTCATGAAAGAACAGTCTTTCCATTCTGTCCTCTGTGTCCTTTAGTTCTCTTTATTGTCCATGTGTTGAAATTCTCAACAATTTCTGTTCTTTATTCCTCTGGTGTTGTTAAGGTCATCATCATACCTGATGGACGAACTATTATTATTATAAGGTAGAAGCTGCATGTAGGGCTCAACTGAAAACCCGGTCATGGAAATATATGGAAAGCCAACTATTTTTGACAAATTCTATAAAGTTGGAATGACTCCTGGTAAATACAATCCCCAAATGGTTGTTGTAACTCCAGCCTTTGACCTATAGCCTTAAACTTTTATCCCATTTCTCCAGGGAAATAACAACCTTAAAAAATTGTCGGCTTTACACTGTATTCTGTGTCCGGGTGTCGAGTACAAATCATAGAATAAAAATGGAAAAGACATTATTATCTTTGTCTTGGCACTGTGCTCAGCCTTCTGAATTCATCCATGAGACAAAAAAATTCTTTATCAATCAAAACACTGGTTCTAGTGGTGTACTACTGATTTTCTTAATGTTCATTATGCAGAACTTGTAGCCTGCTACAAACCTTTACAGATCTAAATAAAGTTTGGAACATCAACTTCATTTTCATACAAAATTCTAAACTATTTTTTTTTTAATGTTTGCGGCCCATTTTTCTCACATATTATTGCTACTTATTTGCCACTTTTGGTGTTATTGACAATGAAAAAGATCTTTGGTATATTTAAAGCCAATTATATGGAACAATGTATCAAAGTCAAATCATGAAAAATGATAGCACAGCTGATGAATGTTTTCCAGCTCCAGATGATGAAAAATTACACACTATATGACCAGATCATTTATAAACTGCTTGCTTGTATTAAATGCTCAAATAGCACCACATGCACAATTGACCAATTATAAAAAAAACACAAAAAAGCAACAGGGTTGCAGTAAGGCTTGATGTAAAGTCAAAACATGGGAAAAAGAAAAAATCGTATGTAGCTAACAAAGCCCTGCAAAAGAAATAATACGCAAATGACGTAATAGAAGGAAAAGGAAAGACAAAAGTAGCCCAGATGAAAGCTTGATTTGTGTTTCCTTTTCCTTTGCATTTTATAGTATCATTTCTGTATTAATTCTTATGCGAGGCTCTGCTACATACAACTTTTTCTTTTTGCCATATCAAATGTATAATAGCTATACCAGACAATGCACGGGCAGTTAATTGCCTGTATACACGAGCAATCTCCCTCAGTGGTTACCCCACCATGGGCTACTGCCATGGCTCTTATGCACTCTTAGGCATGAAAATACAAGAACGTACTTTTTGTTGCCAAGACAAAAGACTGTGCTAAAGGTCATGCCTAATATTCCATCTAATTTTTCCAAACCACTGAGTGGAACTTTTGATGCCGTGAACAATAATGTTTTAAACAGTGGCCAAAACAACAGTATTTTGTACATTAAAACGAGAGGCAACATTCTGATGTGTGCTGCACCAAAACAGTGACAGCGCTGCCATGCAGCTTAGTGGGAACATTTGCCATGACCTCAAAAGCTGGGGAACCACTGACTGTACATAATGTCTCATATATCTGATTGAAAAAAGCGAATACCCTGAGATATAATTCAACAAAACATCACAAAAACATGAAAAAAATCATGAGAAAAAATGAATAGAAATAATTTGCGCGAACAAGTATGCCACTGGAAATTACAGGGCTAAAAATGGCATGGTTTGGCTTGCCAAACTGTATAGAAATAGAGATTATGCTCTCCTTACACATTTATTTCATAAATATTTTCTCAGTTGTTTGCTGACTTTCTGCTGATGTAAATGTTATTAATTTACCTTACAAGGTTTTCATCTGAGATAGTGCTGTAAGATTATTCAAAATCTGAAGACAAACACTACACCTGGGCTGACTCGGATTTGCCTGAAATTTTAACAGTGCCTTCCTTCTCAACCAGCAGAAGGTTCTTTTTTTACACTTAAAGGCTTGAAATTGTGGGGAAGTATTTTTCTTTGCGTTTGCTTTGCGTTCCTGATTTTGGCCTCCGATCTTTTTTTTTTTTTTTTTTTTGCCAAAAATGTATCAGTCCAGACATCATCACTTTATACTGACTGTTGATTTAAATTCAAAATTGGGTCTGTGCCCAAAGGCATTTTTTAATATTTTTTGGAAGTACTTCAGTAGGGACAGTGAACACAACTCATTGTTTTTCTCTATTCAGCTTTACTTAGCAATGTTCCTCCCAAAGCACTGCTTTCTTTTTCATACATGAAACGAGGGAAGAAAAAACCCTCATTAATAAGTCATTAGCATAGTCAATCAGAATAAAGTCAATAATACGCATCTATAATTAGAACATAGTACATGTAATTTCCAAGTGGTGCTTTTGTCCTTTGCCATTTGATGAAGAGGCAGCTACTAGTCTGAAATAAAAATGACAGCTGTTGCACTGTAAAACACACAAAGTAAAAAAAATTTACCATTAGCATTCAAAACAATTTTTTCACTCCCTCTCTTTTTTCATTCTGTACAACCAATTCATGGGGATCACATGAAACTGTCATTAGATTCTGATTGTATTAGCATGCCTGATTTGAAAACTAGACCAAAAAAATTTATCTCCAGTTGGTATTGAAAAAGCTTTTGAAAAATGATTCATCATCATCGTTTACTTGTGGAATTTAAATTCAAGAACTTTAAGAGAAACTGAAGAATGATTCATCATCATGAACTACATTTGTGGTAAGCGTTGGAATTTGAATTCAGGAAACTTTCGAGAAAGTAAAGATTATGGGGAGTGACAATTACATTTACTTCCAGATCTCTTAGCTTATGCTGGTCCTGAAAATGTGGCCACTTTATTGCTTTTTGAAACATCTTGACCTTCCCCACTTCTTAAAAAAAAAATTATGATTCAGAATTTGGAAGAACAACACTCTTTTCCACTGCAAAATTATGCGCTTGGCGAACAAAATGCTGATCACAAAAGCTAAAAATGTCACACTTTTGACTGATTCTTGTGCCATAAATGAAATAAAATTCAAGGAATTTACTGACACTGGGTTCACTTTCTAGTTAACGATTACCATGTTAATTCCCAAAACTCTCATGAAATGGTAAATTTCATTATCAGGCTGAACTCATGTTGAAATGTTACAAAAAGTAAAGACTGCTTTCCAGGATCAACATTATCATGCATGCAATTATGACTCAATCATTTTCACATCTGAAAAATCCTTTAATATAACTTCCATAACTTTTTCTTGGATAAATACATGATAAACTTCCATTAATTTGTCTTCTGCATCGTGATTTTTACTAACAGATGGAGGCACTTATAGAAACAATGCCATCATTTTCCATTCTTCAATTCCTCCATAAGCTCTTTGTGTTTCTTTACAATGAAATCTACAATTTCTGGTTCACTCAAGGTGGTGACATCACCCAGTTCATCAAATTTGTCAGCTGCAACCTTGCGCAGAATTCGTCGCATGATTTTTCCTGATCGTGTTCTTGGAAGACTTGGAGCAAACTGAATAGATACACAGAAAGATCTATTACAATCCCATGTAGTGACTGGCATCATGGTCTTTAGCAGATAATACACCTGGACAACTGAACGATGCAAAACTTGGAGAGATTATTACATGCAGAGGACAGATCCTGTATTCCCTTTGACCTAACAATATGGTTTGAGAGGTAATGAAATAAAACTGAACTCGATGTTCTCTGCAACCTGATGCAGATAATCTGAAACTAGCATTGATAGAAACTTTTTGACATCAGTCAGAGGATACCCACTAAAAGCTATTTTCCTCTATTTATAAATACTCCATTCTGACAATTAAAATTCTGTGATATCAACAGCATGCTCAGGGCTTCTGTCTGAGTGACAAAATTAAAGGTATTTATGAGGGGAGTGGATGGAAGATGGCTGCATGAGATTAGAATGATTTCATGCTCTTCCCTGTAAAACTTAGTATTTTATTTAGATAGCTCAGGCATGACTTCGAACGCATATTGCGCTTACCAGGATAATTTCAGGCTGAGCCAGACTTCCAATTCTCTCTTTGATAGACTTCCTCAGTTGCATCTCTAGCTCTTTTTTTGTCAATGTCCTGCCATCTTTCAGCACAACATAGGCATAAATTCCTGGAGCAAAAATTCAACAACTTGCTCATTTGTTAAATGTAACAAGACCAAAATCAGTGGTTACAAATGGTGGGGCACTAAAACCATTCAGATTACATTGTGCTATTTATTCATTCACAAAATAAGACTCATTGTTGTGATTACATTCTTAAATTCCATCAACATTTTATTAAATCTGTGTGATTATACCATGTTTTCTTTACAAAAATTGTTTTATTTTATCTGAAAAATTTCATCTAGTTCATTAACGCTCATCCTGCATGCGACGGCTTAAAGCCCACTGTTTGGTCAGTGACCTTACTTAAGGAGAATCTTATTTGGGGGCACTGACCCTTGCCGATGTACGATGACCACACTACCGCTGTCCACGTGGCTCGGTTTGTATTTGATCGGTATGAAAACATGCGCTGCCATGCCTTATCGCGCTCGATAATGAATTAATCAGCAAAACCTTAATCTGTCAGTCTCTAACCAATGATCTGACTTATGATACCAAACTGACAGCTGTAGTTTTCGTGAGAACGAAGCATGATAACTAGCCACGCCCTCCCAAGCCCTACACAAATGGTTTCATCCTGATTGACACTTACTAATGGGGCAAAGATCATTTCAGGGCTTGTTTCTGACTGGTTCTTAGATGGTGGTCAGCTTGTGAGAAAATGAGATATTGCAAATTTGTTGAGCAACAGTTCGCATGTTGATGTTACATCTTTTGATAGTGTGGGGAGAGCCTTTGAAAGCTTAGTTTTTGTGAGTCTGACCAGTGGTTCACTGGTTAACATGTCCATGTCATAATGCTTTTGATTTAGAAGAGATACAGTGAACAAATAAGACAGTGGTTACGTCTCAAAAAGGTCAGTGACCTGACGTGTGAAAATACGGCTTGCTCGTGGCACAGTCAGCTTGACCATGCCATGTTAACTCGCCCGTGCGGAGTGAACGCTTGGGAAGTCGATACTGACTTCCGACGCCCTCCGCAGCGTGGGGGGTTAATAAAGGGATGCCAGTTATAATCTGATACTACTTTATCAAAAGGCATCTCCAGACCGTCAGTGACAGAGTACAGTTTGTGTATAACTGTATGTGTCAATATAGGAAATCAGATAAGATAAGATAAGATAAATTTTATTCGTCCTTGTACAAGGAAATTTGTTTTGATCATTGAATACATAACAATACAGTTACAGAAGCAGAAAGTATGATACATAGCGCGCACACACACATATATACACACACACTGATAAATTAACTAAATTAACAAAATTAACAGTGCACACAATATGCTTCCCTAACTAAAACACATTGACCTGACACGCAGGACATAATTCAACTGTGCACAAAGTCCAATGTCCAGAAGTAAAAAATAAGTTGACATTTATCACTGCTTATGCCATGATATCACTTTTCATGGATGTCACAATTTGGATACTGCAATATTTATTGCAATATTCTACAACTGATATTAAACATACAGAAATATTTACATTGTGTTGACATCCACAACCTACATAATTTGAGTAAGGCAGAAGTTTAGATAATCAGTGAAACTTTCCATGCTGAGCCCCTCTATCTCTACCTTACATTTATTTGAGATATACAGAAAGAAATGTTTTTTCACCTTCTCCCTTGATTTCATGTGGGAAGCCAACAACGGCAGTCTCTGCCACATCAGGGTGATCATCCTAGATACAACAAAAAGAAAATTTAAATGACTCCTACATTTTTAGATTTCTGTGTTTATGCAAGGATACTGCAGAATGTTATTGTTACAGCAAGTTAGACAAACATATATAGCTAACTATGGAAGCAGAGTAGTCTTTTCTTATGGATACAATATTTCCTTTTTACACAACTAACAGAGTTTGTTCCCACTACTCAAATATCTCTTTACAATTATTACCTTGCTAGTTACAAGCCATTTTTCCTTGTATCATCTTCCCCGAGAACCAGCCATTTCAAGGGTATTGTTTTTTTTAAAAATCACTGCACGTTTGTTAATTAACACGGACATATGAAATTTGGGGAATGGTATTGCAACATGTCCCTTTCTGTTTAGAAACTTTTATCATCTGAATATATTTAGCACTGAATTTGTAAAACCAATTACGAAATGCCATAACAGTCACCATCACTGCTATTGGTGGTTGTTGTAAAATTATCATAGCTCACTTCTTATACATCCTCTTAAACTTTACCATTTTCTATGTGACGGGAAATGAATCCACAATCAAAAAAGCAAACTTATACCGTGACTGCTGTGATATTGATGCGAAAAAAACAAAAAACTGTGAAGTTGGAATCGCAGGGATGGCAGTAAAAGTAGGTTACTGTACCAATGACTTTTATCACAACTGTCGCTGTAAAAGTAGGAAGTGAATTAAAATCTGTGCATATGCACACGACACAAACTTCTCAGTCTTACACAAGAATTTGGGTACAAAAATTACAAGCTTTGAGTTACAGAGAAAGTACATGCACATGACAACGGGTCATACTGTGCAAGGACAAAAAATAAGATCATAGACAGATTTAACAGAATGACTGGATAGAAGGCGATCCTACCAGAAGCGACCCCACCAACCACCCACCAAGCTTCTTCAAATTCAAACAACAGTGTCCTTTAGTAAAAAATAAATAGTAAAAGCATGATCACTGTGCAAGGAAAGGCTCATGTTCTCTGTTCTATGCACTCTTGGAAATTTCTCTGAGATATGCAATAAGAACACTCTGAAGTTCTGCAGTTTGTCATTAATGATATTACAATTTAATATGAGCGGATCTGGTGAAATTGGGCTCAATATGACAGACCAGATTCCAAGAAAACCCCTCCAAAGGGGGAAAAACTTTTTATGGAAATTGAGATTTGCTTATAAAAATGAAAGATTGGCCATTTCTCTACTTTCAATTAAAATACTTTTCTTGAAATCATCTTACAAATATTTTATTTTGATTTTTTAAAGAGGTATAAACATTTCACCTTACGCCCAATTTCGCCAGATCCATTCACAAATTCTCACCACCATTTTATTCACAGCTGAAATTACAAAATCATTGTACAACCGGAACTTATCTAAGAACTCTTTACCATGACATCTTCCACCTCTGCTGTGCCCAGTCTGTGGCCACTGACATTCAGAACATCATCCATGCGTCCTGTTATTTGATAATACTGACCATCATGCCGGTGTGCACCATCTCCAGTGTAGTAGAAACCTGTTGAAAATACAGTATTAGTTTGTTCAGAAAAATGGTCATAAAGTCACTGACAATAAATCACACAGATTATCTGTATCAGCAACTTAATTTTCTGCACCTAAACTTAATTTCCCTGTTGCACTGGAAAACTTTCTTTACTGACAAGTTTGCACTGTAACTATTATTGTTTGTTTTTATGTAACGTTTTCATTACAGGAGAACATTTCAATAGAAACTGAAATGCACAGCAAGACTAAATTTGTCCCCTTAGAATAATAAGGTTCTATCCCCATGTTTTAGCTGAACTGCAGTACACACCACACAATATTTCTATGGGCCTTCTCCACTGTGTGTCAAAGTATCAAGCAGATTCACTGTGTAATTTGCAAGCATTATTAAAAAGAAAAAAAGTTGTATCATCAAAAGCTATGAGCACATGAAATTTCAATCATCAATTGGCAGGTAATTAGAACCTTGCCATTCTATATTTTTTTCTAAGGGGACAACCTGTCAAACATGTACAGTGGAGCCCGCATAATTCGAAGTCGCCGGGAAATGGATTATACTTCGATTTACCTTTGGGCAGAGAAATAACCATTATTTTGCAGTCTGCCCCATACCATACGTGTAATTATATCCCTTCGTCTTGCCCCCCCCCCCCACATATATAATATATACACACACACACAAAACGAAAGGAACCTGTGTGAGTCATGAGATCTTTCGATTATTTTTTTCTTTAGAAGTGACCCTACCGTAGCGGTAAAACAAAAAAAGCAACATTGAATGGCCTAGACCTGGCACTACTGGCGGTTGCTGGTCAGCAAACTGTCTTTATCTTGGCCGCATGTATTGTGTGTGACGTCATCAATCGATAAAGACATTCTCCCGTGTACGATGTTCAAATGCGAGACTGTAGGCCTACTGCGTTATCCCACCTTGCTATCAGTGGCGTGGAATTACTATTACGCAGCTTAACAATGCCGTACTCGTCCCCCCTCCTAATCGAGTATAGTGTGGTAAATGTGTAAACACTGCAGCCACGTATTTGCAGTACTGAGGTGCTAAGAACCCCATGAAAGTGAGGTCTTTGTTCCTCCAGGGCCTTACCATAACGTTTTACTTTTGAATACAGTCATGATTGTGATGCTTAGCGAGCATTACACAAGTGTGTATTAGAATGGCTCTATGTGAGCAAGGTGGGCAGACCACACGGCTCAACTGTGTGTAATTTATGTTCTACGGTGTACCGTGTCTTGGCTGTAGATCTACCTGTTGTGGTTACGTCAGCAATCGATTAATTCACTGGCCATAAATTAAAAATGCGAGCACCGTCTCGCGTACTGTATTGTTGGCTGATATCAGTCATTGGGGCATAATCACGCTGTGTGCAGGGACCCCGACCCGTACCACTGCCACCCTCCGCCGCATGTTTCTCGCTTGGTCGGGACAGACACGTAAGGCCGCCTTTAGATAGGGCTTTATTTTTCACTTTTCATTCTTCACTCTTCATCGATGAATAAGTGAATAGCCCTCCTGACAACAAGAATGAGCTTGCTCATTTCTAGTGTGGAATGAAGAGAAGTGGGGGCGTGGTTCCTTTCATTTCAAACATATTTTTTGTCACAAAGTCAAAATCTGAGTTCAGAATCGAATTTCTCATTAAATTTCAGTGTAGTCTGATACTAAATACTACATGATTATTAACTTTTTAAGTTTAAAGACCATGTGTATATGTGTCGGGAAAACCCCAACGATCAAGAAAACGAAGAGTGAAAAGTGAAAAGTGAAAAGTGAATCGTCAATGTAAACGATCTAGAAAATGAAGAGTGAAAAGTGAGAAATGAAGCCCTATCTAAAGGCGGCCTAAGAGGAAGGCTCTGCAGCCTAACCATTGCATCACTTTTGGCACCTCTACCCTCCCCCCCGATGGCTGGGGAGCGTGGAGTTGTTGAACAGGCCTGTGTCAGCGTGTTTGTGGAAACTGTTTTTCACGGCTACGGAGCTGGAAATCAGAAGTTACATTAACTTACACTGAGTTGATTGTGTCGCGAGCGAGTGAGCGAGGATCAATAATTACGGGGAGAAGGGGGTATAGTAAGATTAACTCACGGCAGACAATTAATGGAAAGCGTGGAATGTTGTGAGTTGGGGATTGGACGAGGCGAGATCGGTGTACTTACAAGTCACTGCACACAGAGAGTCCTAAGGGAACGGACGCAAGAGAGAGCCCAGAGGGCGAACATAAGGGAGCAGTCGGAAGACTCGTGTTAGTGTTTTTCCAGTGATGACTGGTAGGTTGAACTATGATTGATAATTGATGTACTATATTCTTCTGATGACCATGATGTAAATAAGTTATATGCGAGGAGTGTGCAAGTCATGTGCTACTGTAGTAATAGATGTGAACTTAGAGCGAGATCTGTACGTTAGGAGTGTGGATTCCTAGCCTAGCCTGAGTACTGTGTAATACTGTGGGGGTATGCTACAGTAGAGAGGTGCAGCTGTATGGTGGGTGAACTGTGGAATGTTATGTGTACGCTTGATGGTTTGTAGTGAGTGGTGAAGTGGATAGTAGGTATATAGTAATGTGATGTTATTCTCTATAGGTGCCGGAGACAGGCCAGCATAAGTGAGATGCATGGGTTGGGCAGTGAGGCCACCCGCAGGCCAGCATAAGTGAGGTGCAGGGGTTGGGCAGTGAGGCCACCCGCAGGACAGTGAGGGCACATTATTCGTGGCAGTCTGGCCGCATTCAGGAATGTATTGAGATTAAGATATTGATGTGATGTTGAGCACGGGCAGTGATACGTCGTGCTACAAGGCAGTGCAGCCCTTGACGTATTGTTAGGCTGAGGCCAACGATAATATTGTAAAGGAGTGATTATCCTAGAGAGGAACGAGGAGAGGAATGAATGCTTAAGGGAAAGAGTGAGACGTTGTACTTATTGAATTGTCATTATTAATGTTATAATAAATGTGTGAGCCTGTTTGATTGTTTTGTTAATTGTTATACTTGTCTGTTCGGGACTGTTACTGTCATATAAGTACTTCTCCCAATCTGGGATTTGCTACAGATTGAGGATGAGAGCCCTCGATCAACTCTATTTATCAGAATTGGGGCAGTTCGAACTCGAAATAGCAGTAAATTTTTAATAGAGATAAAGAAGGAAAAAAAACTTCATTTCAAAATCACTTCTATTTAACAGAAACTCGATTTACCAAAGTTCGGTTTACTTGGGCTCCACTGTAGTTAAAATACTGTCCGTAAGCCCTTGAATTCCAATAGTAAATGCACTATATTTCATTTCCATTTACTGTTTACTTGCAGAAATAAATAAGATAAACTGTGAAAATGAGTTCCAAATTTTGAACACAGTATCTTAAATTGCTTAATCTGGCATGCCAAAATGTATTAGAAATGTGGATCTATGGTGAACACTTACCTGGAGCAGGCTGGAAATAAGTCTGAAAAAATCTGTCGTGATCCCCATAGATCGTTCTTGCCATCCCTGGCCAAGGTTTGCGTATACACAGTGCACCCTCACAGTTTTCATCTTTAAGTTCATTTCCCTGTTCATAAGGCACATCATTCTGTCAAACTGAGTTGTCATGAACAAAACACATCACTGATCAAGATATAGTGTTTTTGGAAATTCTGTTGTTATTTTTCCCACAAAAAATGTCAAACTTATGTCAAACTGATCAATCTGAAATGTTTCTTGGTTAGTAATGATAATACTGATGGTGCAACAAATATTGCACTAAGTAGAAAAGAAAAGTGTTATCAAAAGTGAATCATATTCATGCCAAATATTCAACATTACTGAATCAATGTTGGTCTACATGTAAATCTGCACCACAGTTTCTCATCAGCACCTGAAGATGCAGCAATTTCAGTGCTTCTTACAATAACAGAGCTAGAAGGTGAACTTGTAAGCATCTAGAACATCATGACTAAGTGACTAAAAATTATGAAACTTTGGGCACTGCCTCAAAACTTGACAATAAATTAGGTGGCAGCATCCACTTTGGAGAAAATCCAGTCTTTTACATTATTTATTTACGATTGTTTTGAACTGCGAAAAAAGAGATACATTTCCATCTTAAACAATCGAAAAATGTGATTATTAGTTTTGTCCTACGCCTCTCTTTACACATTGCGGGTTGAAAAATCAACATTATTAAATATGTGTAGTTGTACATGAAATTGTGGTGTTACAAGAAGTTCTGTTAATCTTTGCATCGAATCCAAGGCCGCTATTAATCTGACCTACATCTAGATGTACAGTTGGGCCTGGTATAAAGAATTTGCAAGATTTATCCCGCACGGGTTGGCTTGTAATCTCAAAACCGAAAGTCCCACCTTTTCATCCAATACTGCCATATCTATTCCTAACATTGGTCTCATGGGCATTCCTGGACGTATCTCTGCTCCAATTTCTGATGGGCGTGGGCTGATACAAATCCCTCCAGTTTCTAATTTGGGAAGAAACAAGTAAAATTTTATCTAGCTTTATCCTCAGTGATAGAAAACACCCATATGAAAGTTTCAAAGTACACTCACACTTACCGGTACTAATAGTGTGCTTTTTTTTTTTTTACACTTTCAACTGATGATTTTAATATTCTTTAGCTAACTGATACTTGTCAAATGAAACCTGCAATTATCAGCAGGCTATGTCTCTTAAAAGTAAGAAAAACAAACACTTGCAGCGTCCCAATGTGCTGCTAAAGTGTTGTCACAACTAGTGTTTCCACTGCAAGTTAAAGAACCTCTTAGTGCTCAACACTCCAAGTTCCAGGTTACTTGTCCACAGATCACTTTGTATTTTTAGTCCCATTGCATTTTACGGTGAAATTTTTTTACTCATGATGCAGAATGTGGTCATCTTCTTTTTCCCCCCATCACAGAAGATCATGAAATTTTAGAGTTAAGCAGTTTCTGCTTAAGATCAATAATGTATATTACATAATTATACACAAACACGAATCCAAAATACACCCTTGGATTGACACCCACCCACATCCAGATCCTCACATCACTAACCTGTTTGCCACCAGGTGTCTATGATATCACAACGCTTCTCCCCCACCACTTCATAGTACCACTGCCAGGCTTCATGGTTCAAGGGCTCACCCACTGTGGACAACAATATTTTATGGAATTATTTTCTCACTTTTCACTTTTGCTAGGGAATCAAGAAGGGAGAATATTTTGCAATGTAGAGCAAAAAACTGTGTTTGTGAGTTGATCCTGTTCCTTTATTAATCACTACAGTCTGACTAGGACTTTACTTTTGTAAGCTCTTGTTATCCGATGCACCATATCAATGCAGCATATCCACAAGTAATCACAACACAGCATGGTGAAAAACCTGAGATCAGGGGGCAAATTTTAAGAGAACTTAGTTCTAGCCATTAATTGTGCCAAAAATGACTTGAAAAGCCTGAATGGTCTGGTGCTGGATTTTGCTAGATATATTCCAGGAATGACAAATCACATTCAAATTCATTTTTGAAAGACAAAACCCCTTTATTTTCTTCCCAAGTTTTGATATTACACTAGAAACAGCACTGTTTAAAATGTTCCAACAGGTAATTTAAAGGAAATTCAGTGAATACAGGGAAACTTAGCTAAATAGAAAGTCTTTGTTAGGCACCCCAGTATCCTAATTAACTGTATACCATAATGTTTTTAAAAATATTTACAATTTCTACCCTTTCTCTCCAAAGCATTAACAATCACATCACAGGAAAGCCGATCTTATTTTCACATCAAAAGTACCATGCATGACTCATGCTATTTTGGAAAAGAAATGCAAGCGTGGATTTAGCTTCACTTTATTTCATTAATCATCAAGAATGAATACAACGAAATATCGCAAACCATGTTAAAATGAATAAAGTGATTATTTACTAGGAAGTTCATATGTGTAAAATAACACCTCTGAATACTACAAATAATCCTTACCACATCCAAGCTTTCGTAGAGATGACCTGTCATATTTCTTAACATAGTCATCTCCAGCCTTAAGCAACATCCTCAGAGATGTGGGAGCCAGATAAATATGGTCCAACTGCAATCTCTGCACCATCTCCCAATAACGGCCTGAAAAGAGAAACACCACACAGAAAGAATGACCCAAAGCTGCCAAAGTTATAATACTGACTTATGTAATTGCTTACAAAATACCTGGTGCTTCAGGTCCATTTTAGCAACAGTTTGGGGATTTACTACATTGATTTGAAGGTCAGGAAGAAAAACATGATGGCTAGATTGATGGATCAACAAGGAAAAATGAATTGTGGGGGTTCTGAGATGGGTCTTCCAAATCAATAAATCTTTTTTATGTTGTGCTTTCAAGTCACCCACAGAACAAGACATCTGTTTGGTGTGCGGTTGCAGAACAGCCTGCTGGGAGATGAGCGTGAAAGGTACTCCTCACTTCATGTTTATTAATTCCAAAAATTCTTAAATCTAGCTGTGGGACATTGTCTTCATTTTGATTTGACAAGCTAAACAGTATCACTGAGTGGCAGAATTACCAGGAAAAGAAGTGGACGCCACAATCTATATTCTTGGACAACATCAGCCTTTTTAAATGTGGAATTGCTAGAGTCAGGCAGGATTTGAGATACCGCAGCCGTTCACAGAGCTGAGTCAATGCACCACAATCATAGAAACAGAAGAAAGCCTAGACAAATTTGACACTACTGATTCGATCAAAAAGCTGCACAAATGACATTTCAATGCGGTATCCACTCTTTCGTTCACTTCAATCTCCTGTCTCTATTACTATAACAAACAGCCCACATCATTCAATGGCCTATTTCAAGCTCTCCTGATAAGCCAAGACTTTCAACTGATAACCTTTGAGCCCCTGCAAGCAATACATAAAGTTATGTCAAATGTCAACAATAGCTGGGTCACCCAATGATAACAGGTGGCTGACTAAGAAAACAGGAACACGAACAACAGCTATGATTGGGTGAAAAATATGCTTAACGTAAAGGATTCAGATAAGTGCTTTACAAACGTGGGTGGAAGAAATTAGCTCAGCGCACTTCCAAACACAAGCATGAGTGCAGGATGATGCAAGAATATAAAAAATTGTACTCAAGATCTGTTGAAGACAAGGAAATGACATGGGTCCTGCTAGCCTGATCCTTAATGCTTGGTCTGGTGTGGTCTGGTTGACACTGCAATGGGACACTTTTCATACCTCTAAACGGCACACCATAACTTTTTAAATTGCAGTCAAAAAGGTAATAATACACTTTGTTCCTTTACATGCAAAAACATACCAGGATCTGGATATAAGGGTGTGCTTTCAAACAACAGAGTTGTTCCACCATTAGACAGAGGACCATACAGGACATACGAGTGGCCTGTGACCCAGCCGATATCTGCTACACAGCCAAACCTTTCCCCAACCTTGTAGTCAAATGCATGCTGAAACATCAAAGATTTTTCTAAGACTTATGCAGATCGATACCTATACACCTTTTTGTCTATTGTAACAGCCTTGCAACTGAATATACCCTGCACCAATTTCCCCATTAAATTCAGGGGTTTATATAGTTTTCTTTCCTTACCAAAGTACCCAAACAAATTTACACTTAACAATATATCTTTTGTGAGAATTCACACTGCTATGTTGATCAGCTGTTTCAATTGCTGCTGCACAAAAGCCCACTGTATCTTTTTGTAAACAGATCTTATCATACTGATAAGAGAGTTTGAAATCAGGTGCACAAGGGAATTTTCACAACTCTACCCCCTTTCTCTTTCACTAGTTACATGAACTCCAAATGTGCACTGAATGTTCTTATAAAACCTTTGGACTTTGTCTCCAGGCACGCAATATTCGTCATCATGCTGATAAGCATAAAACTAGAACTGAGACAGACAGACTAACCTTGAATGTTACATTGGTGTAGAGCAGGTAACCAGCGGTGGAGTGGGTAATCCCTTTAGGGGTTCCTGTGCTCCCAGATGTGTACAGCATAAATAATGTGTCTTCACTCTGTTGCTCTGCCACTGGACAAACAGTGGACTCAGTAACCATTGCCTGAGGATTGAAATGAGACAAAATGTTAGTGGATCAGAGTACGGTCACAGAATCTAGTAAGATATGACAACGAAAGACCAATGAAAATAACTCCACTCTACTTCAAAGAGAAGTAAGAACACTAGAAAATTGTTTCTTATTCTACCCTTGACACTATTTATACAATAAGCAGTGACAAATGAAATTATAAATAATTTTCTCTTTTCCCCGATTCTCGGTTATTCCCCTTCAAACATAATCAAGACTTAAATTGACCACAATTTCAGAACAAGCACATACAAAAAACAAAAAATAAAACCAAAAAAAACAACTGTACTTTAATCATGAAGTGGTTCCTTGTTATCAAGTTCTCTTTTGAATATTATTCTCAAGCTGAGCAAGATTTTCTTGATTTCCTTATATTTATCAGTAGGTGGAGGTGTTATTCCCTTGACAACGTAAAATTAATTGTTTCTTCAACATACATAAACACTCTCTCAAATTATTATACATTTCACTGATGTACATCCCAGAAAAACCAATGTGCTACTGGGAGCTGATATGGTCAACATTTGCTTTTTGTCTAATCTTCGAATCAAACAATAAATGGCGTGACTATCACAGGATGTGCAAATAACAATTACTTTCTTAAATAAGTCATGTAAACACTTCAAAAAATGTAGGCAGGCGACTGTGGTCACTCAATTTGTAAAGCTGTTAATTTTACATTGTCAACATAAGGGATTGAATACTTACTGTGAAATAAAAGCTTGACTCCTGAAATTGCTAAATTTTGATGCTTTCAGTATTCAATACCATTATAACTATGTAAGAAATGCATAACAGTGCACTTTTGTCATTGAGGTTAACAACCGAGCACCTCATCCATAACATTTTTTCACGTCAACTTCACCTTGGTCATATCAATGTCCATCTTGCCCATAGGAACCTGTGCTTCAGTTCTGTAGTAGACAAACACACGTTTGACACCTGGGCATTTTTTCACTGCAGTATCAACAGTTTTCTTCAGTTCGATCAATTTACCACCCCGGATGGTCTGATTGGCTGTTACAACAGTTTCTGCTTGAGCTGAAAATTCATTGAAAACCACTTTTGAACTCAGTCATCATGGAGGGAACATTTGATGTTTCAGACTGTTTAGTGTTTAAGCTGTAAGTTATGAATTTCAAAGGACATATGTTCCTCTACACGTAGTACAAGTAATAAATAGGAATGCTAACCAAGTAAGACACACTGATCAAAATTTGTGTGAATACTAGATGTTTAGAATGAGACACCTCTACATCCTGTAAGGCTATTATGTAAACGACCATTTACACTGTTTATCTGTTTGTGCTGTTCTCTTTTTGAAAATGAGCCTAACAAATTTTGTACAAAAATGAATATATTCCAACATGTCATTAGTTATTCATCCTCTGACTTTTGCAGAACCAATTATTCTATTAGTCCTGTTATCAGATGACTTATTATAACCGCCACTGAGACAGCAGTCATCATCAACATTTTCCAATGAAGTCTCTGAACATTTACCCACCCACCCCTCAGAACTGACAGTGTTAATTTGGCATTAATATGTTGCAAAGAGCCTTCTTCCCATATTATACTTCCTCACCATCATTAATTCTTCCTGCGAGGGCATCAGCACTGAATCCTGCAAACACAACATTGTGGATAGCACCAATACGAGCACATGCCAGCATTGTAGCGATGGCGGTGGGAGACTTGGGGAGATAGATGGCCACTCTGTCACCAGCCTTGACTCCACTGTTGAGCAGGAGATTCCCAATCCTTCCCACCATGTCTGCCAGCTTTCTGTGGACAAAATGAAAGAGAAGCAAATCAAAATTGAGAATTTTGGTAAAATAACTACCTATTGAATGGTGACTACTACTATTAGCTCAAACTATATGACTGTGTCCATAACCACTTAACTGATACTTGCAACGGGGAGAATGGGAAACAGCTGCCATCATAACAGAATTTTATCTTACTATAAAAAAAAATAGTGGCGGGAGTAATTCATTGTGGTGCTTTTTTGGCCTTTTTTGCTCTACGCTGCAGCCTAAACAGTAAATGACAGTTTCAACAATTATAAAGTTAATATTTCTTAGTGTTAACTAATCCGGCCCAATCGCTTTTGTGTCGGCCGATTGTGTTGATTCAAGTTTCGGGTATTTTTAAATAAAAAGTTGTAAAAATGTAAAATACAATGATCTTTGTTTTGGCTCCCTGTAGTAAACCCACCCTACCAGAAACAAATTCGGTGCGCACAATTTTCCTACCAGAAATGAGTGCGTGGTGCTCTGGCGCGCATGAAATCTGTAGTAAGACTCTAGATTATGGAGAGCTTTCTAGACCAAAAAAAGAGAGAGAGAGAGAACGGTGGGTTCACAGGTTTATCCCGGATAATACTGGGTACCTCATCTAGTCTTACAATGTAAATGTAATAGTGACTTTGTTAAAAGCCTGTTGTTAGGGGACTATGGTATTTGACATTGTAAACTACAGCTGTACAGCAAACACAACCCAGTATTTTTTCTGTTTGGCTTTGTAATTGGGCTATGGTCCCCTAGCAACAGCCATGCAAAGACACCTTACTTGATCAACGTGATTTGAGTTACCAGTCCCATTTTCTCACATTTGCTCGACAGGCAAATTTGTCTACTCATTCTTGCAACCTTTGTTCAGATGTCAATGCTAGTGTGGGCTACTTTCAAAGCTACTATTTTACATGGTTTCACATACCTGTAAGTGTAAAACTTGTGAGTATGGGGTTCATCTCTCTCCCAGATAAGTGCAATCTGATCTCCACGCATTTCCAGGTGACGATCAAGGCAATTGACTGAGTATAAGATATGAAATAAAGTGAATGCCATGCAAACCTTTTCACTACAAAACTAAAAACTGGGAATGTGCTCGTCCCACAGCTAATTTTAGTGGGCTGAAGTCATTTTTCTTTAATCTCAGGGCTCCCACTCAACTGAGAAAAAAACATCTGAAATCTATGCGTGGCGCCTATGCGGAGCGTAAATTTAAAATGATTGCCCATATTCTACGCATAAATTTGATATAATGGACCATACATTGCACCTACACACAGAAATACACAACAAAATACTTAAGTAATAATAATAAATGGACATCAGGAAAATTACCGCTGATCTCTTCCACCGCGGATTTCCGCGGAAGAGTGGGAGCCCTGAATCTTTGAGTATAAACAAAATCTAACTCTCTCCATGAATGAAATTGTTTGTAAAATAAATAGTGAGGCACTGCAGTACTTGTTAATCAGGTTGTATGCTTTAATGTTTTTATCATCACATTGCACTGGAACTAGAGGGTGAACATGCAAACACCTAAAACTTCATGAATGCATTTAACGAAAAATTATCAAACGTTTATGTTCTGCCTCAATTTCTGACGATGAGAGTCAAGATATGATCTACTTTGAATCAAATACAGTTTTTAACTTTAATATTATTTATTTACAATATTTTTAAGTTTTAGCCACAAAAAAGAGACGTACTTTAGTCAAGTAGAATGGAACAGTATGATCAGAAACTTTGTTGTCACTTATACCCTCTATTCAACAAACAGCATGTCAACTAGTCTAGTTATTCTGATAATACATGATTGTCACTTGCTTTGCAAATTTTCTTTCTTTCCTACACAAAAACGCAACATAAAACAACATAACAGGGTAATGCTAATTATTTGGATGCAACTTTCAAGTGATCTTGTCTGCATAATTATAACTTCAATAATACTATTCCTACGAATTCATCCACATTCTCCTTCATAAAAACAAAACTAAAATGCAGAATTTATTACCTTTTAATTTTACTTCCTTTTTAATTAGTTTTAATATTGATCTGGCATTCCTTTCAGTTTCATATAAGCCACAGAGAAACAAATGCTGCTAGATAATTAATACAACTGCAATAACAACAGCAGAACGCTTTGAGTAAATATAAAGAGAATTTCATCAATCTGCCATAAATAATGGGAAAGTTCTACTGTAGACCCAACAACAGTATGCCCAAAGAGAAATCACTGATCATAAAAGTAATACCATTGCTACAACACAAGTAACTTTATCCATGTCCTCAAAATAGAGAGCATTTAAAATTATATTGCAGAACTACCCACTCTTCTCAGCACTACGAGAAACATATTGGCCCGAACCCACTGACCTGAATCCTGAATGTCAAACTCAATGGTGGTCTGGCAGAACTGCAGAAGACCATAGATTTTCTTAACCCATACCCCGCGTGCTACCCGTTAAGCCCGCTGCACGGTCAGTGACCTTACTCACGGAGAATCTTATTTGGGGTCACTGACCCGTGCCGCTACACGATGACCACATACGCTGTCCACGTGGTTCGGTTTTTATTGATCGGTATGAAAACATGCGCTGCTATGCCTTATCACGCTTGATAATGAATTAACCAGCAAAACCTTAGTCTGACAGTCTCTAACCAATGATCTGACTTATGATTCAAAACTGACAGCTGCAGTTTTTGTGAGAACGAAGCATGATAACTAGCCACGCCCTCCCAAGCCCTACACAAATGGTTTCATCCTGATTGACACATACTAATAAACCAAAGTGGGCATTTAGGGCAAAGATTATTTCAGAGCTTTTTTCTGATTGGTTCTTAGATACAGACAACTCCAGATGGTGGTCAGCTTGTGAGAAAATGAGATAATATTGCAAATTTGTTGAGCAACAGTTCGCATGTCGATGTTACATCTTTTCAAAGTGTGGGGAGAGCCTTTGAAAGCTTAGTCTTTGTGATTCCGACCAGTAGTTCACTGGTTAACATGTCCATGTCACAATGCGTTTGATTTAGAAGAGATACAGTGAACAATAACACAGGGATGTAAACAGCCGGCGACAGTATGGATGGAAATTGTGCGGTGTGCCCAGAAACCGCACAGAAAAAATGATTATAAATATAAGATGTAGTGTAGGCCTAATTAATACCAACCGTTTTAAAAGAGCAAAGCCTGATATTGGTAATTAAATTAAAATTATACAGTAAATCCATTTCCTATTAAGGGAAAGACAATAAGAAGAAAGAATCTGACACACTTACACAGTTATAGAATGGCTGTACTTTAGATCCATTACACTTATGGTCTTATGTTATAGAGGGACTGATGAAGAGTAGTTTACCAGAACAAAACAAGCACAATGCATAACTGTCTTGGCTGAGTTTCTTAACCCTAGTCCTGCGGGAGGCCACTACATTGGCCTCCCCGCGCAACACGTGAGACACGGGAGGCCGTTATTTTGTCCGACACGCTTAACCGCGGGTCCTGCGGGAGGCCACATTTTTGTATAGCAACGGTGCGCCTCGCGCTTTGGTTATTCGGTTGCCAAGGCTGTTGTTGTTGTTTTTTCATGTTTTTTTTCCACACTATTTTTGCGTGTTTATCTATCCTGTCACCCCTACTATATCTAACAAAATGGTATCGTCCGATTACGTTTATTACGATGCAACTATTCGTCATACTCGTGTAATAGTACTGACGGTCTGAAGTTTGAACTGGGGAAAGTCTTGGGGAAACTTTTACTTTGATGCTGGTTGTCGTCTACATGTGAAATGAGAAGAAAGGGGCCATGTGCGTATTTGAGAGGCCGTTCTGTAATTATGAATTCCGATGTAATGTTAGGGCATGCTGCATAAAGGCGCCTGTCAGTAGGTTTTTCATCAGGGAAAACTGGGAGAAAATGACCGACTTTGTTGTTGGTCGTTGTCTTTATTTGATGTGGTAATTAGAGAGATACTGTGTTCCTTTGATTAAACCGCTTTTCAGTACATGTATGTGCTCTACGACCTGGAACTGGAAATCAAATCTCTCGCTAAAACTAACATTATAGTAAGTGAACGCTTTACATAGTAGAGGAGGGAGAAGGCAATGTCAAGATACATGTGGTTAGTAAATTAAGCGAATGGCTTAAAAAATAATTTGTTCACTTGAATGGCCTGACATAGGGACAGAAAAAGCGCAGAGGTCTTGGGAACATGATAAAACATGTGCTAAACGGCATGTAAATGCAGAAAATTCTTGATTTGGGGCCTTCCATTTCACAATAAAACCTACTGCATATCATCACAAGTACTTTATCCAAATATCATAGGGATCCCTTACGGTTTATCCACCACTATAATTGTTGTTATTGCGTCCTGGAGTATACGCGGTACAGGTGTTCACACGGACCCGATTGACCCGACCGCCGAGGTTATCGGCAACACGCGAACGATCGGCTGACTGGCTGCTGGCTATCCCCGCACGGGGCGTTACGTGGACGAGTTCACACAATGCAGGATGAGGGTTAAAAAAGAAGTTGATACCAAATCCCTGTAGGTCTACATGTCGATTCTCTTCAGATTTAGACCAGATTAGAGTTGAACTTGGAGATCTAGAAATCTAGATCTAGCTTTCCAGATTCTAGATCTAGATCTAGATCTAGTCTTTGCCGACTGCCACCTGAACTTCTTCAGAGTCATGCCATCTGCGCCAGTAGCACCTGGTATCATAAAGTTATTCATACTGAGAAAATATTTAAATCCCAGCCACCACCAAATTCCGTGTCGGAAACCTCTTGTGAAACATCGCTACAGGGACTGATACTAATAAACCAATGTGGGCATTTAGGGCAAAGATTATTTCAGAGCTTTTTGCTCTAGGCCAACAGAAGTGAAAGGCAACAACAAAAGAAATCTAGGCGAAAAGATCACGATTAGACCTTACTCGGTTTGCCAGATTTCTAAAGAACTGCCGACCGATTTGAGGACGAAGTGTGTGTTAGTGCTACTGGCGGAAGGTGGCCGACGGTCGGCGATCGCGCCTTGGGCGGAAAGGGCGGAGTCGGGAACCGCGCTTTGGATGGAAAAGATGGAAGATTTACATCACTGATAACATGGTGGTTACGTCTCAAAAAGGTCAGTGACCTGATGCGTGAAAATACAGCTTGCGCGTGGCGCGGTCAGCTTGACCTTCCCGACTTTTGCCGCCTGTGCAGCATGAGCGCTTGCGAGACAATACCGACAATTGCCGCCCCTCGCAGGGTGAGGGTTAAAAGAACAAATCTGCAGATTTAGATTGGTGAACGAAAGAAGAAGAAGTTCAACATTAGGCCACGCTGTATCATTATGAAATGTCAACAAACATGAAATTTACTACCTGAAGCATTCAGAGTTCCACCTTCAAACCATTGAAATTTTCCTGTCTTGAAATCCGCGTCGCTAACTCGTGTGAAGTCTTTGTTCCATGTCAGTCGAGAGCGCGCAAGTCTCGACCAAAAGTTTTCAGGTTGCTCAATGCTGTACTTGTAAAGATCAGCGTGTGTTTTGATGTTGGTCAAGTCTTGGAATTCTGGAAATTCAGTGGTTGTCGAAATACCAGCTGCTTTGTGCGTTGCATAGATGCACTGTCGGCTGGAGCACAGTACATGATTTTGTTTGCTTTCGGTGGTATGCCTCGCACTATGCAGGAAATGTTTCCCTGCCGCCTTTGCCAGCCCGATGCGCGTCGCCATGATTAGCTCTAGTTTGTTTATATCGTAATAGCCTACAGGTCAGAAGGTCAAGGTTGAGGTACATGTATTGGGTCAGATCAAAGTGGGTCATAGACCCCCAGTTAGCTTAGCACTCGCCTGGCAGTGTGAGAGTACATTAAATTTATTTAATTTAGGCCTGTTCAGTCCGCTGACAGCAGTGGGCTCCGCACATTATATTTCTATCCTATTACTTTCTCGTTCTAAAACCTACATGCATTTCCTTTATTTGTAAGAAAAAAAAAAAGAGGGGGAAGGGGTGTTACTAGAGTCCTAAAATTCTTACATTACAGCTGAAGGCAATGGAAAAATGAAAATTAAGTAACGGCCCTTTACATTCTACACAGTTTGCTTGCAAGGCTAACCCAACCAGCATCCCTACGTCAATCCAGGGTATAATTCAGCAGGTTTGGTAAGATTAGTGTAGGGTGTTCCCCTACTTCAAACCGACATCGGCTCGATGACGCAACTAGCGGATCTACGTAAAAACGACTCATTCTTTGCAAACTCGACGTAATCTACGTGTCGAATCCCCGTAGGATTGCTGGTTGGAGCCTAGCACGGTAGGCCTACGTTGACCGATTTCCTAAGCAGAAGTTAGCCAACAAGAAATCCGTTAAGCGTTAAATCACTGTGTGCGTTCATGCTTTTATGCCACTCTTCTGATTTGTCGAAATTTGTTTTTACTGCCTTATTTTTAATCTTCAGTTGTTTTTGTTTTGTTTTTTGTTTTGGCTTGGGGGGGGGGGGGGGGTAAATTTCGACCGTCTCATTCCCATTCAAAAAACACAAAAGAACAAACTAAGGAAAGTAAACAGCAAAGATGCATAATTTCCTTCTGACTATAGCCTACGTACTTCCCTTTCTACAGTCTTGACATTTTGACGTTCGCCTTAGAGCATAAACGATAGGCAGCCCTTTTAGATGGAAAACCGGGGCATTAAAATACATGTACAAAAAACAAAACAAAAAGTTTGAGAAACACTGAACTGTTGAGATCGATCACATTTCATTTTCCTGAACCAATTTATGTGCGATCCCATAAAGAACACCATGGAGGGCTCGGCTCGTAACGAGGCTGACCAAAGAATTAATGCAGAACAATAGGCTGGTGGTATCTGCGGTCCACGAAGCGCTTTCTTGTAGTCCATGAAGACGCGGGCGGGAAATCATCTGGAATCACCGAGAGATCGAACATACAAATGTGACGTAACCATGCTTGTTTGTCACCCAGTTATGCCTTTTAAAAATACTTTATTGTGATCACAGAGTCCTAGACTTTTTAAAAAAAATATTTCTCTTGCCTATTAGATAGGCCCCTTTTCACGTGGCTAATTTCATGTGTATATTCCGCATGCCGCATTATCAAAGACAATAAAGGATGCATTAGCCCACACATGCCGGGCCGAGAGCTGCAAATGCTTAATGCAGTGATCCTTTGAAAACAAAGATCTTCAGCACAATCAAACTTTTACAATCGTTGGCTTCATTGCACTTGTTTTGATCATTTACGTTTACAGTTACCAGCAACTGCACGAAAATCCGACACGTAGGATGGATGTTAACTCTGCGCACAGGAATGAAATTGTTCCTACGTAGATCTGCTGCTCACGCCATTGCACCGATAATGGTTAGATGTGTAGGGAATCCGCTCCTACATTAATCCTGCCAACCCTATGAAAATTCTATGCAAATCTTTCACGCAGGGATGCTGGCAGGGATATCACCTGCCTCCTCGTCCTATGGTGAAAAAATGTAAAATTCCTCTGGTCACCTCACCCCAGCAATGTTCCCAGCTTTCTAACGCATTAATCATTGACCTGATATGTTAGGTCAGTGATCCCATTGGATTTCAGACACAAGTGCGTTTCCTGGCATGAATATATTATAAATCATAAAAGATGAAATTACAACGTACAACAGTGTTTCTCAACCTTTTTTTCTCCCACACCCCACTCCTGTTAAAAAAAAAAAAAGCGCCCCACGATGATTGGACAAAGCTAGTATACAGTATATATATATATATATAAAGGTGAATAAAATATATACGTACTCAGGATGCATACACTCAAAAGAAGTTTAATTAAAATTAAAACTTTATTTCAAGTAAAAACAAAAAATACTCTATAATAATAATACATAGCATCTATACAGCACTTCATCCCATTAACAACCAGGCTCTATACAGTTAAGTTAAAATATACTATGAAATTAAGATTTCTATGAAAAACCCCTACGCCCCATCTTGAAGTCCCATGCCCCAACAAAATATTGCCACGCACTTCTGGTGGGGGTATGCACCCCACCTTGAGAACCACTAACGTACAATGAACAATGAATATGATGACATATAATAGTATGTCATACCTTTCTGTATGTAGTTTTTCAATAGCTGATCTAGAAAGGAATGTGTGCAAATGTGGTTTATAAAATTGGGGAGAGACAGAATTGTAGAGGCAGCACGTTCTCAATGCTATGTGATATTACCACGTGGGTCTACACAAGAATATCACCCAAGAACATTCATATAAAATAGTTTTCAGATAGTTTCACGTGGCAAAAAAAAAAAAGGGATGGGGTGGGGTGTACACAGATTTTAGGCTTGATAACATTTGAGTGGCAGCTTCTATTATTAGATAACAGCTCGACTGACAAACATTTGTTTATATTCCCGTGGTTTGCCAAAACACTCGTATTTCAGTCCAGACTGACTAGGACAGATAGTATCAAATTAACCTAATTTTTTCATTCAAGAATAATGAGTAAGACTGGCATAGTAATAATAATAGAATAAAAGGTGAAAGTGAAAGAATAATAAATACTAATTCATGTATGTATTTCACCGTTCCTTGGCCTATTGTCACAGCACACCACAAGCGCTAAACATTCTTTGACTGATGTTGGATCTTGAGAATTTCGGTGACCAATGATACAGTTTACAGGTGACCCGCATTCAGTAAACCCCATCATTCATTCAGGGCCTGCATCATTGCATTTGGCCTTGTCTGGCACACTCAACTTTCAAAGGCCAAACAAAACATTTCATGAAAAAAAAAACAGGAAAAAATTTCTCATACACAAGAACTGAACAAAATTATAAACTGATTGAAAATTTTGTTTATTGAACTGAACGGAAACTTACTTCAGTGGTTGAAATGAACTGAATGAAGTTCACATTTGTGTGAACTCGTAGTAAAGGTCTGGTAATGATATTCTAAATAATACCGGCTAGGTACATTTTTTATCATATAATTCTCTTGCTCCTTGACTTTTATTATTCAACAGCTCCTCTTCAACCAGACTTTTAATTAAACTGACAAAATGTACAAGTGATGATTTCTTTACTAGGGCATTAAGAATTTTGCTTCTTTCACAGTTCAGCTCCAGTCTACTATGATAATGACAATTCTTCATGAGGAAAACAGCAAATCTTGATACAAAGCTATGACAAAGGAATTAATTTTCATTTGGCTGATGAAACAAAAAAATCTGTAAAAAGACTGCATTTGGCATGTTATCTGAATGACAATGTCCACGTAACTTCAGGATTTGGGAGAAATAAAAATTTGACTTAAAATTGTTGAGAAACGCTGTCTACACAATATGCATTGTGTAAATATCCAGTGAACTGGGCTAGTCAGACAGCTAATACATGTACATGATACAAGGTTCCATGAGGGTTGATAAGCATTTCCAAAAATGTAAATTTTGTGCATCTCTGTAAGGGCATAATTTGAGTAACGCAGGTATTCCTGGACACTGATGCAATGAATGAATGATTTGATCTGGTGGTATTTCCCTACCTAGAAAGGACTACACAGAACATTAATAATACATGTGTGTACATATATAGAATCTGCCATTTTACTTTGCATAGTATCAATTTTGTTTTTAGTAGCAATATCAAGTACATTGACAGAGTATTATTTTGGCTTTATCAAATTGTCAACCTATATATGTAAAGCTACAACAAACCCCCTAATAGTCCTATGGTCTCGGAAACTACACAACGCACCGACCTGAAATTTGGCACAAAGAATTATGGGATAGCGAACATTGTTCCTATCGCTATACACAAACAAAACCGTTTGTTATTTCTGAGTTAATTGGTAAATGCGGTTATAATTAAAGACTAAATTCACGAGAGCGTTTGATCCGAAATTTACGATCAATCAGATATTGATGTGCGTTTCTAATAATAGCCCACTTCCGCCTACACATGGCGTTATCACTTCCTACGATGTGTTCACTAACAAACAAACTAACCCGTGTGCAAATCATTGCCATTTGACGGATGCTGACAGGATGCGCAGGATGTCAACGCGCAAAGGGAGAACAGTAAAACTTATTTAAAAACAAACAAACCAACAAAAATAAAATAAAACTAAAGGAACAGGCAAAATAAAGCAGGTCCATAATAATCACCCAGAACTGAAACTAATAAATCGATTTATCCCGGGCAGGGCCGGGCAACTCAGCTAGTTTAAGTAAAGAAATGTTGATGGACAAGAACATCCAAAAAAACAACAACAACAAAAACCAATATAATGAATATAATATAGGATCCAATGATATAAAAATGTATTCTACAGAATATAATGATGCTTGCTAGATGGTCTGGGCAATTTATGCGCCTGTACAATAATAAATGTGGACAAGATTGGTTTAAAGTAACTGTTATTTGATGTGCTTGGAGGAGATAAACTTACATACAGACATACATATTTAGGAGTAACAGGCACTGTTTTTGACATACACATACAAAAAACAGAGCATATATTGCTCCTGTGCGTATAGATGTACAAATTCTAAAACATGAGCATCCTGACCTAATCTTGGGTGTGTAAGCTATTTAAGTGAACATACACTGGGGTTGCCTAACCCTACAGCTGCCAAAGGAAAATGATTGTGCCATACCAAAAGTTTTTGTGCTGCAACTGATAATCTTATAAATTTGATTTTCTATTTGGAGAATTCAAACTGAATTGGAAACCCAGACAAAATATAATATTATATATACACGTATATATGTGAAAAACTGCTTTCACTGATTCTGGCAGCATAATATTGAAAAAGGATCTGACTTCATTTGCTGATGGCAGTAATAGAAAAATAGCCTCTCTTGGCAAGAGTTTGGTATAAAGGTCCTTGCTGTTATCTCCAAGATAATGTAGACATAAAAAAGTACCACTATAATATTTGCATTATATAAACAATAAACTTACATCTTTTGTCCTATAATAACCCTATGGGATGAAATCTTCAATTCAATCAAGTTTGGAAACTACAGATTAAACTCTTCAATCTACCTCTTATTAAGATTAAACAAATACATGTACGGAACATGTAACTGTCAGAATAAAAGTAATATGCCGATGAGAGAACCCACAAATACCAGGACAGATTGAATTATACCACACTGACTGAGATTCTGTTGCTGAAAAGAAGCACTTCTAATACACCACCCTAACAAACATTATCAGTTTGTTGTTTTGTGCAGAACTGTTAGTTCTGAAGTAGTGACTGTTCAGTGTTTGCTGTCTGAATGGATCAACTATGCCTTTCTCTAATGAACAAACACAAAAAAAGGCCCAGCTGGGTCACTAAGCTTCACCTTTCATTGCTGGATCTGCTGATTACCTGAGCACATCTTAAATCTCCCAAATGAAAAATCAGCTATTCATCACAATGAGCTTGGAGACTACCAGATGTACGATTATATCAAGATGTACATGATGCTTGTGGAATAGTTTTTGCGTGGATTTCACACCCAAGACTGAACAATCTTCCAATGTTTAACTCAATCACAGTTTCTTAAATCTAATGCTATTTTATCACCCATGCCATCCATTTGTCCACAGCTGTAGGATTTATGAGAATTGTCTTTTCTTTTTCACAAAATGACATTGCCAGTTATGTCAATATTAATAGGCAGTGTAATAGAATTCTTAATGTGCTATCTTAAGTGTACATTGAGGAATTGCTGTCAGTTTACAGAAAGAAGATTATGTAAAATGAACAAAATACACACTGTTTCATGACACTGTATATAAAAATACGTTTCAATATCTGAGAACTGACAACAATAAACAAAACAAAATGATTACGTATTGGGGGGGAGGGGGGGGGGCTGAAGAAAAAAAAAACTATCAACAAAAAACAACATCATTGCATGCTTTGTCACAACTTTTCAGATGAATCTAAAACTTTACTGTATTGTAGGATTGCTTTCGATACAAAATAGAAGTAAAATTATTCATCCTGGATGGAAATATGAATACCATGCAACTTGGCAACGGTATTATTCAACACTGAAATGGTAAATAGCCACAATTTGCATTCTTACTTAAAGCTATTTTAACCCCCACCTGTGTACATAGCACCAACAGTTATGTTTGGCAATTTAGAATAATGGAAAATAATTTCAATCAGCAGTTTCTGGATAAAAGTAACAAGCCATTATAATACTAAATAAACTGTCGTACTGATTCCCCCTGATTCCCTCAGGACGTTACACCATCTCCTTGATTTGCTTCTTGGCTATCACTTTCATTATCATCATTTGGGTTGTTTTCTCCCTCATCAACATGAGTAATAAAAAACTGTAAATCTTTCTCCTCCTCTTCTTCATCACCATCTTCCTGGACGGGGCTTTCTTTCCCCGCAGGCGCAAATATGGATGCAGGCTGCTGATTCTCACCATACACCTTAGCAATAATATCCTCTTCACTGCCCATTTCACCAAAGAGTTTCTGTGTTTCCTCAGACAGTGGGCCTGCTCTTTCACTTGCCCTGTCCAGACTCTCCAGGTAATGCATCGTATTCTACAAGATAGAAAGAAACAAACTTATAATAACCTTCTATTATGACAAGGTCAGAAAAAAGTACAGCTCTGGATTAATTTAAACATTTCTGACATCTCTGGCAGTTTCAATAAATGATGGCAACTCTTTTACATGGACTAATGATTCACATAATGAAGCTGGTCCACGGCGCCTGCTACACAAATCAGTACTGACAATGTTTCAGCCTCAAATCTTATGCATCAGCATACCACATCAGGCATCAAATGAACAAGCACACTAGGCATTACCCTCAGCAGTGGTTTCAGTTTAAAGCATCTTGTAGTTTCAGTCAAGATTATGTGATGAAGATGTCTGAGATAATGAATGAAAATACAAATGAAATCATACATATAATATGTGAAAAATGTGTCCTAAAACGATTAAAAGGAGTATGCAAGTCATGCTGATTTTGATAAGAGCAAACAGATAGCAACCAACACGATTTATATTAAATTCTCAATGATCATTCTTTACTTGATGAAGGTTTTGATACGCATAACAATGAACTATTCACTCTTTGACAGCCATCATAGTGTGATGAGTGTTCAATCGAAGTATCACTGGCAGACTACTGTGGTCCCCAAAAATACACAAAGAAAACAAGAAGAAGAAGAAAAGCTATAAATACCTCAATATCTGAGAGAAATGACTCTGTCTTCTGATTCATTTGCCTCAATTTTTCCCTCATTTCCTGGATTCTCTTCTGGCATGTGGAAAAGACAGTAGTTCAAAGTATCAGTTCAGTTAAAAATTACTATGAACTATCAATGTTAAAAGGCACCAACTTCAGTGACATTATTTTGGTTCAGTTCAGCAACAGTGTTACAGTATCACGGTCAGACTAGCTGAACTTGTCTGATAGTGAACTTACTTGCGCATACCTATATCACATTATTGTTCAATCTGATTAAAAACCAACAATAAAAAACCAAAATAAAGGTAAGTTGAGAATACTACTCCTTACACTGATTACATCCACTCAGATAACAGTTGTATTGCATTGTCTCAATCTCTGGCATGAATTTCCAAATTAAATTGATAGAGAGACTGTGGTTAATAAGTGATCAAGATAGGGCACCTTTGTCTATACATTTCCTGGCATTTTAACAATCATGATAGTTAAATGATGAGAAACAACATTTTAACAATCATGATAGTTAAATGATGAGAATGAACATCTTGAGATGATTAAACATTCTGAGCACTTGTGCTGTGAAAAGAGGTTTTTAATAGCCACCAGTGGCTCTAACTTTTTCATCCATCCTGCAGACTACATTGAGCCACCTACCTTGGTGAATTTCTTTGTTGATTCTACCTTTTTCTGACCTTCTTCATCCAGCACAACTTTTTCGCCTGTCACTGACGTCAAAGATCATACAGAAATTAAGTTTTAAAATTCACTCTCATGTATCTTTCTCCTCCCATAAACCAGGCTAGAGAAGAATTCCCAGGCAGGCAAAACACAAAAACAAATTTAAATATCTAATAAATAATTAAATTCATAATCAGTTATCTCCCACTGCTGACAGTTGCTAACAATCTGTCAATATCTCCTGGTTCAGCGTCTACGTTTGGTCATGTACTTGCAGCTTTTCACAAGAAAAAACAACAACAAATGAACAAGCACACTAGGCTATATTCAGAGCAATCAACTACCAAAGAAATACAGAAAAAGTTAAAGAAATTAAAGTGATAATAATGGTCAGACTGTCTGGGCAATTTTCCATAGTGAAGAAGTTCATTGACCAAATATGTCTAAGCAAAAAGCACACCTACTTCAGTCTTCAGAAATGACTATTTATATAAGAACCTCATTTTTTTCATTCAAAATGTATTATAAAATTATTCTCCTTGAGGGTCTGACTGTTCCCATCATCACTATCAACACTGTTCTTACATTAGTGTCACAAACTTCAAGTGAGATTTACACAGAAAATCACTGGGTAAGCACCCCCCATTATATAAAGCTATATGGCATATTATATATATCAAGTATAATGCATATTATATATCAAAGACATAACTCTTTCAATAAAATAGTGACAATCAATAAAATACACCCCCAGTTTCAGTCTTAATCAGTCTTTTTATTTTTTTATTGTATATTATAAGGAGGAATAAGTTTACTTAAGGTATAGAAACATTGTCGCTAATACAATTTAAATATCTGGTTCAAAACCACTAACTATTCAAAACAGTTTATTTAAGAAAATTATGACAAATCCCTTGCGGCAAAAGTTGTACAAAGCAGCACAAAATGCAGTTTCCTATAATTATCTGTGTCTTTATCCAACAGTTGTATTTATGCCATGAAATAGTCATGAACGGTCTATTACAATGACCACTTTTTCAACATCATCTCCCTTCTGTCAGGACTTATGCCATTTCTCCTTGTACTGCATGGGCGAGCCAGCTGATTATTTTCAGGCTAAATTTTAATAATAACATCAGACTGCTTAACATTGTTGCGGCTTTTCTCTTAAACATTATTATAACCTGGACTGATGTGCTACTACTATCAAGAGACACAGCAGTCTACATAAGGAAAGAGAGATCACCCAGTACCAATCCAAATTTCTTGAGCAACCACTACTAATGCTACAAAAATGATACCATTATCACAGGCAAAATTACCTGGGTCAATTCCATGTTGAATCAAGAGACCATCTTTGTCAGCCCTGGAGAAAAATTGTAGGCTCATCAGCATTTCAAAACAATTTTATGAGTAAGAGAACAGCAGATGATTTCAGGACAAACCAATTTTCTTATAAAGTAAATGATTAAATATTAAAATGACAAGTACAAGGATCTTCTTCTGAAAGCTGACATGAAACAAACAATGATGAAAACCCATTTAGATGATTGGTAAACAGAATTTCTAAAAGTGTGGCAGGCTTCCCACATCTATCTACATAGACAATGAAGGATATGAATGACAATTTGTACAGTTCTTCTTTGAGGCACTAATGACCTATGACATACTCATGGACTGAAGAATCAATATGAATGAAAAGTATTAACGCTCACCCTGCGCGCTACCCGTAAAGCCCGCTGCCCGGTCAGTGACCTTACTCACGGAGAATCTTATTTGGGGTCACTGACCCGTGCCGCTACACGATGACCACATATGCTGTCCACGTGGTTCGGTTTTTATTCGTCGGTATGAAAACATTCGCTGCTATGCCTTATCACGCTTGATAATGAATTAACCAGCAAAACCTTAGTCTGTCAGTCTCTAACCAATGATCTGACTTATGATTCCAAACTGACAGCTGTAGTTTTCGTGAGAACGAAGCATGATAACTAGCCACGCCCTCCCAAGCCCTACACAAATGGTTTCATCCTGATTGACACATACTAATAAACCAATGTGGGCATTTGGGGCAAAGATTATTTGAGAGCTTTTTTCTGATTGGTTCTTAGATACAGACAACTCCAGATGGTGGTCAGCTTGTGAGAAAATGAGAGAAAATTGCAAATTTGTTGAGCAACAGTTCGCATGTCGATGTTACATCTTTTCAAAGTGTGGGGAGAGCCTTTGAAAGCTTAGTCTTTGTGATTCCGACCAGTGGTTCACTGGTTAACATGTCCATGTCACAATGCATTTGATTTAGAAGCGATACAGTGAACAATAACACGGTGGTTATGTCTCAAAAAGGTCAGTGACCTGATGTGTGAAAGTACGGCTTGCACGTGGCGCAGTCAGCTTGACCTTCCCGACTTTTGCCGCCCGTGTGGCGTGAGCGCTTGCGAGTCAATACCGACAATTGCCGCCCCTCGCAAGGTGCCCTCACCCCACAGATAAAGATGTTTTTAAGCATACTATGAACTTAAACCAATTATATTTGCCACATAAATAAGACACCAACTCACACTTTCTGTTCCAGTTCAGCAGATTCTTTGTCTGCTTTCTCTTTTTGCTCTGTTGCAGAAAAACAAAAATTTTTAAAACAATATTAACATTATTTACACAATGTAATAAACAATGTAAATGTCAACCTTTGAAATATTTTGACTTTATATATATTTGATTCTGCTCAAGTGTCATCAATCAGTTTTAACTATTGTCATAAAATTTTAATTTGCACTTTGCTCTCAAGTTCTTTGCTATACATACTTAACTAGTAACCGTCTTTACATGCTAATGAAAAAAATATATGTTGATTGTTCATACAGTCCACAGTTTTGTAATAACTCTGCCTATGTAGAGAAACAATCCAACGAACCTTTCATTAATTTCTCTCGTTTTTCCAATATACCTGTCAGACTTGACAATTGAGCCTGAAAAAGGAAAAATGAATGATTAAGTGACAGAAATCAACAACTGAATCCATATTCAGGACAGGTGGAAGGATCAGTTATGACCTCATAACTATGCTACTGCAGGAAATAAATGTGGTGCATGTGCATTAACACCTTTTTCTTGCATTTAGCAATTCTTATGTAAAAATTTGGGGGATATAATGTTAATCATGGATCAGTGGATCTAGCAATGCCCATCGCTTGCTGTGCCGCGAGTCAAAAACAGGTCACTGCCGGCCGGGGATTTTCCGGACCGTTTTGGATTGGAGGTGCCTGTCTTCTAAATATTACTACAAAGTTATTTATAGATGAAACTCAATGAAACTTGGCAACCAATCAGAAAATAGGATAAACTAACCACATGTGAACGTTCGCGATTCTGCTATTTTCAGAACCAGTCGAAATCCATGTGAATGTGCAAAATTTTATTTGTGTTTCGCAAAGTACATCGAGCTGTTGCATGAACGTCGATAAGGTAAGTTCAGCATTTCTCTTCTATACTGTGTCCAAATTTCAAATTTATAGTCCAGCCGTTTCTATGTACCAATTCTAAATAACCAACTACCCACAGCCTGAATATTGTGTCATTCAGTGGCCCCTGACCATGGAGGTACTAATAATACTGGAGTGCGCACAGCCCTCTTCGCTTGCCCTGCGAGCCGCGCACTATTGAAACCCCAAGATGGCGGAAAAAGTAGGGCAAAGTACGGCAGCGCAAGGCCCGCCCAGTACACTATTTACTAATAGATAGGGCCTAGTCAGCGCTGTTTTTTCTCTTTTCACGGTGGTGATCAAAATTAAAAGATAACAAACAGAAATAATAACATTTACGTTATTTACGGATTATCATATACTTGTATTATTTTCTTTTTAAGTGTTTGATAATAAATACAAATTTATAATTTATGCTGTTTTTATATCATGGTATTTTTATTAATTGGTCAATCGTTTAGAAGTAAAAGGGAAGGGAACTATGTAGGGCTCTTTTTACCGCATGTTAGTTTAGCTCATGATGAGTCATGTTAAAAGAAAAAAAAATCAGCGTGTGGACAGAGGAAGCTTTACAAGTCAGTTTCTCTCAGATAACCAACAATGAGTGGGTGTACATAACAATTATAAAAACACACAAAAAAAAGAACATGCTAAAGAACTGAGGGAAAGTTGGTTTTGCCATAGACCCGTTAAGATCCAGGAGCTGGTGTGTGTGTGTGTGAGAGAGAGAGAGAGAGAGAGAGAGAGAGAGAAAGAGAGAGAGAGAGAGGCATAATTATAATAATATATGTAAATCATAGGCCGAGATGTAGCAAATGATCTAGATAGCCAAGAAGAAAAACATCTTAATCTACAAGCTTGGTTGTACTCACTCAGTCAAGTACATATATCTAAAAATCAGAAGAGCCTTAGCCTAGTTATTCAGAGGTTTGAGCACAGCTGGATTGTGCATTCCAGAGCTTTTCCAAACAAAAATGTATAAATTCCTACGGCTACAGGTCAATCTCTCACCTAGTGAATCTATAGATTCTAGATCTATAGTCAATGCACTAGGTGCAGTCAGCACGTTGATGCGGTCAATATTTGTTTTTCCATACAGTTTCATTTACCAGTGTTTTTGTGACTAATCCACGTTTTGTGACGTTCTTATCAAGAGATCACAACATCACATAGCATATGACTGCTGTTTAAGCTTGTATTTTGCCTTGGATAACTTTCCCAAGTTTTGTGTTCGCACAACTTCCATCTTGAGTTCAAAGGTAAATATGTGACCCTACAAATTTCTCCATTTAGTGGTCTGGTGTAAGCTCACAGAAGTGCTCTGGACATTCTACTTCGGGTAGATTTTCATTAAAAAAAAACGTTTTCTGGGTATTATGAGTATGATTATGCACATATGGCACTGACTGCACCGACATGCATTCATCTGACACCTTGCAGGGGTGCGGTCACTGGTAATTGCATTGTGACATCAGTGTTGTATGTGCATCAACTGGGATCACTAGCACCATTATTATTTATTATTATGATTACATGATGTATTCAAAACAAGAGTTCAAAAGAGCCAGTGCACACCAGCTAATACTAATAGTAAACAACTGAATTTAATGAGAAACAAAGAATAATATTGTGGTAAAATCCAACTACATAGGCTATTAAGGTCTAGTTTTATAGTAAATTAATTGACTTAAATTGAATGAGAACAGTTCTCCCTCCTTTTAAAGCAGGAAAGAAAGAAGGTAGAGAAGAAACAGAAGGTACAGGAGCAGAGGGAAAGAAAGAAGGAGTTAGCAGAGGAAAAGGAAAGTGAAGGTAGAAAGCAGAAACTGTAGTGTAATGGATGTTTAAACGCTGAGGCGCAGTCCGTGCTTGCCCTATACAAGATGGCGACTATTGCCTTCTAATGCGCACGCATGAAATCAGCTGTACGGACTCCAGTGTTATTAATAGCTCCATGCCCCTGACACAGAAAAAAATGTGGGTCAGAGTTCCGTTAGCAGCCTACAAGTGCGTGATCGCTGGGCCCCATTTGATTGGTCGCCTAGATTACTCAGGTCACAGAAGAGTTCAAGTATGTCTAACTGACCTTTTCCTTTGGTAATTTGTACTGGGGGGTTGACAGCTCCAGGTTACGGGGGTTTTTATTGAGCTTAATGTATTTTTTCAGCGCAAATTTGTCTTTAATGCATGTGAACTGTTTGATTTACACTGAATTGAAACATTTCTAAAAAATATCAAGCCAACAAAAGTGGAACAAAGAAATTCATCATGACCGTATTCAACGAGTTTGTAACTTTCTCCTCCCCTTGGCAAATGAACTCGACCACATTGTTTACAGGGGCTATTTGTTTCCGTCTTTGGCATACAATTTCCTTTTAACTTCCATACATTTTAATGTTAAAATCGAGTTCTTGAAAATGAAGAACACAGTTATGAAATAAGCAGTTTTAGTTCCTTATCTTATAAACAACATTTCTTGTTTTTTAATTTTATCTCCACTTACAGCCACTTGGTGAGAGAATGGATCTAGAGAAAGTTTACTGACAATGTTACAATGTACGGTCAGCTAGACCCACACCACAACAAATAGTTTTGTCATTGATCTTTTCAAAGAGAGCCTAGCAATAAATTGCCAGTATAAATAGCAAATCTGCTCCAATTGTTCATGCCTTGACGTGGAGGAGTGGCTTGCGTGTCCCAGTGATCCCAGGAGCTAAGCCAGCGGAGGCCTCGTGCCCCTGATAGCTTTAAGCAAGCTGGACAGGTCATGGGGGAAGGACCAGACAAGATTGAACAGACCGGCCCTCCAGGTTCGGGGGTTGGGCGTAGGGCTAACAACCCTACCCTGAAATCCTTGTTGGGGTGACCTTACTTGGAGAAACAAAAATCGTTACGGAAACAGCAACATGGAAAAACCAACGTTCTGGATGTGATGGACCTTCTGAGTACCTCGCGACTCGTATGAATGCAAGTAGTGAAAGCCGAAAGGAAACTGCTAGCAGGATGAAGGAGGAACTGAACACCACCAAAACCAAGACCAGGATTGGATACTGGAATGTTAGAACAATGTATGAATCAGGTAAGTTAGCACAAGTAACATCAGAGATGAGGCGCTACAACCTACACATCCTGGGTGTAAGTGAGAGCAGATGGACTGGATCTGGAAGGATCAAAACATCCACTGGAGAAACCGTTCTCTACTCTGGAAGAGAGGATGACCAACATCATGAAGGAGTAGCCATCATCCTAAAGAAAGGACTGGACAAATGCTTGTTGGAGTGGAAACCAGTCAATAGCAGACTGATGAGGATGAGGATGAAAGGACGACACACAAACATCACTGTCATCCAATGTTATGCACCAACCAACGAAAACGACAACACAGACAAAGACGACTTTTATGAACAACTCCAGGGGGAAATGGACATGACGCCACGGCATGATCTCATCATTGTCATGGGAGACCTCAATGCTAAGGTAGGTAAAGATGATATAAATTATGAAAGAGTAATGGGAAAACATGGAACTGGAACAAGGAATGACAATGGAGAAAGGCTTGTGGATTTTTGTGCCTTGAACAACTTAGTCATCGGAGGGACCCTTTTCACACACAGAGAAATTCACAAACTCACATGGAATTCTCCAAATGGAAGAGACAAGAACCAAATAGACCATTTGATGATCAACGGTATGTGGAGACGATCCCTTCTAGATGTGAAAGTGAAAAGAGGAGCTGACGTAGCCAGCGACCACCATCTAGTGGCAGCACTTATCAAAATTAAACTGAACAAGACCGGAATCAAGACATCAAAGCAAAGACACCTTAATATTCAGAAACTGAGAGATGCAAGTGTTAGAAATGCCTTCAACATACAAGTCAAGAACCGATTCCAGGCTCTACGAGAGTCTGATAAGAACAACCCTAATGAAAGAGGAATCGATTCAGAGTGGAAAAGAGTAACTACAGTGTACACAGAGAGCAGTGTAGCCTGCCTTGGATTTAATGAGAAAGGGAAAAGCAAGGAGTGGATCCAACAAAGAACATGGGATGTGATCGAGGAGAGGAAAGTCATGAAAAAGAAACTCCTACAAGTGAAAACGGAAAGGCTGAAAGAGAGGTACCAACATAGCTACACAGAGTTAAATAAGAAAGTGAAGAGACTAGTAAAGAAAGATAAACGAGAAGCCATGGAACAGCTAGCGGCAGATGCGGAGGAGGCAGCAGCAAGAGGAGAACAGGGTAAGCTCTACAAGATCACTAAGCGCATTTGTGGCAAGTACGGTGGAAGACCAAGTGTTCCAATCAAAGACAAGAATGGGAAACTACTGACTACAGAACGAGAACAGGATACACGCTGGACAGAGCACTTTCAGGAATTACTAAACCGGCCACCACCTGAAGATAGAATAATAATACAAGATGCTGCTGAAGACCTTGACATCAACATAGATCCACCAAAGAAGGAAGAGATAGTGGCAGCAATAAAGAGCCTAAAAAACAGCAAAGCCCCAGGAAAAGACAACTTGACTGCAGAACTGTTCAAAGCAGATCCGGATCAGTCAGCCACCATCCTTCAGCCACTGTTCACAGCTATCTGGGAAGCAGAAGCAGTACCAAAGAGCTGGAATGAAGGCAGAATAGTGAAAATACCCAAGAAAGGAGCACTCAGCGATTGCAACAACTGGCGTGGTATCACTCTCCTTTCTATACCCAGCAAAATCCTTGCCAAGATCATTGTGCAACGTATGTCAGATGCTGTGGACAAGACACTGAGAAAGGAACAGGCCGGATTCCGAAAAGGGAAAGGATGCATTGACCAGATCTTCACACTCCGAAACATCATAAAACAGTGTTCAGAATGGCAAAGGCAGCTCTATGTGAACTTCGTTGACTTCGAAAAGGCCTTCGACAGCATCCACAGAGAGAGTATATGGCGCATTCTTCGGCACTATGGGATTCCCAGCAAGCTTGTTGAACTCATCAAAAGCTTTTACAAGAACTTCAGTTGCAGTGTCGGAAACAGTGATGCATCCTTTGAAGTGAAAACTGGTGTACGGCAAGGATGTGTGATGTCAACAATTTTGTTTAACCTCGTAATCGACTGGATTATGCGGAAAACTACAGAGGATGCACCAAGAGGCATCAGATGGACACTCTTCGACAACCTAGAGGATTTGGACTTTGCGGATGACCTTGCGCTATTGTCACATAGTCACCAACACATGCAAGATAAGACGCAGAGACTACATAATTTTGGATGCAAAGTAGGCCTTCGGATTAGCCAGAAGAAGACAGAGATTATGACCCTAAATGTAGACACTCCAGCACCAGTGCAAGTAGATGACAAGAACCTCACCACGACGGACAAATTTAAATACCTTGGTAGCATTATCAGACCAGAGGGTGGCACAAAGGAGGACATCCAAAGTAGGCTGGGAAATGCAAGGGCTGTCTTTCAAAGTATGAGCAACATCTGGAAATCGACACAATACGGCATCAACACCAAGATCAGACTGTACCAAAGCTGTGTCCTATCCACACTCCTGTATGGATCAGAGTGTTGGCGAATGACAGAAGGTGACCTCGCCAAGTTGTCTTCCTTCCACACCACATGTCTTCGTAGGATTCTCCGCATCTTTTGGCCAAACAAGATTTCTAATCAGGAACTACTAAGGCGATGCAAGCAAGAAGAAATAGCCAACATCATCACGAAGAGACGATGGAGATGGCTTGGACACGTGCTGCGAAAGGAAGCAAATTCTATAACCAAAACAGCACTTCAGTGGACACCGGAGGGACGGCGCAAGCGAGGCAGACCCAAGGCAACCTGGCGGAGAACAATCGAGGCAGAGATGAAATCCTTCAATCACTCATGGGGAACTCTCGCAAAGATGGCCCAGGACAGACAGGGCTGGAGATCCTTTGTTGCTGCCCTAAGCACCAGTGGGTGCAACAGGAAATAGTAGTAGTATAAATAGCAAATGTGCTGGTCACATAGACTGGAACCCCTCTCTGTCTGTGGCTGTTGTAAGAGCAAAGATTGTTTGAATTCCTCTCTGTTCATAAGTCCAAAACCGCATTTTTAATCATAGCTCAAAAAGTATTAGAGCTATCATAATTTCTCTGCAGCATGAGATTCTGCCTGCAAAAATACAACTGGTTGCCACGTTTTATTCTAATCTGTCCATTGAGTACCAAGATATGGTCGTAAATCTGAAAAAAATATGTCGCGGGAGACTAATTTAGGATCATATTTTTATGACTTCCTCCAAAGCTATAAAAGGTATCATTATTCTGACTGTGGATTTATTTTCCACACCTAAAAATACAACAGACTGCCAAGTTTCAATTCTTTAACTCCATTTATGACTGAGATATCATCAATTTTCTGAGAAAAACAGTTGCAGATGGGTCCATTTTGATTTTCTGGGAATATTTCCTATACAAGGTATGTGTTGTATCCCAAATTCTTTGATCTTAAAAAATTCGTAACTTTTTAATCTATGGATGGATTTTGAATATGTTCAAAAACCATGATGCTCAGAATAGAGAGTTCTTTACCTTTCATACATTCAAAGACAGCTAATCTGAAAAAAAAAAAAATTCCTGGGCATTGCTAGTGGATATATATGAGTTTAACACTAAAGGTATTCTAAAGTGTAAATATGAGTGTAAAACACAAAAATGTAGCTTGCTCATATGGTTCATATGTCAGATTAAAGATTCCATTTAATCTGAGTTGGCCTACCTGTAAGGCTTTTATTAGTTTTAACCTATTAAATCTAAATAACAGGTGTTCCATTTTACCTCAGCTTCTTTCAGCTGTTTCTCCATGTCCTCCCTTCGTCTCCTTTGTTCACTATGAGAATAGGTGCTGTTCTTCTGACTTTGACTTTCAATTTTCTCATCTATCCAAGTCTCTGCAGAACTGATTTAATTGAGATAGGAAATTTACCTTACACATCTAGGCTAACGACTCCAAACCTATATATAATATACATCTTAAAGAAAACAAATCAATAGTAAATAGGCCTATAAGACCTACCCACAGTGTCAAGCACCAATACATTGAATTCTTTGGGTGGCTTCATCATTTGAGTTTGCTGAATTTTGAGGAATAGCCTACATGAAGTGTTAGTCATGTAATGTTACTGCGCCTGATAGAATTTTTTGTTAGTTTGGCACCAATTTATGAAAATATGCAAAAAAATTCCAAGAAAATGCACAAATTGCAATCTTAAGCGCAGTAGGCTTGGATATAGATCTAGATAGAGTGCAAATCGCAGCTATGGATTTCCAGAAGGACAGATGCATTAAGTAAATGAGTGGTCAGTAAATATGATTAACATTACAAGAATCCATGGAAACTGATCTATTTATCATTCTGTTGATATAGAATCTAGAACTAGATCTAGATCTAGATCTAGATCTAATCTAGCTATCTTAAATGGCTTGGGGGGGGGGGGGGAATCTAGAGTATTTTGACCACCTGTGCCCTATGCCAGGTTGTCCTGGCAGTCAAACTGACCATAGCTCTATTTTCCACTTACTTGTGATTCTTGTTTTTCTTTGGCTTTTTTGCCATTGCTTTAGACAGTGGATGTTGACTGAGCTGCTGTTGCTGATGAGAAGCATCTCTAGATCTATGGCTCGACAGGTTGGATGACTGTGAACGGTCTGTTGGAAGATCTTCCCTGTCTTCATCGCCATCTCGATCTAAATGTTTAACTACTGGAATGCCAGATTTGTTGTTCTTTTTTGGGATGGACGACATCATTTGTTTGTAAAGTCAATGTTTTCAAGAACTTTATTCTTAATGTAGGCCTATCTAGCACAGTTTAACTTGGGCTGTCCGCGCATTCTTGTTTACATCCGTTCATATGCACAGGTCTAAGAAAATACTGTAATGATCGAAAGTAAACGAATAAAACCGCAAAGCGATGAATTCTTTTTATTCAGCTATGTTTGCAACATTTTATCACTCATAATACGACATAAGTAATCAAAATCAGAAACTATGACAAAGGGTGGCAAAAAATGCATACAAACATTTAAAAAACAAAAGTTTTCAAAACGTTGGTGATGTTCTTAAAAATCTGCGAATGCAGATATTGACGACATTTCCGAATTTCTAGCGTCCTAGGATTCAAGATGGACGACTGCAACTTATCCAAACTGACAATCAAACCGGGGAAATTGTCGCCGGCATTCAACAAAGATGTCACTGAATATCATGTTACAGTTCCTAGCAGTGTAGAAAAAATAACATTTGATCCCCTTGCCAGTGACAATGGTGCTTCATATTCAATTTCGGTCAGTTTACTCCTGTGTCCTTATATGTTCTTGTCACCATGTATGGGTCACTGAGATAACTGCATGGGCCTTAGAAGAAGAGATTGGTAGTGACACAAACAAAGCGGAGGATTGCCACGACAATAAATATTTTCCTGACGTTATCTTCCTCTCTTTGATGTCTCTGACCATACAAAATGGCAGGGGGAAATGATGCAATAAGTGTAAGAAATATTTTTGGCACTGAGATTGAGAATTGGCATTGTGCTGCAGAGACTAATACAGTCCAATCCACTATCTCGACATGGCTTTTGTCGACATTCTGGGTAACTCAACACAATTTTTAACCCTAGTCCTGCGGGAGGCCACTATATTGGCCTCCCCGCGCGACACGGGAGGCCGTTATTTTGTCCGACACGCTTAACCGCGGGTCCTGCGGGAGGCCACATTTTTGTATAGCAACGGTGCGCCTCGCGCTTTGGTTATTCGGTTGCCAAGGCTGTCGTTGTTGTTGTTTTTTCACGTTTTTTTTCCACACTATTTTTGCGTGTTTATCTATCCTGTCACCCCTACTATATCTAACAAAATGGTATCGTCCGATTACGTTTATTACGATGCAACTATTCGCAACTATTCGTCATACTCGTGTAATAGTACTGACGGTCTGAAGTTTGAAGTGGGGAAAATCTTGGGGAAACTTTTACTTTGATGCTGGTTGTCGTCTACATGTGAAATGAGAAGAAAGGGGCCATGTCTGTAATTATGAATTCCGATGTAATGTTAGGGCATGCTGCATAAAGGCGTCTGTCAGTAGGTTTTTCATCAGGGAAAACTGGGAGAAAATGACCGACTTTGTTGTTGGTCGTTGTCTTTATTTGATGTGGTAATTAGAGAGATACTGTGTTCCTTTGATTAAACCGCTTTTCAGTACATGTATGTGCTCTACGACCTGGAACTGGAAATCAAATCTCTCGCTAAAACTAACATTATAGTAAGTGAACGCTTTACATAGTAGAGGAGGAAGAAGGCAATGTCACGATACATGTGGTTAGTAATTTAAGCGAATGGCTTAAAAAATAATTTGTTCACCTGAATGGCCTGACATAGGGACAGAAAAAGCGCAGAGGTCTTGGGAACATGATAAAACATGTGCTAAACGGCATGTAAATGCAGAAAATTCTTGATTTGGGGCCTTCCATTTCACAATAAAACCTACTGCATATCATCACAAGTACTTTATCCAAATATCATAGGGGTCCCTTACGATTTATCCACCACTATTGTTGTTATTGCGTCCTGAAGTATACGCGATACAGGTGTTCACACGGACCCGATTGACCCGACCGCCGAGGTTATCGGCAACACGCGAACGATCGGCTGACTGGCCGCTGGCTATCCCCGCACGGGGCGTTACGTGGACGAGTTCACTCAACGCAGGACGAGGGTTAAGTCCCAACCTGTTCCTTCTTTAATGCTCTAAGTATTTCCCAGTAACTCGGGGGCTGTTATTCCATTCTTTCCTCTTATATCGACACATTTCTTTCCGACCAGGGCACAACAAGTGCACTAGATCTGCTACTGTGCTACCAAAAATGCCCACGCAACTCCCCGCATATAAGACCTCTTTATTTCTTTTTGTGGTGCTGGCGGGGAGGGATGGGAGAGGAGGTGTGTGGACACAGAGGATGACCCTTGGCTTCAGTAACGCGAGTGTGGAGTGCCATGCATAAGCGTACGGCAGTAAAAGTACAGAGTACTACAATCTGAGTTGTTTTTTTTTCACAACACATTCGGGTGCCCTTGATAGGGCCTATTAGGCCTTGACCTAGATCGCTTGGTTAACTGCCCTACTGTGTGTGTATCGGTATCATCACTTCTTCTGAAAAGACAGTCAGGTCGAGGTTAAAAGGAAATTATAGAAATAGTAAAACATCACAGATTTGATGTGTAGCTACAGCATTTCACCAATATTGGTAAATCTTTGCCACACAACAATGATGTTGGAGGAAAGGGTGACAGTATGCCCATAATTAAAAGAAAAAGGGATATAATAATATTGTGTTATTTAGTGGACACTTTTCCCATAATGGTGATGTTTGATCCCCCCCCCCCCCCCTTTTTTTTTTCTCTTCCACCACTAATCTGCTATTTCGACTTTCTCTTTACTCGACGCAAGTCAGATATCCCACTGATGTCAAGATATTAGAATTGCACTGTAATTTGATCAGAATATGCGACAGAGCATTCAGCAAGGCCTGTTTACACTGGTATGTTGTTTGGAATAGGAAAAAGGAATGAGACAGTAGGGAAAAACTCTTGATCTGGCTTTCCGAATTTTGTTTTCTGATTTCCCCAGAAAACGATCTTTGTTTACACTGGCCAGTTTTCGGAATGAGAAGAGACATGGATTGTTTGTTTTTGTCATGTGATTGAAACAACTCCTCACATGACCACTGCCAGCTCAAAAATAAAGCAAAGTTATTCGGTTCAGCTTTTCAAAGAGTGAATTTGAAACTTATCTGACATTTCAAATTCTTTACCACTTGCTAAAAGTTCAAGGGCTTAAATTTCGTTCTCGGCTGCTTGTTATGGTACACAAGCGATGTAATACCCTATAGGCAGCTCTTCTTTCAAGCACTTTTTTGTGAAATTTTCTTCAATAGTTCCACCTAGCACCATTTCATGCCATAAAGGTTGTCAACTGATGCATAACATAATTGAAAGTGGAATGAAAATAGGAATGGCTGTTTCAGTTTTCAGGGGGAAATAGAAAAGGGTCAGATTTCGTTCCGATTTTGGAACACTGTAAACACAACGTTCTTTCCACTAAATTCCTCTCCTAAAACAAAATTCCTAAAACTTTGCCAGTGTGAACACTGTGTTTTGAAAATAATGATCTGTTTGCCTTGGGAAAAATTGCGCTCAATAAGCTATTTGACATCATTTCTGTTCTCTGGGTCTATGCTGCACAACTTGTGTTGCCGGACCCTGTCCAGGGCCTTTTCTTTTGTCAAGTCAATTAAGCAAGATGCTCTGCTTCACCAGTTAGTTTGCCATCTCACTTCAGGATAATGGACTTTGGACACAATTTTTCTTACCTTTATGAATTAGCGCATATCTTCAAGGTTATAATGGTGGGTAGCATTTGCACCATAACTAAAACTTTGCTTCAGAGGATCTCATACGTAAATCTGCTCTGAAAATTTGGTTCATTCAGGCAATGCACATCAAATTTGGTCAAAAATTTATCACAGGATAGCTTAATTTAATGGAAATGCATGAAACTAATTGAGTGAAATTTTGGCCCACTTCGTTTCCTTGTAAGTTTTGGGGGATTTTTAATAACATACATGACATCAGAAGTGACCAAAACTTTTTGTGCCATGGTACCAATGTATCTGTTTATAATCATGATTTTCAAGACCCAAGTAGTGACTTTCGCCAATGAGTTTTTTGTTAAAATGTACAGATACCAAATTACTGAATATAGAATTGTGTGCACAAAAATTTATATGGTGTTCCTGTGATTAAAATTATAGTTTTGTTCACACTGGTTGCTCTTGAGTGTGTAAAAAAGGAATGAGAATCATGATCTTGCCATCTCTTCCTGTCTTGTGACTTTAATATATTTGCTGTTGCTAGTGATGGAATGTTTAGGGTAACTTCATGTTCAACAGTATATAACCAACATCACTCTTCAAAATTTTTGTTATGGAAACAGGTACTGAAAACCATACTCATTTTTTTACAATTGTTTTATTTTCTTCCAATGCTCTTGTCATAAATCAGTACTATTTACGGTTAGAACAACCAACATAGATATAAAGAAGTATGGATGTGTAGATAAAATTATACAAGAATGTACATGTTCTATTTGCTTAAGTTGGTTTTCAGTTCAAATAATGTTGCACTTGTACGTATTAAATTTGATTTCAGGGCAGTGGTGGAACACGTGAAGTCCCACTCAAGGAAGGAATTATTACAGATATTAAGATAGAAGTTACATCAGAAGATGGACATGTGAAAAACTACTTCGTTCATGTAAAACGTCTCTATGCTAAGGATGCAGTCCTCACCAACTTGATTGTCAAAAGTGGAAATATTGAACCTGAGTTTAATCCTAACCAGTTTGTGTACTTTTGTAAGTTTCTTTTTGTGCAGATGTTCCATTAGTACATAGCATTACTGAAAATAGGACAAATAATAGAGTGTGCATGTATTTTTCACAATTTTAGAGCCTCAGATTTGTTAGATGTATGGGTTAAATGTCAATTCTAAAATAGACCATTTGTGTAGCATTTCTTGAAGAGCTAGCTAACCTGTGTGTGTTTATTGCACAGAAATCTTCAAATACACTTCCCAATCAGCCTGAAAGAGAATGAACAAACTGAATAGACAAAAGAACAACAAAAACAATGAAATTGATCAAATCTCAACCCTTAACTAGACAAAGAAATAAACAACCTTTTCACCAAACCCACCCTAAGCAACTAAACAAATGGGTGAATAACCAGTTTCAGATGATGTAACAAAGAAATGAACTCACCAACTTGCTCTTATCTCTTGCACCCACCCAATGATAGTGTATTTTCCTACCTCATTCCATTCCAATCCTCCTACCCTACCTAAGAACTGACAATAGCTCAACCCACCACCATATGCCTACTGCAACCCAACTCACTCATCTAGCAACTAATAGCTGCTTGATAAAACTGCTAGACAACCAACCACAAGAAAATGCAAGTCTTAAAAAATAAATCAACAAAGCAATCAGTCCAAAAAAAGCTCGTAAGAATGGTCAAGCAAGAACAGAACTGAACAATTTTTCACAAGCAGTGATGAACATCTCAGTGATGTGCATCCTGCAGGTTTTGTTTCGATAGAGCATGCAGATTGTGCACATTATCTCTTAGCAAACTATTAACCTTCAGAATATGTTAATATGAGGACTTTAACTTTGACCTTCGTATTTTAAACCTTAGGCAGCCTTTTCTCCTCCAGCTTTTAGTGTGGATTTATTTCCATTATCACAGACTTGTAAATGGACTTATATAAGTATGCAAGCTTTGCCTACTCTGGACAAATGTAATGGTGACCAAATTATATTTTCCAGGTCTTTTGCCTTGTAATGTGGTAGCAGCAACTGTGACACCTCAGGCCCCAGATCCTAAAAATGTGGTGACACTCAATGGAAATCCTCCAGGCGGCACCATCCCTCTCAACACTGGGCTGACCAATATTGACATACAGGTCACATCAGCTGATGGCTCTAACAAAAAGGTAGTATTGTTATCCAAATAAGAGATATATCATTTTAATATCATTTTTTTAAAAATGAAGTGAGCATTGCAAAATTATGAGATAACTAGATGACCTACCGGGCATTGCTCGGAATAAACAATCATGAGCTCCCCCCCCCCCCCCCTCTCTCTCATATAATAAAAGTAATAAACTACAGTCTTGCTTCAGAACCCATGCGCACCAGAACTCTACGCACCAAACTGAATGCTTGATACGTTACTTTTTATGACATGCATGGTAATATCCATTACGAAACAAACATGCAAAAATACAGATGTTACATAGCAATAAACATTGTTATATTTTAAAAATACATGCTTGAGGTAAACGACTTTTAATTATAGCCATAATCTTCCTTATCCCAATTGCCACCTTCCTGCCAAATGTAAGGCCTGAAGAGTGTATAATTTGGTCGGTTACCCATGCCAAAGGTTCCAAGTTACTGAAATATATAATAGACTAGATGACCTACCGGTCATTGCCCAGAATAAACAGCCATGTGCTCCCCCTTCTCTCTCTCTCTCTCTCTCTCTCATATATAATAAAAGTAATAAACTACAGTCTTGCTTCAGAACTCATGCACACCAGAACACTACGCACCAAACTGAATGCTTGATACGGTTACTTTTTATGACATGCACGGTACTATATATTACGAAACAAACATGCAAAAATACAGATGTTATATAGCAATAAACATTGTTATTTTTTTTTAATGCATGCCTGAAGTAAACAACTTTTAATTATAGCCATCATCTTCCTTATCTCAATTGCCACCTTCCTGCCAAATTTAAGGCCTGAAGAGTGTATAGTTTGGTCAGTTACTCATGCCAAAGGTTGCAAGTTACTGAAATATATAATAGATAAGTAATAGTCCTGTCATGAAACACATTCTATTTGATGAAGTTAACTGACAAAGAGGCAACTTTGGTGAACCATATTCATACAAACTGTATGATAATTTATGAAGTTTACACACTTACTTGGAAAAATCATGCAAAGCTTTTTGTTATTTTTCTGTTTTGTCTAAGACTTACACATTGGAACTCGTGAGGAAGCAGATTCCACGCTATGTCAAGTTTACTGATGAAAAGGCTGCACTTGAGTTTGAGTGTCCAATCTCCCTTAGTCCGCTGTACTGTCCGATCACTGTCAAGGGAAGTAAACCAAGGCGTTCTTACTCTGGACCTTCCATTAATGAATTAACTAGAACATCCAAAGTTGACCCACTGACGGGAGAGCCACTGCTTCCTGGCTGGAAAATCCAGGATATTGAGTTGGACAAGAAGATAGCAGCACAGATGGCTGTCATTCCTCTCACCTATTCAGGTGCATGTCATTTGCTGACTTATCAGAGATACATCACATCTTCATCGTACCTTTACATGAATATAATGTGGGGTATTTGCCATACTGTTGTATGCAACATTTTGCTGATTTTGAGGTTTTGTCATAAAAATGGTTCTGTCATTCCTGATTTCATTGTATGTAAGTGTCAGTCCAATCACTTAAAAGCTTTTCAAGGAAATTGTGACTTGATGTTGTGTGTGATTTTACACAACTCTTCAAAGTTTTGATCCTCATTTTCTGGAAAAGACAAAATTGCTTATATATAACAATATGGAAAGTAGTCGACCATAATTTCACCACAATTTACTGAAGAAAACCTGTTCCAAATAGTTACCTTTTTTCAATGAAGTATCCAAATTATGAAATCTAGAAAGAAAGAGAATAAGCCCACAGTATTTCTTCTTCTTTTTTTTTTTTTTTTTTTTTGTGGCCAGCTGTCTTCAATCTCTCACCTAGCTTTAACATTGAAACAAGCGGATGTAAGAAAGAAAGTCAAACACTGCCAACCTTCATCTAGAACTTTAAGTCTAAAAGTTCCAAGTTTTGGATTATGAAACAAATTTTTCATTTCATGGGACTTGTGATCTCTGTCTAGGCTGTAAGTAAAAACTGTGTGTCCACATTATTACAAAACAATATCAGAACTCATTGCATATCGCTCGCACATGTAATCTTTGTCATTTATACAGGGCAGACAGAACCCAAGAAATTTGGTGAACTAGCAGGCCATCTTGCTGAATGCAACAAGCCAGCAAAATCAGAGGTATGGTAAATCATGAATGTCTTGCTAATGCAGTAAAGATTATTTATATATGTGGTACTCAGATTTTATTTTCGTATTTTTTTTTATATTTATTTATTTTCGTTTTTTTTTTTGACTTTCCTTTTCAGATAACAAAATTGTTCTAAAAAAGTGCACAATGCTATTGAATATAGATCTTTCAAGAAAAATAATAATGGAATATTGGCTTCAAAGAGTCAAAATAATCTATCTATAATTATTGTCTCCTTTATTCCAAAGACAAAAGTAAAGATCAGATGTTGCTATTTTCTGTATATGTGGACATTTTTTTTTACAGTGTGAACTTTTGTATTATTCTTGGTGGTGATGAGTTAGGTTATAGGATACTCATCAATTTATGTTTTGAAAATACACTGCAGATCAGCTCTTGTCATGTCCAGTGGTTGGCACAATAATGTACTTTTTTTCCGTTTATGTGCAATCCTCAATTAATTATTTATTTTGTTCACACTGTCTTGCACATCATTTTCCATACATCTTACAGGACTTGTCTGGTGCATTCGGCAAATCATCACTTACTCTGAGCCGTACCCTGCAGGTAAGTGAACGATATGTTAAGCATGCCATTTGAACTACTGGGATTTTTGTGTAATACTAAGTATATTTACTTAATAAAGAGGATTGTGTAGTAAACCAAAAGTATGTTTTTAATAGCCAATTGTAATGCATTAAGGCCTTTGAGTTTTAGATTGTTGGAAAGATATTTTGTCAGTCAGGAGAATATACTCTATATTGTATATCCAATGGTTTTCACTTGACTTTACCTTTTTTCATTTTGAGATGCTTGGGCAATCCTTGCCAAAACAAAAAGTTCTTTTTTCTATTTCAGAATTTTGAGCTTGATTTCTTGTCTGTGTTTTCATTATCTCTTCTGTTTTTTAATACAATATCCATACTTGTTCTGACAGGATCACAAGTGGCAGAAATCACTGCAACAAATTTTTGATGAAACGAATCCAGAGAATCTCAGCAAATCTGCCAAGTCCCATCTCAAGGAATACTATTCGAGAATACCAAAACCTGGTAAGATAATTGAGTTACAGCTTATTTCAACTGAATTTGCAGGGCCAAGTTTCACTAAGAACTAATATTGTTTTCTTTTCCGATAAAACAGTATTTCATACTTTTATTCTCAGCAGAATGTGCATACCACACTTTGGAATGTTTAGTCATTATATAACATAGATTCTTTTCATAGTGAGAGGCCATTTTTACAAGTATATTAGCATTATATTTGCAAAAATTACAGTCATAATTTTCAAATGTAAACTTGCATGGATATAATATGTATGTTTTGAAAATGTTTGTATTCATTCAGGACAGTTCCACAAACAGTATGGACCAGAAGAATCCCCTATTGATTCACTTCAGAATGCCATCCACTGCATTGCCACTGCCCTGAAGTTTAAAGCAAAGGATGCTGACCTACATCTCCAGTTAGCCATGTTGTTAGAGGAGAAGTATTATGCTGAGGACATGTATGGTGTGAAGAAAGAGGTGATCATGGTTAATCATTTAGCAATGTTTGTTTATTGGCATCCATGCTAAAATATAACATTGTCACTGTGCTATTATAATATCCTATAATGTATCTTTTTATAGACTGAGCCTTATCAACATTGATTTTCTTGAAAACTGTCTGTTGTATTTCTTTGAAATTTTGCACAAGCGGATATTTCATACTAAACTTTATGGAGATGATTTTTATTTGTCAGGCAAAGCTTGATTTTGCATTTGCTTCTTTGTGCTTTGTAAAAATAGTAATGAAACCAAATTGTTATAAACCTTTTCAACACTACTAAATTGTATGAGACTTTTAAAACAAAAAACAGATGTGCCAATTTGTCCCATTGGTGATGCATTAAACAACCGAGAACTTAAACAACTCAAGAAAAAGGTGCATTTACTTTTCACTTGTGGTAATGTTTTGTAGTTTTATTGGAAAGGAAACATTTGAAATTGTTAGAAAAATTCACAAAACATTAAAATACTGAATCAATTTAAATATCAATGATGAAATTTCTCAAAGGATGTGTCTAATGAACAACGCAAAAGTGATTAAAATTTACTGCAGACAATTAATTCCTTTCATCTATAGAGGATAAAAAATTTTCGTTAATAAATCCAGTTGCCAATTGGAAAACAAAATGTTACAAGACATTTTTGTTTTAGAAATATTCTTCCAACAATTACTGGTTAAACAGAGGCATTAAAAATGCAATAGAAACAAAATTGAAAGATTCATGTAAGATGAATGAGAAATGATAACAAATCAAACCACAGAACTTGATTCCAATATATATGGTTTCAAGGCATGTATACATTATAATTATGTTCTGTTTTATCTTCTGCCTTCATTGTAAAGGAGAAGAAGAATGTTCACAGGTTGATGTATGAAAATTGTTGCATTCATAATGCCTTGCTTCAGGAATTCCTCTTTTTTCTTTCCTCCTGACAGGAAAAAGAAGATGCTCCATCTCTGAATCTTCAAGCTAAAGAAAGTTCTAAAGAAGAGGAAGTGTTGGCCATTTGCAAGCTGAAAGGAGTGGATCCATCTGCACCTGTCAGTCATCACCTGAAGGCTCTGGATGCAGAATACCATCATCTGCTGGACAATGGTCAGAGTGCCAAAGCTGATCATGTCATGTCTTTATTTGTGTGGTACAGCAAGAAGGTGTCACAGGTAGGAGCAAGACACACAGCAGATTGACTAATTATGAAATATTGTGATTACAGTCAGATGTCACACTGACATTTTACTCAGTTTGTTGTATTTTTAGCAGCCTTATTGATTCTTCAAGCCAATTAGTCAGACAGAACATAGAATTAGGGACAGTTAAATTGAAACACATCATTGTAGTTTATACAAGGTTAGACTTCATGACACTGACTGTGTGTTCAATGATTGGTGTTGAGGTCTTTGTTTTCGGAACATCTCTGCCCTTGGCATTTGCAGCTGTGTGTTCAATGATTGAGGCTGCACTTAACTCTTAAATTCTGTTTATTGTACAAAATTGTGGTTGTGCATTAATGAATGAAATACACATATCTCTATTTTTTCTCCAGAAAGAAGGGACATGCTCTCCCATATAATATCATATACACAGCCCATTTTTTTAACAACAGGAAGAGAAGCCTAAAAAGTTTGATACAATTGTTCTTGTGCCATGTTTGAATATATCACAGTTTTTTAACCATTTTTGCTTTGTCTCCCCTATTCAAAGCTCTGATCAATACTTGAAAGACCTCCCTTTGATATGCCTTGGTGACCCACCTAGAATCCACAACTCCCAGGTTTAAAAGCCCTGGAATATATGCATGTACTTCTTTCTTTTCACCAAATGAACAAATTTCTCTCTCGACTCTAGAAATATATTGAATCTATTTAATTGCTTTATTGTATTTCAGGAAGGAGCTGCGGCTCATAAAGCTGAAGACCATCAATCCCCACTTGGCCAGGCATACCAAAAATATCTTGACGCTCTTTGTGTGGACGAGACCAAGGCTGTCTATAACTTTCATGTGGGTCGCATGTTGGTGTTGATGGGAAACTATGAGGATGCCATTCTGAGACTAGAGGCTACACTATGCTGGAACTCCCAGCATGAAATGGCAAGGTCTGTACAAAGTATTCGATCCGGTAGAACTGTTCCCTGGCGTTTTTCTTTGCCTCTGAATTTCAATTTTGTATTTCACGTGCAAATCAGGTTTTTTTAGAAAAGTGAGGAATTTATTGCTCTGCTGACCCACGGCATTACGCCAAGATAGTCTTCCCTGCTGGCTGCAAACCAGAACTTCTTTCTTCCTGTGATTCCCTCGATGGGACAAGATTTAAAAACAAAATGAATGAAACAAACGAGGAATTCATTAAAGTCAGGTTGACATTATTTTATCAAAAAGCTCCTTTTAGTACATGATTTATATTAGCCAGTCCAAAACTGACATGAACATAGCATGAGTATTTCAAGTTTGTCACTGAAGGTTGCCAAAGAAATGTAGGTGATGGTAATGAATGCTGTTCTTTCTGTGTTACTGTAAAGTTGTTTTTTTTTCCTCTTTTTTTTTGGTGTCATTTACAACTTTTGTCTTCATGAAACTTAGTACTGCTTTGTTGCATTTTTCTGAGGGAAACTGCAAATGCCAGTTCATAAAATAAAAATTGGCAATTTTGAACAGGTATTGTAATAACCTTGCAATCTTCTCTGCAATAAATATTTCATGATATGAAATTGATGGTTTATCTTGATTTGAACCAATATTCCTTTCCTTTTAAATGAACATGCCAATTGCAATACTTCAGAATGGATGGTTTTTTGCATTCTGTTGATCAGGAATCAACCTCAGACCTATAGGTTCATTGGATTGCCACATATGCAACATTACTTATAAGCAGGCTAAGGTGACTGATTTCATTTTGGTTGTACAGCATTTAAATAAATCACTGATTTATGTTTTTTATATCTGTACCCATGGTTAAGACAAGAATGTTCATGATTTCAAATAATTGTTCTGTCTTCGTATCCTATAACCCATGTAGGTTTTACCTGGCTCTGGCCATCAGCTTGAGCAAGGAAGCATGGAAGAAAAGGGGAAGGGAAGCCATCACGTTTTTACTGGCAGGAATGGAACATTTGCTGGGTGAACTTTCCAAGCAAGCAAACACTGCGGAGGAAACAGTGTATGTACCAAATTGTATTACATGTATAAGTCACCTTCACCGCCGATAATTTTAAGTATTGACAGAGCATTTATCACCAAACAGCCTCACGGGCAGACTGACAAATAGATAGGTGGATTATCAGAAAAAGAAAAACACATGCCCTCATGACCTTCACTGGATATGTACCAAATTGTGTTATGTGTACCAGTCACCTTCACTGCTGGTGATTCTAAGTATTGTCTGAACATTTACCGACAGTCAGGCTGATGGACAGACTGACAAAAAGATAGGTGAATTATCAGAAAAAGAAAAATTTATACTAGTAGTTCATTCAATTGATTTTGCATCACATTTTCATACTTCTTCATGTCATATCATTGTCAGGATGTTCATGGAAATGTATCAGATCTTCTCAGATTTCAGTAATCAGTAATGACTCTGCATATTTTTACACTAGAAGCATAGCTTGGTACATAGTGTAATGGTTACTAATCATGTGAAACTGTGAGAATGTGTTTTATTCTTATACGGTGAGTACAGAATACTTACTGGGAAAGAAAAAAAAACTTTTTATCCTACCATGCTCAAAACATTACAATTTACTTGATGGTGTGATAGACAACATCAGTCTCTTTTTCCCATTTTGATTCTTTGTTTTGATTTTAATCTTTTATTGATTTTAAAGGGTGAAGTCAACACTGTTTGCTGAAAACTTAATCCGAGCCAGTAATGTCTATCTGTTGCGGGGAATTATTCAACTTGGCAACTTGTTGACATGCAACACTGTGAAGGAAGCCATGTCTGCCATGGATGTTTTTCACACGTTAGTGATTTGTCATATGATCCACAGAATCTGTAAGCTTAATTTCTTTGTCACATTGTTTTTTGTCATTGAACTTGAAATAAGTCCTTCCACATCCTAAATCAGCAGGGAGGTTTCTATTCATTCAGACCATATATATTTTGATATTTGAAAAAGCAAAATGAATAATGTTTTATTTATATGATATTCAAATTTTGGATTAGAGGTATCTGAAGAAGAAAAATGAATACACGTGTTAATTTTGTATTTAAGACTTAGATTAGCTTTTCTGGAAAGACCTTATATTAGGCTAAGGGCCATGCCAATGTTAAGGAAACATTTGCTTTTGCCACATGTGACTGTTTTTTAACTCCCACGCAGGGCAGCCCTTCTGGCATCTCAAGAGTTACCCAAGATTTGTCGTGGAGATGTGTACAAACAAATTGAATGGGTGCTGGTCGATGCACATACACAGCTGTTGGAGCTACTGACACAAGGGAAATCTGGCCATGAAGATCTCATAGCCTCTCGTTGTCAGAGCCTGTCTGCTCTCATCTTTAATTCTACCATCTCTGGTAATGCCAAGTTGTTGGAACTTCAAGAGAAGGTAAACAGAAGTTACTGGTGGTAGAAAACAAAAAAATGATGAGACAGGTTGTGTTCATTTTGCAAATTAGCTGAAAGGAAATAAAGTCTGAACTGTTAAGCAAGAAATATGGTATTGATTTTTTCAAATTGAGTGGTGTAAAAGAAACTGCTGCAGGTTGTGAAGTGAAGAATTTAGGAGGAAAATAGATGACTCGACAAGCAGATTGTGTGCGTAGAAAAAAAGAATCTAAAAAAATTAAGAGACTAGCACCGATGATGTTTGAAAAGTCGCGGGGGCATAAATAAGACTGCCCACAGTCATGGATTAAGTGAAGGTGATAAAACTTTGCATTATCCGCAGACCTGTCAAAAAATGGTGAAGATTCAACCCTGCGTCAGTTACGCCCTTTTCTTGTTGGGTTCAGCACAGTTTGCTCTATATGAAAACACACCACCTGGGGATGCAGCCAAGCAGGTCCTGCAAGATGCCAAGGCTTCCTACAATGCCAGTATTGAACTGGAGGGGAAAAGTAGTGACGGTGAACCTCCCCAAGCAGTGACAAGTAAGTCAGACTGGTGCTTTTCTAACTCATGAAAATACCAACATGCAAAACTCCATGTCAGAAATGAACACCAACAAAAATACCCTCCCTCCTCCCCTAAAAAAAAAACCCACAAAAAGCAACAACTATACAATAAATTCCAACATAGCAGCAACAAACAAACAAAGGAACAAAAATACAATCAGTTTCAAATGTTGGAATTTCCTTTATCATTTTTAATGACAAAAAACTGCAATAAATTCCAAACAGTTAGAATTTATTGTTCTTTTGTTGTTGTTTTTTTTGTTCTTGTTGTTTGTCTTTACACTACTTTCATGCTGATCTGAAATTTAGTTACCAAAGTCATAGTCTTGTAAAGTATGTCACAGACTTAATTATATTTTTGTGCGTGATTTTTATATTATGTCATAGGTCAGAAATGGTGGACAGAGTTGAAGAAGAAAGAAGAAGAGGCTAAAAAAGCACTTCCAGCAGAAGCAAAAGGATCAGCACCACCCGCAGGCACAGCACCTCGTGGTGGTAGAGGTGGTGCTGCTACAACACCTGCAGCCCGTGGTGGTGCTGCAGCAGGGAGGGGACGGGGGGTGGAGGCTTCCTCCTCCAACACTCAAGCCAAGGGAGATAAGTCCAAACATATCTGTGCACCACAAGCCAAGAAGGATAAGTTGACATTCCAGTTTATCAGTGTTGCAGCTATCTGGTAGTAGCCTGGCTGTATAATTTTAACATTTATTTCTCTCTGGCTTGTAGTGCACCTGTCAGCCTTTGTTCCCCCTCATTTTTATTCATCTTCATGCAGTGCACATGTATACATACTTCTTCATTTTGTCATCCTAAGAACTAGACATGTTTATCTACTGAACAGATGTATAGTTGATTTAATTGTTTGCTTTAGCAATCTTTAAGAAGCCAGGGATTTATTTTTGGGGGCTGTTCTTCGTCATTATGTCCAAAATCTGCACAAAACATTTCCTGCCATATTTAAAAGCTCTGTCTTAATCTCAGATTTGAAGTTTGCTAAATATGTGAAAAACCAGACTTCATCATGCTTGGTTCTTGGTGTGCTATTAGGGTATTCAGTATCACCAATGTCAAACATATTTCAAAAGTATTTTTTCTCTCTTGCTGATTTGATGGGCATTATTTGTGCCTCATCTTAGCATGGTGTATCAGCTTTGTCGGTGGGCTGTTGGAACCTGGTTAAGCTAATCTTTCAAGTTGTTGTTAGAGCACCATAGAATGCACATATCTGCCATCTTTAATGTAAGGTCCCACATGTCACCATGGCGATTGTGGCATTGATTTTGATTCGTTAGCTGATTTGCACTGCGAGCACGGGAGACGTCGCGAACCAACCGGCGGTGAGCTAAAAGTAGTTCACTACGGTAAACAATGGCACATGCATACATGTTCAATGGGGAGATGTTCGGTCAATTCTTTCACTTCGTTTCCCTTGTTTACACACATGGTAGGGAATCTCTAACTGGAAAAATAGAGGGCAAAAAAAGCAGAGGTAGACAAAGAATAACATATATAGAGAGTTTGAACAAATGGGCAACAGGGAAGAAACCAGGACAATATGGGCTTTTTGAGAGCATCCGAGCGGAGGAATGAGTGGCGAACCATGATCGTCGATATCTATTCCAGATCCGGCACTTGAAGAAGAAGAAGAAGATAATCTGACCAGCCTGGATCCATCCTTTCCACCCCTGTCATGACAGTCAACTACAATGCAACCAACAGGCATTTTAACCGCTTAGACATATCTCGAAGCTACACTCATCAGCTGATCCACTTGCGATCTTGTCAGTCGGAAGAACAAAGCAAAAACACACTGTGACGTCGCGCGCATTCTACCTTTAGCTGAGCAGTGAACACAACTTAGTAGTTTCTCTGTTTGACTTTGTAAGTAGATTACTGCCTCATGACAACAGCCTTACAGGGGGACACGGTGGTCCAGAGACAAGGTGCTCGCCTCTCATGCCAAGGGTACCGGGTTCAAAACCTGGCCGGTGCAGGCATGTTAGAAGTTTGGGTTTTTTCTCATATTTTCGTGTCCCTGATCCAATTGGGGGGGTAGGATCGAGTACCTAGTCTTCTCGGATAAAGACGAAAAAATTCGGAGGGCCCATGTGCACATTGCGCACATTAAAGATACCGTGGCAGTTAGAAATCGAAAAGAGCAGGCCAAACAGGCCGCCGCGCAGGGAAAATCAAATAAAATTTATCCCTACCACTCCCTCCCCCTCCCCCTTCCCCCCTCATCTCCCACCCACCAAAAAAAAACAACAATCGCCAACCAGCAGTGCTCTGTGGTGATGACGTGTCTGCTCCAGTTGTAACTGGGCTGCAATGACACAAAGGCAAATTCCCAAATGGGTTTAAAGTAGTCTACAAATACAAATAATACAAATAATTTTAAAGAGGTTCCAACAAGCGAAGGTCACGTTGCTCTTTGTGAATTCTGTTCTTACAGCTGACTTCTCAACTTTACTTTTAAATTTATTGTTGGGCATAACATGTATTTGTTTCATATCTTTTCCATTTTTCCAGTTTCAGTTAGCAACTTACTCTTCAGCATGCATTTCTGTTGCACCCTGATTAAAATTCCCATTATTTTGTTTCAGTTTTATCATTATTGCATGAAGACACAGTGAACTTCATTCTTTCACTTTCTTCAAAATATTTACCAGAATTGCATGTTGTGAAACTAGAACTCTTAATTTCATTTTCTTCAAAATAACCTGTAGTTTATATATTTCATTTAACCATTATATACTCCAAGTCAAACATGTTTTAATTGGGAGAACTCACAGTTACTGACACAAAGTTTCCAGGGCTATGTGCAAAATTGTAATCAACCAGTTCACTTTTAATGACATGCATGTTCATTCTTTTAAGGTGTTAAATATGCGTATATATTGCCCTACCAGCATTTAATTCTGTTTGCAGTGTATATGAATCATTAGATTAGGTGTCTCTGCTATTTGCAGCCAAGGATATCATTTTGTGAATTGACCAGTTCAATGATGATAAATAATAAACTGCTGAATTATTTGAAGGCAATATCAAAATTTCATAATGGTATCCCCAGTAAAACGGATATTTTGCTAAGTACCAGTAGTATAATGTCAGACTGATATCATGAGAATAGTTTCATCAAAGATACTAGAACTGATAAGATAAGACAGCTAGTGCTTTAGCGTGCACAGATTTTGCACCGCCACCTAGCAGCAAATGCATGGAAGTCATGAAAAGTGCCATATTTCACAAAGCCAAATAGGGAAAGTCTTGAATTTTGGTCAGTTTTCAGCTATGGCTATAGGCCTTGATTGACGTCACTTATTGTGGAATTATAACTTTAATTGCTGTGGGAAAACGCGGGCTATTTCTTCTTGTCTTTAGTCACAGTAGCACTGTCACAATTTTGCGTCATAAATTTACCATTATATCAAAGCATTCTTTTCATACAATGCGCCATGGACCACACCCCCAATCAGCGCGCAAATTCTGTGCATAGTGGTGCGAAGGAGACAGTATCTCATCTTATCCTTTCTAGTATCTTTGATTGAACTGAGTAATCTGCAGCAATTATCCAGCCAGCAACCCTAAGGAAATCTGACACGTAGGCCAGATGTCGAGTTTGCCCTTAGGAGTGCTAGAGTTCCATATAGAACAGGTGATTATGACATCATGTCAACAATAGTGTGATCTAGGAAATCCACCCCTACAATAATCCAACCCAACTTGTGAAAATGCTATAAAAACCTATTTGATGCTGGTTGGGTTTTACGTATTTAGATGTGCATTTCTTGGAAAAGGAATTTAAAAACAATAATACTGACTGATATTTTTTATTTCTGTTTCCACGTCCAGCAGCCCGTGGAGGAGCCGCGGCAAGAGGTGGACCTGCTGCACGTGGAGCTGCTAGAGTTAGTGTCGTGTGTTTCTTTAACCTTATGAACCCATATTCTTGACCTTTCTGGGATGCATATATTTTGGTTCCAGAGGGGGAATCAGTTTTGGTCTTTAAATTAAATCAAAACATGAAAACATGACTTTTTTGTATGCTGCTGTCCTTGCAGAAGCCCTTTTAACATTCTGTTGAGAGCTTTGCGGAAAGTAATTTCTGGCCGGTTGCCTATTTTAAGTGTTGTATTAAAAGCAACTAACATCTTTCCCAGAGCCCCATAATAGTAGAAATGCATGGTGTAAGGTTCAGACCAATTCACAATTATTGAATGAGGGTAGTGAGTTTGAAGGATTAAGCATTACAGCGTGTGGTGTTACAGGTTCTTCTTCTTTTTTTACGCTGTCGAACACTGTTCTGTTCATTCATTATCTTATCCATACTATTCAGTCATGTTATTTATTCACATTTTCCATGGTTACGGATTTTATCAGTCACACATGTATCATCCGTCTATCCATCGATTCTCTTACTCACCCACCCAGCCAAACACTCATCTAATCATTTTCCTTGCTGCCCACTTACACATTCGTTCACTTTAACTTTAACACACCTTTATACACTCCTTCTAGTTCCTAGACCATCTCTTGTTTTCACCCCCTTTCCTGGTCAATGCAATAATACCAGTAGTTTAAGCATTTTTAACTATTCATACTGTATACATATCATTCATGCTCTGTAGGGAGGAAAAGCCCCAACCCAGCCCGCCCCTGCTCAGAAATCAGAACCAGCTCCTGCTAAAGGTACATGTGTTCATGACAGAATGCTTGTGTTCACGTGTAATGTTATTGGATATAGATGCATATCAATGGTAGGAATTGCGAAATTTTGCTTCATGTCATTACGATCATTCATTCCTGAGTAATGTTTTCTTTTGAGATGTATGAGAAATCCTTTGCTAATATGTTGTTATGGTTCATGTTAATGGATATACTATGTGTATAGATGGCAAATGCCAGATCTGCAAGTTGTGACTGAAACTTCATTTCTTTCTTTCTTTTTTTGTCTTTCTGAAGATGCATGACAATTTCTAATTGATTATATTGGACTTTTTTTTTTGTGTTTTTGTCCCTGCAAAATGTTTCCCCTTAACAATTTAAATTTTTTTTTTTTTCAGAGGCACCCCCTGAGCCAGAGAAAACTGAAACAAAACCAAAAGTTGTGATAGTAAACAGCAAGTCCTATCAGCCCCGACTTGGGCTTGCTCGTGTTTTGCGTGCAGCTAATGAACCAAATGAAGCCAAGAAGTATTATGCTCAGGTGATGGACATGGCCCCTGAGGTAAGGCATAGGTGTTGTAAAATTTACATGATTGTGTGGTGTGTACTGATGTAATTTTTTCGTGACCCATCCAGCGACTGATTGTCTCTCCTGTTGTGTTCAACAGAATTTAGACTATTGACCAAGGAATCATGCTGCTTATCTTATGCCCCCCCCCCCTTCCCCCTCCTTGCCTGTCCCCAAATGGGATGAAAGAAGTACACAAAAAATACAGAATGCTGTATCAGGGTGTTTTGTTATTTCATTTTTTTTGACAGGGTACAAATTGTTTTAGAAAATAGCTTAGGACTAGGAGATGAAAAGATAAAATGGACCTGACTCATGTACCGGTACTTATATAGGAGATGCATATTATATACATATAATATTGTTGTATATACTTCTCATGTATGAGCTGTTTTCAAAAATGAAAAACAACAACAACAAAAATAAGAAGACTCAGCAGCTGGCAAGAACATCTTATAAAAGGCTGATTCAGTGATTGAAATTCTCTGCAGCAGTTTTACCTGTTGTGGTTGTTATCGGCTTGAATGTAGAATTACGGTTATGACACTTAACATAATTCAGAACTGTCTGTCATCTGGATGAAAACAGCATTGGCCCTCTCTATAGTGTCTGTTCAGATTTCAGGTTCTTGTTTACTGTAATTTTATGGTATTATTCCAGGTCCATGATGCTTACATTGAGAGTGCTGAGATGCTGAGCAAGTCCAATCCACTGGAAGCTGTAGATGTCTATTCTAGATTCCCAGTCTCAGAAAACCCTACCTTTGACGACGCTTACATATTTGGAGAAATTGTGCGGATTCTTATGAAAGCAGAGAAATTTGATGATGAGAGGCTGGCTAAAAACATGATTGCCTATGGGAAAGTCCTTGGGGCAGGTAAGGACTCAAAACAGTTGTGCCAGATGTGAGTGACTTGGCTCATAAAGTGCTTCTGTTATTCATTAACAGTGCTGTTACATGTGATAATATGACCCTTCGTCATAGTTTGGAACACTTTTGTCAGAGACGATGGCTTTCGATGGTCGTATAAATACAAACCTGTTAGACAGTTTTAAAAAAGAAAAAAAAAAAAAAAAAGTAAATTGCTGAAAGATTGGCTTGAATAGTTTAGAGGAATGAGTATTAAAAACTATAAATATATTTTATAATACAAGTAATATAAATAAATGAATATGTGACAAAGCATCCACATTAGATAGTGCATCTATATAAGGCAGACACACAGTCTAAAGTGACTGTCAGTTTTTTATAATTTTTATTATTACTAGACATATTCAAGAGGGTTCTTGTATACTAATAAATTTTGCACATGAACCAAACCTAAGTTCTAAGTTAAAAAAGGATATTTTCTGGTCTTTTGCATTATTAAAGTAACACTTTTTCGAAACATTTGTTGTTTTTTGTTTGTTTTGGGGGGGGGGGGGGGGAGGAGGGATAGATCTCAAAATTGAAGTAATGCATATTTACTATGGTCGGAAATTCTGGTCTGTAACCACTGTGAGCAAATTGTCAGCTGATTTTGTCTGTATTTTCTCCAAAGTTGTGCTGGACCGCTATACCAAAATCCTAGAACAGAAGCACAAGAATGAACTTCTGAGAAAAGTGTATGCTGGGATCAACAACAAATCTGTAGATGATCCAGACATGCAGGCTTTCTTCAAATTCAAATTCTGGATCTAATATTTTTCTGTAATATATTGTGCACATTCCTTTTTAAGGTGGGCTAAATTACTGTCTGCTGACTCTACTGATGTCTCGTCTTTGAAATGTACACCAATAAAAACCATCATATATTCATGTTTAGGCTTTCACTTTGAGGTATGTATGTTTGTATTGTAGACCTCTATTTCATCATAGGTATTGTCACACTCAGGTCAGGTCAGAAAAATCTGCTACTGGTAACATGTAATCCAGTACAACCTGCTTCATGAACTGGTACGCTAGCATGGTATCAGTGGGCATGCACCTGTCGGTGCAAACGGCCAGGACGGAGGAGGTTTCATCTAACCCAACGGCCACATGCTAGGGCACAATGTGACCCTCAGTACTTGAGTCCTTCATATTGGCCCCCGGTAGCGGTGTGGTCATAGGCTTGTTTGCCTAAATCACAGACGAAGAATTGAGCAAACTTCCCGGACGCAGCTTCGAAGCTGGCGGCAGCAGGCCAGTGGTTGATTGATAGGGCAGATGGCAATATACCGTCACTCTGGCCTGGATATCGTGACACAGAGCATCCACCAGTATTGGTGTTCTTTGGTTTGGGTCTTTCACCCTAGTCAGTTGGGACTGCGAGGCTGTGGAGTAGCCTACAGGCAGCCGGTCAGGCAATATGACTGTCCCTCTGGCATCCTCCTGCACCTGGATACATTTCCAGTCGTCTTGACCCTGTCTTGCCACTTGGATAAGTTGTGTCCAGGCGAGAGAGTGAGTCTGATGTTTGCGCAGCTCTTTCTCACTAAAAACAAATTCTTTGCGCCAGTCTTAACACTCACCTCGTCTTCTTTCATCTTTGTCTCGTCTTCTTTCCTCTCAAAATTCCAACGGCGATGGGCGAGTGCGGTGGCAGCAGGTTTGGATAGACTGGAAGCTGTTAGCACAGACCTACACATTGGTGGCTGTGGGCTATGGTCGCTTCATCATCGATTGAAGTGGAGGCGTGGGGAGGCAGCACCCACAGTAGCTGAGCAGCCTTATTTAAGGATAGCACTGCTCACCTCAACTGAGGAAGGGGCTAGAAAAGGTGCCCTAAAGAAAGCCCACTTCACATCACCCTGACTGGTATACCGCGACCAGTGGGGATCCCTTTTTGCGGTCGAAACAAAAAGAAATTCAGCTTACTCAGGCTAGGAGCCTGGAATATACGCACACTACAGGACAACTCAAACAACCCGGAAAGACGCACTGCACTTATTGCCATTGAGCTCAGCAGGTACAACCTGGACATAGTGGCACTCAGTGAGACCAGACTCCCTGATAGTGGCCAACTCAAAGAGCTCAGTGGTGGATACACTGTGGTGCCGAGTGTGGAACTGACCACAGACTCATTGTTTGCAAGCTCAGACTAACATTGAGGCGCAATAGACGCCCTCAAGGGAAAGCGCCACCTAAACGCCTAAATGTTTCAAAACTCTGCTCAGCTGAGAAACAGAGCGAGCTCTCATCAGAACTCTCCTCAAAATTGGATTGCGTGACTTTTGACCCTGAGAACATTGAACAGAGCTGGACTGACCTAAATACGACTGTACACTCTTGCGCCAGCAGCACAGTTGGTTTTCATGTCCGCAAGCACCAGGACTGGTTCAATGATAATGATAATGAAATCAAAGTGCTCATCAAAGAAAAAAATAGTCTCATCCAAGCTCACTGCAGTGACCCCTCTTCCACAGCAAAAGCTGATGCACTGCGTGCATGTAAGGGTGTACTCCAGAAGAAGCTGAGGAAAATGAAAAATGACTGGCTAGAAGAGCGAGTAAGAGAAACTCAGAAATATGCCGACACAAACAACACTAGAAAGTTCTTTGAGAGCCTCCGAGCTGTGTTTGGACCATCCCGCTCTGGCACTACGCCACTTCTTGCGTCAGATGGTTCAACACGCATTGTTGAATTGAATGCCATAATTCAGCGTTGGGCAGAACATTTCGGAGGTGTGCTAAATCGGCCATCAAATATAAATACTGAGTCCATTGACCGCCTCCCTCAGACTCCTATTAATGCAGCTCTTGCCAAGCCATTCACAGCAAATGAGACCCGAACTGCCACAAATCAGATGTACTTTAACAAATCACCAGGCGTGGATTCAATTCCTGCTGAGGTGTATGCCTTCGGTGGAGAAAAGCTTATTGAAAGGTTGACCGAGTTGTTCAATCATATGTTGAAAGCAGGGAAGCTGCCACAGGACTTCAAAGATGCTTCAATCATCCATCTGTACAAAAACAAAGGGGACAGCCAAGTCTGTGACAACCATCGGGGAATCTCTCTACTTTCAATTGCTGGCAAAATATTGGCAAGAATGCTTCTGAATCGCCTTCTTGATCACCTCTCGTCAAATGACTTGCTTCCCGAGAGCCAATGTGGTTTTCGTAAAGAGAGGGGAACGGCGGATATGATTTTTGCTGCCAGACAGATTCAGGAAAAATGCATGGAACAAAATAAAGCGCTGTATATCACATTTGTTGACCTCACAAAAGCATTTGACACAGTGTGTCGTGAAGGCCTCTGGAAAATCTTGGCGAAGTTTGGGTGTCCACCCGAATTCATCACAATAGTGCGCCAGTTTCATGATGGCATGCAAGCTGCAGTCAAAAGCAACGGCAGTGTTTCAGAGCCCTTTGCTGTCACAAATGGGGTAAAACAGGGTTGTGTCTTAGCCCCAACTCTGTTCAGCATCATGTTCTCTGCAATGCTACAAGAAGCCTTGAGCTCTCCTCCTCAAGGGGTAAGCATCAAGTACCGAACTGATGGCAGTCTATTCAACCTCAGGAGACTTCAGGCAAAAACCAAAACCAAAAGTACTCAAGTCTGTGACCTACTATTTGCTGATGATTGTGCACTTCTGGCACACGATGAGGATAGCATGCAAAACTGTGTTGATAAGTTCTCTAGTGCCTGTGACAACTTTGGCCTCACAATAAGCACAAAGAAGACGGAAGTGCTCCATCAGCCTACTCCAGACGACAAGTATCCTGTGACCCCAAATATCAAAGTCCATGACAGTCTTCTGAAGGTGTCGGAGAACTTCACCTATCTTGGCAGTACACTGTCTTCCGCGGCTCGTGTTGATACTGAAATTCTCTCAAGAATCAGCAAAGCCAGCTCTGCATTTGGCAGGCTTCGAAAGAGAGTATGGGATGTTGCCGGCATTCGCACAGACACTAAGCTGAAAGTGTACAATGCTGTGGTCCTTCCCACCCTACTCTATGGGGCTGAAACCTGGACAGTGTACCAATCGCATGCCAGAAAGCTAAATCACTTTCATCTGGCCTGCCTTAGAAAGATCCTAAGGATCAAATGCAGGATAAAATTCCAGACACTGAGGTCCTCAATCGTGCCAAGGAATTGAGCATCTTCTGCCACCTGAAAAAAAAATATATAAAAAAATTCAGCTACGTTGGGCAGGACATGTTGTCAGAATGCCCGACTCCAGACTCCCTAAGCAAATCTTCTTCTCTGAGCTCTCCAATGGAACGAGGAATGTTGGGGCCCCAAAGAGACGTTACAAAGACACTCTCAAGCAATCACTGAAGGCCTTTGCCATTGATGTGAGTGAGTGGGAAAAGCTCTCGCTTGATCGTGCAAATTGGAGGGCGGCCCTTACCAGAGGCAGCCAAGCATGTGAAGCTGACAGAGTCCAGCAGGCTATCAAAAAAAGAGAACGGCGCAAGAAAAGGCCCAGTGGTACTGAACCAACGGAGCACTCTTGTCATTTATGCGGAAGGGTCTGCAGGGCAAAAATAGGACTTATCAGTCACATGAGAAGCCATAAGTCATGAAAGAACAGTCTTTCCATTCTGTCCTCTGTGTCCTTTAGTTCTCTTTATTGTCCATGTGTTGAAATTCTCAACAATTTCTGTTCTTTATTCCTCTGGTGTTGTTAAGGTCATCATCATACCTGATGGACGAACTATTATTATTATTGTCACACTATATATTATTGTTTCTGTCAGTCGTAAAATTTTGATGATCGGAGATGTGTATGCTGTGTTTGAGTTGGCTTACAAATGATATTACTGAGGTAGATGTTTCATCATACAAATGGGGATAAGTGGATGACAGCGCAATAAAATACTTGGACTGGAGCCCCTGATGTTGAAATAAATTGAGTACATGATTATTGTGTTTTCTTGTTAAATTAGAAATTGCCTCCAAAATTCTAGGGGAATAATGATTTATTTGTATATTATTAGAGCTGTATCTGCGATCTGTATCTCTTTAATTACAACTGTGATAATATCATGCATTTATGAGAATTTAGAATATATATCATCATTGTTGAATGTTTTCAATGAGCATCAAATTATTCCATGAAATTGATCATTCCAATACACAGCATTTTGATTGATTGTCTTTCATTTTTCATTCTTTGACATTAAACAAATTTTTTTTTTCATGTGAAGGAGAATCTCTATGTACATATGTCTATTTCTTATAAATTTATGTCTAGTGAAATGGACATGAAATGGAGCTGATTCATAAATCTTCATTGCCTACAGGCTTTCTGGTCCTGAATAATTCTTTCTGGTTCATGATTAAGTTATTGTTCGCATCTTGTGGATTCTTAATGGCTCACAATCAGCCCAGATCATCTGTTGATTTGATGCTATAAGCAAGTTTTATCTCTTCAAATAGACAATCTCTTGGCATAGATGTGATATAAATATTGAAAGTATTACTTGAGTGTTGTTTTATTATATAGATCTAGTTTTTATTATTTATATATATATATATAATTTATGTGAATATTAAATTAACACATAGATAAAATCCAGTGTTGATAAGATATCACATAATACTTACTAACAGACCAAATTCATGTTTCATACATTTGTATGGATAGTGTGACAGAACTGTGAAATATAAAGACATGCAGTTATTGACGAGTTTGATGAGAGATCTCATAGACTTAAGTGTGAATAGAATTAATGTTTGGAATAATGAGTTTCTTAAGTGTGAATAGAATTAATGTTTGGATTAATGAGTTGCAGTGCTTGTCTTTCTGCTGTTTCAATCACATTAAAAGATTGTAGTATGTATAATCAAACAAAACTACTCCAGTGTTCTACTGATGGTTACAGAATAAGAGTTTGATTACTATGGCAGCAAGACGGGTCCATAGTTTGACTTCATGACCATGTGCATTTGATTTGCTGGTTAGTATGTTATCTGATGGGATCAATATTATACATGTATCTTTGGCAGAAGTTTTCAATTTATTGAAACTATAATAGCATTTCAATGGTTAAAAACCACCTGCAATAATCCTAGAGTATCTAATTAATTTTTATAGTTTAAGATTCTTCATGCAACATGTTTGCAGCACTTTCTTGGCCTCTATTATACATATATGTTGAGAAGGCCTAGTTTAGACTCAGCATTATGTTACCATTATTTCACCAAGCAAACTTTAAAATATTAATGTTATATTTACACCTTTGGTTTCCTTTTGTTTCTCTTCTTCTTTGTCACACTAGTAGTCCTAGAATGTGTCATTGACAACTGTCCATTAATTAAACAAACAGTGAGGGACTGATTTTTTGCACTATGATATGGCTATTTTTCTGGTGGATTATGATGTTCCTTTCTTCTCAAGTTATATAGTCTAGTAATGTGACTAATCGTAATTGTCAGATATCTTTATAAATTTAATTACCATCCAGAATGGAAGGACAAAATAGACGCGATTATTGCTCACACTGAGAGACATAACATAATATGTTATATTATATAACGTGAACTGAATAAGTTATAAGATTGGCAGACTGGACAACTGGAGACATGTAGGTAGATTAATTACTTCCCCATTTTGATGGACACAGTTTTCTCCCCTTTGTCTAAACAGCCTTACGTACTGACCCAGAAAAGTTCCCAAATTTGCTCTTCCAGTTGAATAAATATTTTTTCAACGAACCATTCTGTTTTATTATTTCATTTTTGTACGTGTGTGTTTTCACTGAAATTTAATTGAGAGCGGGATCTGTATCATATGAGTCTTTCCTACAAAGGCATTCTTGTAGCTCAGCGTTTCTCAACCTTTTTTGTCCCACGCCCCATTTCAATTTTTTTTTTTTTTATGTGAGCCCCCCCCCCCCCCCCCCCATGATCGGACAAAGGTAGTCTACAGTATACATCCATACATTCTGAAGTCCCATACCCCACCAAAATATTGCCACACCTGGTGGCAACTTTGAGAAACACTGATGTCGGCCTAAGACGGGGCAAGCAGACAGGAAAAGAGGCAACGGGGGGGGGGGGGGGGGCTCTATACAGGATTTGGCTTGCAGCCATCTGAAGACATAAGTGCAACACGAGCAACATACACAAATTAAAAATCTTCAACTAGAGACATTTGCCATGGTTTCTTCATTTTGAGTTATAATCTAAAGTTGTCGGTGTTTCGCTGCCGAGCCAGCTTCGGGGAGATGGTGAACAGCTGGCTTAAAATGCAAGAAGACCCGTGCAGACAAAGCCTCGCCCCTTATTGTACTTCTCCGGGACCAACGGTATTCTTTGGCTGATAGGTTGAGGTAGGCGTCACAGATCTTGACACCAATGCTCCCTTTTTAAGGTTTGTTCATACAGATTGAAATTTGACCACGAGACTGCCTGGTTATAAAAGGGGCCTTTCGTGTAATCGCGATACTCCGGATTCATATATGTGCAGACGTACGCCCTGATGCGGATATAAATTATAATACAAAAGTAAGCATAGCTAGATATCAGCTGACCTTCCGTTCTCATACCCTGCGGGACATTCCTATTTGAGAGTGCGTATTATGCAACGTGCATACGATTTATTAACTTCTATGGAAACAGGCCAATTTGCACTTGTACTGTTGTGTAAGTGATACATTCTATACTGAACTCTTGAACTACTCGAGCTTGCATGTTATATTTGACTATCGTGATTTTCTTTTTCTGGTCCTCAAACGTGGGACTTCCGCTTGCTTTTGACTGTAGTGTAAGGGAGTTTTCGTTTGTTTCAGCTCGAAGATAGCAGTGGTTGGCCAGCTTTTCGGTAACTGTTTCGAGTAATGTGTACTTAGCCAAGGTCTGGGCAGATCAGGCTATGTATATTAACTGTTCGGTTTGAGTCGGACTATAATACACATTTCCTCGCTTCCTGGTGCGCGAGAGCAACATTGGTAACTGGTTATGAACCCTAAGGGCATTAACAATGGGTTTTATTTGTCTATTAACACTTCCATTCAGGTGTTGAAATAGGCACCAACAAAGGCTTACGAGTTCAGACAGACATAGCCTACCTACATGGAAAAGCCACACAATCAGTCATATTTCCTATACATTTTGGACCTCTGAGGGTGGTCCCCATTTCTCACAACACGGCATTATACTGCATGTCTTTTCTTGCTGTTTTATCATACCCTGAAGAACTATATAAACTGACAACAAATGCCATACGGTCTTGGACCTCCACACGGCGCTTGGTGTAGTTTTTGCACAAATGAAAGTTTGAGTACTTTGCTCTCGAGTACCGTAACCCATCCTGCTTGCTGATGCTGGATTACTGGAGAGTCAAGATTGTTACTGGACACGTTTTCCACTGCAACGTGCATGCATTCTATTTGTGGTGGCAATTATATTCATCTGATCTCACCTTAGAGACTAGACGTTTCACCCCTGGAAAATGAGTAAGTTATGAAATATTTCCCACTTGTACAGTATTAGACAATTAAGTTCCTTGCCACAGACCTCCTCATCCTCGCGTCCACGTAGGGTAATTTCTTTAATTGAAGACTGAATCATTGACCCCTGCTAAAAAACGTATGCTACACAAACGTGATTAAGTTTTGCGGCCCACAGGTCAAGTGATGCTTTGACAGCTTGTAGGCCTGTATTAGGTTATGGTATTTCTGAAATCATTGATAATTTTCCTGGCCTCCAACAACTCTAAGTACTATTGTCATAGAAACAAAGGCGTTTAGGGAGTCAATTACACTACTCTATCAGAGCCTGTCACAGGTTAAGAAATGTTTGAATTTATATTTATAGATGTCTCTGCTTTTCGAGTAGGCAAGGTTTTTGCGTATTGGAGGACCTAGAATGGGATCTTTCCTTGGTTCCCCTAGATATCACAGTAATATTTCACAAGTTCGAAGAAAACATTATCTCAGTACACCAGACTCGCTGACACCGCTTTTTCTTGCTCGCGGTTCCAGTTTTATTTCAGGAAATTTCAATGTTGGGACTGACTAGTTTGGAAAAACGAAGATTTCTGTTACGTCAGTGTAGGTGCATGTATCTGCGTCCCGTATGATGGTAGTATGAGTTATACTGATAAGTTCAGTGTGGCCACACAAAATAATAATAATTATAGGTATGCTATAGTAGGCTACGGTAATAAAATCACACTGGACAATGAGACCATCTGAATAAATGTAGTGTAGATAACAATACTTTGTTTTTTTATGACTCTATTATAAGATGATGCCACACAAATCAGATGTCTTGGTAAATGACGACTGTATATTATACCCATGCCATTAGCCTATAGGCTATATTCTCATTTTTGTGTTCACAGGCGAAGCGGCGACGCTGCCACTTGGTGCACAAATGGCAATTGTTTTTGTGGGTATCAACATTTTCATCCCTCTGTTGGCCTCTGGGATACTCTCCTTCATTATCGTTATCTCCGTCCGCATGTTCAGGGGTATGAAAGGTATCCTGGGACAAAGCGGTTCTAAGAGCTTGGTGCGAAAGTTCAAGGATGCGACAAGTATTGGCAACTCCTCCACAGATGACAGACCTACTTTCAGAGCAAAACTAAGCTCCATTGAGGAAGATGAGATCGACGATGCCCCTGCAAAGTGGGCCAACATAAGAAAACGCCGTCCTTCTGTTGTAAACAACGTCGCCGCTGAAGATTCGGCCGAGTCCTCGTCTTCTGTTGTGTCCTCTCTGTCTGGGAGATCGGAGTCGCCAAATACGCGAGATCGGACGTCATCAGCATCGTCTAGTCGGTCATCTCGTGTCGGCAGCGCCATGCGCAGGTTATTGTCATCGTCATCTGTAAACAGTCGCGTCCATCCCAGCTCACCCGCCTTTGACGCCTCCAAAAAAGAGCCAGATTCGTGGGCTTGGGTGGAAGGAGATACGATGGATCGCAACAAAGAGAATGCAACCCAGATACGCAAGTCTAGGGAGTTGAAGAGAAAATATAGTGACAGAGTGTTGTCTCCCTCTCAGTGTTACGTAGAAGGTCTAGGGACCGAAACTTACTCTGTTACCACAAACGACATGCAGGCTTTCGACGTTATGTAACCATTGTCTGGAGATTTACACCGCCACGGCTTTCACTTCCAAAGACAATGCTGACAGTATTTAGTTCAGGTGAACACTTCCCTAAACTGGATTAAAATAATAAGTTATCATAGTGTACAATGTAAACTACGGCAGAAATGCAGAAAGCATGCACCTCATTTCAATGCGACTTCGATACAGTTGTTTAGCTGGTTATTTGACTGAAACACTTATTATTAGCATTTCTTAATTCTTATCCAGTTAAATTTATAACCACAACCAAGGGCGCGTCGGCAGTTTTATGTAAACCCGAGACAAGATTTCAACACTGCTGTAAACAGTTTCACCTCTGGACACGGAGACATATGTCCCAACTCTCTCAAGATTCTTGAAAATACACATCTCTTTCCAATGATTTTTTTTTGTACGTTTCTTGCGGTGGATTTGTATATATAATCTATTGTGCATATATATATCCCAGTATAATGTATATTTTTATTCGGTTCATAATTTCTGTCATTGATTCCCATAAATTTCAACACGTAAAAACTACTGGAGTTGCCCAGTAAAAAGTGCTCCCCAATTTCAGTTCATTAACAGAAAACATATGTGAGTGCCTTTACATATTATGGACACACTTTCCTTGAACATTATTTATCTTTGAGCTTTAATTGTGTCTGAAGTGTCCATCTCAGGGGACACGTACTATTGTCTATTCAGTTCTTAAAATTACTATACAAGGTGTTATATCGGATGATATGATGGAAATGGTTTGGCGGGGAGGGGCAGACACGGTGCGTGGATGTGATCATGAAGTGTGAGTTCTTGCTCAGATTGTTCAGTAGTAATTATCACAGATGTGGGTCTTTGTCTTAGTTAGGTAGCCTGGAAGCTGTCTTTTAAATGTTTTCATCATCAGCCACATCAGGATAAACTTTTTGAATTTCATGGAAGACACTGAAAAAATAATATTTTAAAAATTTCTCCTGATATGGCTGACAATGAAAACATTTAAAGGACAACTTTCAGGTTACCTACCTAAGACAAAGACCCTCATCTCGAGAGAGAAAGAGAAAGAGAGGAAGGAAAGTTTACTTCTGATGGACTTCTCAATAGTAAACTTTCCTTTCTCACTTTCTTTCTCTCTCCCTCTTTTTTTTTCTTTTGTGATAATAGTCTGCATGCAATGAAATATTTTCAGGGGCAGATACTCCTCACCATCATTCACTGAGAAATCTCACTGAAATATTCAGGGCATATTTGAACTTCTTCCATTATGTAAAAATCTAGACATTAGAGCATGGCTTTCATATTGCAGTAAATGAAAAAAAACAACAACATAGGCAACACTTGTATAAAATGATTAATCTGTTTATTTACAAGAAGAAGATGAAAAAAAATATCACATTTCTTCCACAAAAACTCGTTAACAAAAAAGTTCAGACATAAATGTATGTTATTTCAAATATTTGGACGGGATTAAAAACAAAAAAAAAAATCAGCAGCCAAATTTAAAGTGATTATCTGTAAATGGATCGTCTATACTCAGTTACTAAATGCATGCCGGTAAATAACGATTGTAACTGGTCTCAACCTTCATATTATCTTTATAGATTAATCAGAGGGTTTTTGTTGATTGTTTTTAAAGTTTCATGTAATTGCCTTGAGATCTATCTGTTTAGGTCACATTTATATGACAAGTGGACTGTCATTTTTGTTGTTTAAACACTACAGGACACCATACAAGTACCAATACTTTTTATGTTCTGTTCGGACAACAAATGATATTCTGAATTCTTCAGTAGTAAGTACATGAATACAGATTTTGTCATGAGAGAAAATTTTAATGTCATCAGCATGCCAAAACCCCATGTTTAATGATCTGTAACTGAATATGATTTAAATGTCTTTGTCTGAGTTGACATTAAAATATGAAAATGTAGCACTTTATGGTTGTGCTGTTTTGGTTTTGTGATAATTCACTGTTCCAGTTGTTGAATTTTGACAAGCCAAAGCCATGAAGGACAAAAATGTGCCACATCCTCCACTGTTGCTGAAAGATCTGAGGTATGCTTAGTCTTCCTCTTCCTGTCTGACAATAGGAACACCTGAAATACAGAATTTAAATGAGTAACACATGGACAAGATGTAAAAGTAATTTTATAAAGTCATGCAAAGGAAAAACATGTCTTCATATTTTGTTCTGGGTGCAAACTTGAATACTTTAATGACAAACAAAATTTTTGTTGATTTTAACATTAAGTACATACATTAAAAAATAAAAAAAGATCATGCTGCCGATGAATTTCACAAAAGCATTGCGAGAAATTGGTTGACTGGACCCTAGTGTGAGTAGGATTCCAACCTGAGATCTGCGCTACCATCACAGCAGATGAAAATACAAAAATGTACAGAACAATGACCTGAAAAAGTGGCATCCAGTCTTGTATTATACACGTTAATTCACAATGAATTCTTCAAGAGTAAAGCAAAAGAGCAAACATGGTTCATGGTGAAAAAAAATGCAAAAATTCTTACCATCCAATTTTTTCAGTTTTGGTAATTTCTTTGCCACTTCATCCTTCCATGTTCCATCTGCGGTTTGTTTCTCTTCCAAAGGGTTACCTGAGTTAGAAAGATTTTTCTTAAAATGGTAACAAATTAAAAAAAATTCTTGGGAAGTTTATAATTTGTTGCTTCGGTCATATCATTTTATAATGTTAGGTTTCTTCTGTAAAGTTACAGTAATTGTGCTGCTGATACATAACTTCCACATTTACAAATTATTCAAATTGAAAACTGTGAAGATTTTGTCGTAATTATCTTTCTTACCCGGGGATAAATCCCTTCATCTCTTTTCATATTCTCAATGCATTAGGAAAGACAAGGAATATTATGCTTGTCCATTTTATGCATTTATTGTATTTGTTTCTACAAGCTTTCAAATGTAGTACATATGTCCTTATCCATGAATGCCTGCTATGATTGCCCTAATGGATAGAAAACTCTAACCACTGGTTCGTTACTCACCTACAAACAAAAGGTCCTCTAGGCAAGGCATTTCAATCTGCACAGACAAAAAGTGGAGTGAAAATTAAGGATTTATTGGCACTACAAAGTTTGATGAGACAGGCTGGATAAAGTTGATACAAAAAAAAAATGTATGTTATCTAATGTAAACTGAGACAGATATTCACGATTGGAATGATATAATTTTTGATATTAAGCATTAATTTTGTCAAGGCCCATACTTTACAAAAGTTTGCACCGATTTGTGAATGCACCTTAAAAGTCTTAGGCTGTCCTGAAGTTTAAGGACATGTTAAAAAAAGCTCACAGACATAATAGTATATATACATGTTACTAACTATCACCGGCAGTGCACTATTTTGAATGCTCTCATCCAGAAGATGGTGCGTTACAATTTGTGTACAAAGTAAAGCAAACACGGCCAAATATTTCTACAGTGTAAAAGGTCTTTGAGTGAAAATGAGAGGATAGGCAAAACAAATAGACAGTTTTAGCTCAATGGCATGAAATAAGGAGAAAAATGAAGCATGCCATTTGAATTTGAATTTTATTCCCTGGAGGTTCACTAATTTACACTACACTGAAATTATATTGATCCCAATTCTTCTTACCAATTTGTTGAATTCGCTCCAGTCTGCAACTTTATTGTTGGACATCCATAGAATCTGGTAAAGGAAAATCAATCCAGAAAATTGATCAGTGTGGCAGTTCTACAGATTCAAGAACAATGTATTGATTTTGAACTTAAAATCAATAACAGAGACAATATCATTGCTGTTTACAAACCTTTCAGGGCTGAATGAGCTTGGGATTCAAAAGGAGGCAAAATTTTGCTATGCAGCATGAATCAATAGTCCCAGCATATAATCTTCCCCATAAAAATTAGTCATAGGGATGTTCCTGACCCTCAATAGGGTGAAAGAATTTGTGTGCTGCATTATTGCACACTAATAGTAATAATCAGTTTAAAAAAAAAAAATCTATCACACCTGATAAAATGTGGCAAAAAGAAATAGTTTGTATGCAATAAAGCCTCATGTAAGAAACAATACAATAAAATGCAAAGAAAAAGGGAAGACACATCAAGCTTCAAGCCTTCAACCCCACATTTTTTCTTTGTTTTGTATAATATTTCAACATTTTTGCATATCTGGCATGCCACTATCACTATTTACCTACCATTTGATTTCATTAAGATTTGTAGCTGGTCATTTGTTTCATTTAGTTGAAGAAATGTTTTTCTGTTCCACTGAATTACACCAACAAAACATACCTTCAATTTCTTCAGCACGTTGATGCCTTTCAGCTTTTCAATCAAATTGTAGGAGATCCACAACTGTTCAAGTGTGTCCCCCACAGCTTCCTGTAATGGAATAGTCTGGACTATGCATTTCATGTGAATAGCATAAATTGCAGTATTGCTGAATAGTAGAATCTTCTATGAGTAATTAAGGCATGCAACAACAAATTATAAAGGTTATGGTTCTTGTTATAACATCCTGCATTTTAAAACTGCAATACTGTTTTCAAAGTAAACTAACAACAAGAAATATGCTTTGAGAAATTTAAAATGTTGAAGGCAAGAGATGATTATCGAAGCAAAGTTTGCCAATTTATAACTAGAAATTGTCTTGTATCTTTGAGCAAATCTGAGAATCCAAATGTATTACAGCTTTACTACAAAAAACATTTTTTGTGAAATACAAAAACTTTCCAGACTTTAAGCAACCTGCTCGGACATTAATTAGATGCAGGGATCATTAGCCACTGCTAGGATATTTTTTGTTTGTGATCTGAATTTGGATTGACTTCTTCTGTTTTACTGAAAGTACATTTCCAGCTCAACCCAAAATTTGTTCTCAGAGTGATATCATAATTAAGTGACTTAAAACGCATTTAAAACTGCAGCTAAACACAAAAGAAATGAAACTACACAAATATGGAGCAAACATAAATTTCAGTCTGCCATGTATCAATAATCATGGGGTTACAAAACTAAACCCAAAAGTGACTGAATTATGAACCAGAAAAGATCAGCCTGAAATATCTCTTAACCTTCCTTGGTGAAGCAGGAAATAGCCCCAAATTTGAGATGCCTGAAATGGTTATTTGAGGAATGGGATAGGATGAAATTTTGAATCACACCATCCTCAGACATTACTTCTCCAGTGTGAACTCGACTCCTCACATCTCTCTTCTGTCCTATGTCAAACCTTTTGTGACTTGACCAAGTTGAGAACAAGAGGCAATGATTAGCATGAATCAACGTATGGATCTCATGACACTGCTGTGTTTTTATCTGAGTTTGTGACACTAGACAAATCATGATGGTACACAGTCACTTCACACTCCAAAAAAATGACCTAATCTTAATAGATTAATTTACTCGCATACAATTAAATATCTTTGTAAAACGACACTGTTTAGAAGGACAAAAGTATAGCTTTTGCTTGTTTGTATTCTGCTTGACCAGCAGTGCAACCTTACGAGTATAAAACCTATTCTTCAAGTTCAAATTTTCAGAGGATGTGAATAGGAAAACAACAACTGATTTCTGCAACATCTGACTGACATGATGAACCCAGCCCGTCAGAGTAAAATATTATGGAACTGCTGGCCTTTTCATTCTCCCAACACACTTTACACCATAAAAAAGCTTGTTCTAGCGTCCATTAACAGAACAAGAGCTCTGTTGAGTGTAGATTTAAAAAAGGAAGAGGTGTAATTCTGTGTCCAGACGATAAAAGACACTAGTATACATCAAATCATTAGCCCAACAATTTTCTAATATGGGCCAAAAATAAAACTGCAAGCACTGTACTTACCAGACCAGTCAAACTTTTGATGTTATTTCTGCCCAGTGACAAAATTTTCAGATTCTCTGTGAGAAATAAAAAACACGAAATAAGTAAATGTGATCGATGTCAAGCAGTGCGTTGGAACTACTTTTCGTTCTCTCTAACACACACACAGGAAGTGTGTTAGAGCAACGCTTTTCCAAGTTTCAAGTTCAACGGGAGGCCATGTTTTGGCTTAGTCTACAAATTTAAGTTGAAGAATTGGCTTACACGGACTGTCACAACTATGTCAGATGAAAAGGAGAGCAAAGATAACCACAATGTGATAGATCTAGATATTTTTCAACAATTGAGAACATTAACGGAACAACTGACACAGGTAAACCAACGTATCGAAAGACTAGAAACAAGAACAACTGAAAGTGTTAGCCATGCCGGTCCCCCTCCCGTGACGTTATCACCGTCTCCCACTGCGGAGGGGTCATCTGGACAAAGTATCCAAAGAGACTTCGATCAGGTTCGAGAAGCTCATAACAGAGTTCAAATACCTTCTACATATAAGGTTAATGACTCGTCAATTGGAATTGTGAAGGAAAGCAGGCCAGCTTTAAAGGTCATCACGAAGTGTGCACGCTATGCAGAGACAGGGCTCAAACTCCTTGCTAATTTGGATGTGGACCTGGCCCTAGATCCGGACTCTGAAAGCGGTTTCCAGGATAACATACCTGTCTCAAGACAGAATCTTCAGTATTTGTTCACAATCTTCAGTGCCCAGATAAACTTTCTGCAAGCAGAGTATGCAAATTTAGTGGTCAAGTCCACATTTGACGATCAAACATCTAGACTATTTCGTGCTTTCGAGAATAATTCTTCTGCATTTACCGATAGATCTTTACAAAACATCCGCCTTGCTGCGGAGATTTCGAATGTCAGACAGACTCCCACACCTCGGCAGCAGCAGCAGCACATGCAGCTCCAGCGGCAGCAGCAGCATATGCAGCTCCAGCAGCAGATGCAGCTGCAACAGCAGACGCAGCAGCAGCAGCAGTCTTGCCAGCAGCCAAAACAAGTAGAGCAGCGGCATAGCCCGAGAAAAATGGGCGACATGATAAACGAAGACGCAGGACAGATCAACAGAGGCAGGACGGAAAAAAAAGACCAAAGTCAAATGACAAGATTTCTGCACAGAGCAAGGTCCCTCAGTATGAAACGACCTATTGTTAGTCTTTCCCCAGGTCCCGAGGAAGATCAACCCAGACAGAGACCAAGAATCGGAAGTGAGGAGGGGAAAGAAAAAATCTAGAGAAAGTAAAGCCACCCTTATATCACACCGAAAAAAAAAAAATCATGAATATACTTAAAATAGCCACATTTAATGTGCATGGCTTAAAGCTCATAAAGAAAAGAAAAGCTGTCTTTAAAACATTAAAAGATGAACGTATTAATATTGTTGCACTGCAAGAGACATACCTTAAAAATAATGAGATAGAAGAAGTAAGGAAACAGTGGGGAGGAATTATCCATCACAGTGAAGGCACAAACAGGAGCAAGGGTTTATGCACATTATTTAATAAAAATCTACAATCTGAAAATGTCACATTAATCTATGATGACGAACGTATACTAATGTCTAAAGCACAAGTTAATGATGAAACACTTTGTCAAGAACAGATTTAATTCATAAATGTTTCCACTGACTAAATTTTTGTGAGAGAGCAGTGAGTAATTTTTACAAACGTAATTATTGTGCGAGCCAGCATAACTTGGTCTCGTAAACAAGTTGTTTTGAACAGTTTTTTTTATAATAGATAGACAGAAGATGTGGGGAAGGATAGACGGACAGCGTAGGTGTGCATGACTGAGCACTTGTTGTATCTCGTGTTTTGAACTAGGTTTAGTAAAGAGGGAAGGGGTGAGTAGGAATTAAATGTTATTGAGACGTCTGTTGACGTACAGAAATACCGTGATCCAGAGTAAAAGCTCGGGGTTTTGAACATGTTAAGAATTTATTGCTATAAAATTTATATTATATTGTATTGAAGTAATTCGACCTTTGATGTCGACCCAAGGTCGTTGCGTAGGGCTGTTACTTAAAATAACTCAGTTCGGCAGCTGAGCTAGAAGTGGTTGCACCAATCACAATCCAGGAATTAGACGGTAAGCTGCAGATGCAGACCAGTATTTAAGGCCATACAGAACTTAGTTCTGGGCCACATGTAGACAATCCATTTACGAGGTGGTCGGCGATAGTCCTCAGCCAGATGAGAGACATAGAGACGCAGTTGAGCAGTCCATTGTGAGGGGCCTGATTTAAAGCTCCAGAGCCTAAGCTACTTGGTTTGATATAAACCCACAGCGTTTACATCCAGCGCTCTCACTCCCAGTGAGGGCCTCATGGTGAGAGTCCATACTAATTTGTAATGATGAAAGTGAACCGTTCTACTTACTTTTGAAGACAGTTTCAGAGCTACCGCCAGACAACGCAGGGTTGTACAAGCATTCTCCATGGCGTGTCTAGAGGAAATGTCCATATCCTAACATGTCTCATTGAATTAATAGAATTTAAACTGTTAGATCCGTCGCCACGTGCGCGGATTCTATTTGCCATATAACTCATATGACCTGCAAGTAGTTAGATTGAATTCGTTAGTCTTTATAAAAGCTGTAGTTCCATTAGTTAGATTCAGTTGCCTTTGAATTGATATTTATATTTATAATTATATTTGTTACATTAATTCCTGTAATTAAACTGCCCTACAGTTCTGCTAAAATTGAAAGCAATTGATTTATTTAGTTTTTAGAGTGCAAGTATTTATTTTTGTGTGTTCGTCGATTGTGGGAGCGGACCTCGAAAGAGTGTCAGTCGAAATATCCCCATGTAACCCACATCGCGACACTGGAGGGGACACTACACACCATTGTTTAGTTTATAGTTTATTTAGATTAGAGTATATCGTTTTTCTCTTTGATTAACTTTTGTTTCTTTTCAGTTTCAGTGCTCACGTGGTCTCGCACGTTGAGCTAGTTTAAAATTATTTATTATTTAGTTTGTATACTGCTTTCTTCATTATTTGTTCCACATATTTCCGGCTCTCCCATTGACCCGAGGATCGAGGCCAAGGAGACGTCAACATAACTGAACGGTGAAAGACAAAAAAGACTGACTGTGGTGTACGCAAAGGCTAAAGGAATCTCCACCAGTTCCTTGAGTTAAGTGATTCCATCCTAAAATTTTGTCTGCGTCTGGGGAGTTGAGTGTTCCTCCTCGTGTTTTACAGGCTTTTTATACTTTTTCTCTGTGTTTAGGAACTCACGGGCGGTGGCGAGGGCGTTCTTACGTTTGCGGGTCCCCCCTGCCAAAGTGGTGGCTTGGTCGCAGACTCTGCCGTCTCGACGACAGATTGTGCGGTCTCGCAACACCAGTGGTTATTGAAACTGTGGGAAGTCGCATTCGCGAGAACGGACTTTGATAGGGATCTGTACACTTTGTTTAGATTGTAGCGTTCCATCTTCCTCGTTGTTTTAGGAAGACGTCTCTCTTGTCCTCTTCTCACCTATCTGTAATTATATTCAGAACTTGTAGGGTCTGTTATCGTTCGTCTTTTCTTGTTTGTCTAGCGTCGTGTTTGGTGTATTTTTTTTTTTCATTAGACCTTTATCATTATGGTGTTGGTACATTCCTTTGTTTAATATAATGCCTGTGTGAGTCATGTGTCTACATTGACGCATTGATTGAGTTTATCTGGTTATTGTGACGTATAAGGCTGATACGCCAGAGTATATATTTATATATTGGGAATATTGATTCCCCATTCAAGTGCAGTTGTGCACCTGCCTTGAATATCCAGTATATAATTACTGAAGTTATTGTTCTTTAAAGAGAACTACCGGTAATAAAATTACCTTGCAATTGCAATTATACAAGAGCTATAGAAAAATAGCTAAAAATATTAATCAACGATCTAATATTCGTTGATTCACGTGTATTTATATATTACATCGGCAGTGATAACAGTAAGGACACTGCGATTTCATTGAAGAAGAAACATTGTTTGTATTTTGTCGTCTACTAGGGACGTCGACCCGACGAGTGCAAATCGCCTCAGGGATAAATAATCGCGGAGTTAAACAAGTAAATATTTTTTTTATCGCGTATCGGATTAACGTAAATACTACAGTGATAACATAGTACACTGTCAGACGGGCTATTGCGTGAATTTATCCGGATACCTGTCCATTAACATTAATAGATCTCCTGTAGAGACCTATTGTGAGTGTAACTAATCATAATGGCCGATTACACTTCCTATATAAATTCAGCGAAGCTGTTAGGCATACCCGAGGACCAGCTGGCTTCTTGGTGCGAGAGTAGACTAAAAGAAGACCTAGCTAGAGAAGAGCGTGCCGCAGATAGAGCCGAGAAGGCCGCGGAACGCGAACGAGAAAAAGAAAAAGAAGAAAGAGAACGACAAAGAGAAATAGAAGAAAGAGCCGAGAAGGCCGCGGAACGCGAACGAGAAAAAGAAAAAGAAGAAAGAGAACGACAAAGAGAAATAGAAGAAAGAGCCGACAAAGCGGCTCATCGAGAGCACGAAATTGCCCTAAAGAAATTAGAGCTGCAAGGAAACCAACCGACCGCAGTTCCAAGTGTTCCAACGAATAATGTTAAAGCAAAACCAAAGCTTCCAACCTATAATGATAAGGTCGACCAGATCGATTCTTATATTCATCGTTTTGAGCTCCACGCGGTAGCCGCTGGATGGCAAAGAGCTGAATGGACTTCGTGCCTTGCAAATTTATTAACGGGACGTGCACTTGAAGTATTCCATGGCCTCAACATCGAGGATTCTAGAAATTACGACATCCTTAAAAAGGCTCTTTTAAAGCGTTTTCAACACACCGAGGACGGTTTTCACCAAAGATTCCGGACTTGTAAGCCAGACCCGTCCGAAAATTTTTCAACGTACGTCGACCGCCTAAAGCACTACTTAGACCGCTGGATTCAGCTGGCTGGTGTCGCTGACGGTAATTTTAAAGGGCTTTATGAGCTCGTTCTGAAGGACCAAATATTTAACGCGTGCCATTCAGAACTAGTCTCCCACATTAAAGAGTGGGCACCTAAGACGTTAGCGGAAATCACGTCCTTAGTGGAACAGTACGCGTCCGCACACCCTAATCGTTCGCTGGCTAAAGCCAAAACTAGCGAACCGTTTTATGCCGGAGTCGGTGGAACTGCGCCAATGGGTACAAGAAATTCTCGACCAGTTCATCGCCAGACGCCGCCTCCGCGTGCATATTCCGAACCGCCGCCCAATAAAGCTCGCGGTTTTCCAAGCCGTGCTGGACCTCCCACTCGGGGACATTTTATTCGCTATTCAGGTCCACCCCGTCGTGACGTTAACGAGGGCTACCATTATCAGAGCCCACCATGTCCACCTCCTTGGGCATATTATAATAATCCATATAATGCACCTCCAATGCAACCCAGACGTAATATATATGACAGCATTAGGTGTTATCGGTGCAATAAACCAGGTCATACGTCAAAATATTGTAGGGTTCAGTTTGAAGCTGCAAATGCTTGCACCGTCATTGTTCCGGCTGCACAGAGTAGCCGTACCGTTGAAATTACGTCGCCCATGAGGGGCACCGTTCCGGTTATGTCGGCCCTCCATCAACACGGGTCATTGACCTTATATGAGGGTCATGTTAACGCCATACCCGCGTCTGTCTTACGCGATTCAGGTTGCACCACTATCGGTGTTAGGGAATCACTGGTCAGACCGACCCAGCTGATTGAACAACAGGCAACCTGCATTACTTTCGGGGGCTCCGTCGAGCGATTCCGTCTCGCGGAGATATACATCCACACGCCATTCATTACAGGTGTCGTAACGGCATGCGTATTACCAAATCCGGTCGCCGATCTAATTATTGGTAATTTACCACAGGTTAATGATACACCTGACGGCCAGTTAAAAGTTTGGAACGAAAACGTTGCGTGTGTCACCACACGACAACAGTCAAAACGTCCACCGGATGGTACTTTACAAACCCCTGCGTTTGATTTTAATGTCACGCCTACAGTTTTCTATAAGGAACAACAAAGCGATCCATCACTAAAACCGCTGTTTGCGAAAGTTCAGCCTCAGAACCGAAATGCCTCTCCGTTTATCATTAAAAATGAATTATTATACAGAAATTTCCGAAATAAACGTGAGACCATTGAACAGCTCGTGGTGCCTAAGTCGTTCCGTCGCGACATTCTGCGTCTCGCGCATGATACATCATTTTCAGGCCATCAAGGTTCAGCCAGAACCAAATCACGGATATTGGCTCATTTTTTCTGGCCTGGTGTATACGCGGACGTGAACCGTTTTGTGGCGCGCTGCGATGTATGTCAAAAACGTACACCTAAAGGTAAAGCATCACGCGCACCCCTTCAGGAGATGCCACCAGTCTCAACACCATTCGAGCGTGTCGCGGTTGACATAGTAGGTCCTCTTAGTAAATCAGACAGAGGCCATCGATTCATCCTTTCGGTAATCGACTACGCGACGCGCTGGCCTGAGGCTATTCCTTTGAGAGACATTACGGCTGACCATGTCGCTGAGGCGCTTGTTACTATTTTCTCGCGAGTCGGATTTCCGACCGAGATTCTTTCAGACAGAGGACCACAATTCACCTCTGATCTATACAAAAAGGTACTAGAATTAGCGGGAATTAAACAGAAATTAACGTCCCCCTATCATCCGCAGTCAAATGGTTGTTGCGAGCGGTGGAATGCGAGCATGAAGTCTATGCTAGCACGCGTATCCGCCGACAAACCTGGAGACTGGGACCGTCAGCTCCCCGCTATTCTCTTCGCCTATAGGGAACTCCCGAACGCGTCCACGGGTTTCTCCCCATTTGAGTTATTATACGGACGTAAACCACGTGGCCCGATGGCCATACTTAGTCAATTGTTCGCCGGTTCTGAAACCGACGATTATGATACGCGATGCCGCAAACGCAAAACAAACTCCTTCTAACATGGAAGGGACCATACAGAGTCCTTAAGAGACTCTCCAGAGTGAATTATTTGATAGATATTCGTGGGCAGAGGAAAATATTTCATATTAATATGCTGAAAAAGTACCTGCCTAGCGATGATCGTCGTAACAACTCCGTTCATGTCGTCCCAAGGGCCAACGCGGCTTTAGTTACTGTCGACGACGAGGACCCTTTGAGTATCGACAAATCGTTGCCCATATTACAGGCCACCGAGAGTATAAACGATGTTAATATCAATGATGAGCTTGCGCCGTCGCAGAAACAGGATCTTACACACCTGCTCCAAGAATTTGCCACGGTGTTCACGGATTTGCCGGGTTCTACGTCTTTAGTCCAACATGTAATACGACTTCAGACAGACGTACCAGTGTTTGTTAAACCGTACCCGCGCCCGCTGCACGCTCACGAAACGATAATTACAGAAGTACGTGCCATGCTACGGCTAGGCGTCATAGAGCGATCAACAAGTCCGTATTGCTCGCCGATTGTCTTGGTCAAGAAGAAAGACGATACCGTGCGTTTTTGTATTGACTATAGAAAGCTCAATGCTATAACCATCTATGATGCCGAACCCATTCCCAATCAGGAAGACTTATTCGCGCGGTTATCCAATGCAAGTATCTTCTCGAAAATAGACTTATCCAAAGGATATTGGCAGATTCCTCTCGAAGAAGGAAGTAGACAATATACAGCTTTTCAAACCCCTTTGGGTTTAATGCAATGGAAATATATGCCTTTTGGACTGGTTACTGCACCAGCCACGTTCGCGCGCATGATGAACATCTTACTAAATGAATTGCGCTGCGTTCTATCATATTTCGATGATATATGTATTTTTCAGGCTGATTGGGCTGGCCACTTAATGGCCCTTCGTGAAGTTTTTGCCGCTCTTCGCCGAGCTGGCCTTACCGCGCGACCCAGTAAAGTGTTCCTGGGATATCAGCATATAAACTTTTTGGGTCATACCATAACCCACGGGGTTCAGACTCCAGACAATCGCAAGATCTCCAGTATTTTGAAACTACAACCCCCTAAAACTAAAAAGCAAGTCCGTAGCTTGTTGGGACTTTTGAATTATTACAGGAAATTTATACCAAACTTTTCCTCTCTCTCAGCCCCGTTATCTGATCTAACGAGGAAGAATCTTCCAAATAGAGTCGTCTGGACGCCTCAGTGCGCTGATGCCCTTCAGACTATTCAGAATTTATTTTCTACTTTCCCTCTGCTTGTTTTACCCGATATACGCCAGACATTCGTCGTCCGAACGGATGCATCAGATAAAGGAATAGGCGCCGTGTTACTCCAACAGCGTGACGGTTTCTTGCGACCGTGCTTATATGCAAGCCGGAAATTACTTGATCGAGAGACGCGCTATGCGATTGTCGAACGAGAGTGCCTCGCAATTGTTTACGCGGTAGATGCATTTTCTCGATACTTATTAATGTCCGAATTTATAATTGAAACGGATCATCGACCATTACTGTTTAAGTCGAACAGAGCCAAGAATGCTCGACTAACCAGATGGAGCCTTGCGCTCCAGGAATACAAATTTACTATTCGGGCTATACCTGGGGAGGATAATTTACAAGCTGATGTATTGTCCCGTTTGATTTAGTATTCTAAAATAGTCTGTTGAACATTGAGGTTGAGCATTTTTCACCTTTTTCGGAGACCGTGGATGGTTTCACATTATATTGTCCTACCAATTATGGACATTCTTTCTCAAAATTTCCATGTGACTCCTTTTTCCACTAGCGTCCATCCTGACCATGACCTGAGTTTCAGACAACCTTGACGCCTTTGTCTGCGGGTCAATGAGATGAGGAAATGGCAAACCGAGCGACCAGACCTACTGCTGCCAGGATACCATTACTTTAATTAACTATTGTTCGTTCATGTTCTATGAATGTATTAATTACGCTCAGTGAAGCGATGAGCTAGTTGCTCAATATTTCAGTCTTTACAGTATGTCTGGGTGAGAGAAGTTTATCACTTTAATTCTTAAGTGCTACAATAATTATATATTATCACAGAACGTCGCATATAAATATACATATGCTATTGTCCATCGATAATGCACGTTCTTAGAATTATTTTTTTTTGACTTTCAGTAACGATATATTTTTTACTATATAGCCCTTTCCAAAGTACTATTACATAGCAACGTTAGTAGACAGTTATGTCGTTCAAACCCTAAGTTTTCACTGGGGTGGGGGATGTGTCAAGAACAGATTTAATTCATAAATGTTTCCACTGACTAAATTTTTGTGAGAGAGCAGTGAGTAATTTTTACAAACGTAATTATTGTGCGAGCCAGCATAACTTGGTCTCGTAAACAAGTTGTTTTGAACAGTTTTTTTTATAATAGATAGACAGAAGATGTGGGGAAGGATAGACGGACAGCGTAGGTGTGCATGACTGAGCACTTGTTGTATCTCGTGTTTTGAACTAGGTTTAGTAAAGAGGGAAGGGGTGAGTAGGAATTAAATGTTATTGAGACGTCTGTTGACGTACAGAAATACCGTGATCCAGAGTAAAAGCTCGGGGTTTTGAACATGTTAAGAATTTATTGCTATAAAATTTATATTATATTGTATTGAAGTAATTCGACCTTTGATGTCGACCCAAGGTCGTTGCGTAGGGCTGTTACTTAAAATAACTCAGTTCGGCAGCTGAGCTAGAAGTGGTTGCACCAATCACAATCCAGGAATTAGACGGTAAGCTGCAGATGCAGACCAGTATTTAAGGCCATACAGAACTTAGTTCTGGGCCACATGTAGACAATCCATTTACGAGGTGGTCGGCGATAGTCCTCAGCCAGATGAGAGACATAGAGACGCAGTTGAGCAGTCCATTGTGAGGGGCCTGATTTAAAGCTCCAGAGCCTAAGCTACTTGGTTTGATATAAACCCACAGCGTTTACATCCAGCGCTCTCACTCCCAGTGAGGGCCTCATGGTGAGAGTCCATACTAATTTGTAATGATGAAAGTGAACCGTTCTACTTACTTTTGAAGACAGTTTCAGAGCTACCGCCAGACAACGCATGGTTGTACAAGCATTCTCCATGGCGTGTCTAGAGGAAATGTCCATATCCTAACATGTCTCATTGAATTAATAGAATTTAAACTGTTAGATCCGTCGCCACGTGCGCGGATTCTATTTGCCATATAACTCATATGACCTGCAAGTAGTTAGATTGAATTCGTTAGTCTTTATAAAAGCTGTAGTTCCATTAGTTAGATTCAGTTGCCTTTGAATTGATATTTATATTTATAATTATATTTGTTACATTAATTCCTGTAATTAAACTGCCCTACAGTTCTGCTAAAATTGAAAGCAATTGATTTATTTAGTTTTTAGAGTGCAAGTATTTATTTTTGTGTGTTCGTCGATTGTGGGAGCGGACCTCGAAAGAGTGTCAGTCGAAATATCCCCATGTAACCCACATCGCGACACACTTTATATCATAAACATTTACGCTCCGTGCATAGAAAAAGAGAAGAAACAGTTCTTACTAAAATTAAATACTGTGATAAAAAATAATGTGGAAGGAAATATTACAGACAATGTTATACTAATGGGCGATTTTAACATGGTAATTAACAACGATCTAGATATTATTTCAGGACTCAAACACACAACAACAACTGTGGAAAACTTCAACGACTGCATGACGGACTTAGGACTAACCGACCTCTGGAGATTGCAACATCCACATGAAAAGATACACACATGGAGCAGAGGGGACCCCGTGATAGCCCGTAGGCTGGATTACGTCATGGTAGGTGATGTTACACTTAACTTAGCAAGCGACTGTCAAATAAAAAGTTTAGGCTACAGTGATCACAGAGCTGTCATTTTCACCATGTCATTTGCTCCTTTCAAGAATGGAAGTGGGCATTATAAAATGAATACATTTCTCCTTACCGACAGTAAATATGTGGAACTGATGAAAAACAAGATATCCGAAACTTTGGAAGAACAAAAAGAACTAGATCCACACCTGAGATGGGAAATGTTGAAAGTTGAAGTGAAAGAATTAACCAGAGAATATAGCCGATTTAGAAAAAGCAATAACAAAAATAGATATACCATAATATGTGACCAACTTAATAACTTAGAATCCCGCTTAGCGTCAGATCCACAGAACAGGAAATTGAGGCAAGAAATGTCCAAGGTCAAGGCAGAGATGGAAATACACCAGATGGAGGTGGCACGAGGAGCACAGCTCAGATCAAATATACGCTGGATAGAAGAAGGTGAGAAATGTACGAGGTTCTTTCTTTCTCTGGAAAAAAGCAGAGGTAAAACCTCAACCATATATCAGTTGAAAAGCACAACTGGTGCAGAAATCAGGGGAAAAGATGATATTTTACATAGCATTCGAAAGTTTTATGAGACATTATATAAGGAGGACAAGAAAGCAGAGGAAGTGGTGGTCTGCGCAGAAGAATTTATGACAGAATTACAGATACCCCAAATAAATGAAAACCAAAGGGTAGAATGTGACAGCCCAATAACTGAAGCAGAACTATTAAACGCTCTTAAGTCGATGAAGAACGGGTCTGCGCCAGGACTGGATGGAATACCTTTCGAATTTTACAAAGTATTCTGGAATCAAATTAAGTCTCCACTTTTGGAATGTTTTAATCTCAGTCTTGAAAAAGGAATCTTACCTTGGTCGTTACGTACTGGACTGATAACTCTTTTACACAAAGGTAAAGAATTAAGCAAAGATAACCTATCTAATTGGCGCCCGATCTCCTTAACTAACACCGATTATAAAATTTTAACGAAAGCTTTAGCTATAAGATTAAGACAAATCCTAGATGAGATTATCGGGCATCAACAGGCAGGATTTATGAAAGGAAGAAACGTATCCAGCATAATTAGGGAAATCGACGATGTTATTAATTTGGAAAGACAAAGAAAATCACAGGGTATCGTTTTTAGTATCCATTACGAAAAAGCATTCGATACCATAAATGTACAGTTCATTCTAAGAGCTTTGTCAAAGTATGGCTTTGGCACCAACTTTATCAAATGGATTCAGGTTTTACTGACCAATAGAATAGCATGTGTCAAGAATGCAGGATACATCTCGTCAGTCTTCCATATGGAAAGAGGAGTAAGACAAGGATGTCCGCTATCGCCATTAATTTTCATTTTGGCAGTAGAAATTTTTGCGTCGAAAATAAAACAAGATGAAAATATCAAAGGAATCAGTATCCCAAATGCATCCCATAGTATCAAAATAAAGCAATATGCGGATGACACTACAATGTTTCTAAGGGACTGGATTGACTATAGAGAAGTATTATCTAGGATTAAAGAATTCTCAATCTTCTCTGGGTTGAAACTAAACAAGACAAAATCCAAAATTCTGATCCCCGGTACTGGTGAAAGAGGAGATATGAATCAGTGTGGAATAGAAATAGTAGGTAACGGTAATCTAAAAATTCTAGGCATATATTTTAATGCCAAAAAGTCAGCGGATGAAATAGAGGAAAACTGGTTACCAAGAATTCATAAAGTTCAGGAACTTTTTGGAAAATGGTCACAACGAGATCTTTCAATAATTGGGAAAATTCATATTGTTAAAACATTCGGAATTAGCCAATTTGTTCATATCATGCAAAGCATAACCCTCCCAGTAACAGCTCTTCAAAAACTTACACAAATAGTTTACAGGTTTCTTTGGAAAAAACGTTATACAAATAAAAGAGCATTTGAAAAGGTCAAACGTAAGGTGTTATGCAATAAGTATAGCAATGGAGGATTAAATATGATTTGCATCACCAATATGCAGAATTCCATGATACTGAATTGGGCAAAAAAGCTACCATCTACAGAACATCAAGAATGGAAAGAGATTCCGTTATTCTGCAACCCCTTGGCGGGAAATATGCCTTTGAAGGATCAGTGTCGTTGAAGCTGTTCACCGGAATAGACCTAATTGATAGCTCCTTCTGGCGTAGAGTGTTGTCGACGTGGATATCTCTTCAGGTAAATGAAAGGGAAGAAAACCAAAGTTGGAACGAACCCCTGTTTAACAATAACAGTTTCACGTTCAAAAGCAAACATCTATTTTTCCCGAAATGCATCTCGAAAGGCATTTTAAGAGTTAAAGACATGTTCAGGGGAAATAACTTAATGAGCCTTGAAGCATTTCGGGAGTTATATGGAACCAACCCAAGATACTACCTAGACTATAATATTATTACAAATGCTCTAAGGAGTCGAGGACTTAAACATGTTGGAGTAAACATAAATGAGCAACAGCTGAAAGTAATAAAATTTAGAGGATCCGAGATAGAACACATTTCAAGAAAAACATTTTATGAATTATTGCGTAGGGAAGAAGATTTCCACACTAAAAACATCTGGCAAAACAAATATGGAATACAAGTGACAGAACAAAATTGGGAAATCTGCCATAATAGCACAAAGGAAACAAGACTTAGGGCTTTGCAGTGGAAAATCCTGCATAATATTTATCCAACAAATATTCTATTAAATAAAATGGGCATCAAAGATACAAAAAACTGTGAAGAATGTGGAACCACCGACTTCTTAGAACATTTCTTTTTTACCTGCACAAATGTACAAAGAATGTGGCAGGACATTGAGAGCAGAGTAAATATACATTATAATACACATATATCTCTGAGTGAAGAAGTGGTTATGCTGGGACTAACAGAGAAAAACAAACACTGTCATAAGGAATTGCTATCATTTATTAATATGATAGTATTAATAGGCAAGCTGTCTATTTCCAAATTCAAGTATGGTAAAAAATCAAAACTTATTGACATATTCAACAGAGAAATCTCACTGAGAAAAATATATTTACCTTAGAAATCTTTAGATATCCCACCCCAATAGGATTATCCCTATATAAAGCAGCAATCACAGCAAACACATGTAGTGAGAAATCAGTACTGACATTGGTGAAAACTGGCAGTTATGTATATAAATATATCTATTATTATACATGTCCTTGTTTTCTTGGCCTATATATTAGGTTATGTCTGAAATAGATATAGATAGAGTAGATTGTTCATTAGACGCTATTTGGGAAAAAGATCACGTGTCTCGTTAGCAACTAACAACTGCACCCTATCTCTGTCTTGATGTAGTATTTTAACACTACCAATAACACATCTTCCTACAGAAACTATATATAATTACCAAAGTCATGAAAGCCAAAGCATTTGGGTTTGTTATTCAGTATTTAAAATTTGGCAACGGAGGATCATCGGGAGGAAAGCTCGAGGTAAGAGGGTCTAGCCCCGCCCTCCCTGTCGCGAGGTGACGCCCCAAGAAGCGGGTGGCTTCGTCACGCGGCGGGTCTGAGAGCGGACATCTCGGGGATCCCCGCCTTTTACACACATGGAATATCACAAACACATTTTGGAAAGACATAACTACGAAATTAAAAGACGAAACGATAAAGAAACGCACATTTACACAAAACAGTCTCTATCTCTGTATCCTTAGGATAGGTCTTTTTATTAACAAAGCCACCCTAGTACGAGACAACGTGCAAAATATCCTGGCCTCATTGGTGGCGACTAGACTCCCATCTGGAGTGGGCATGTGGGTTGCTCGCCTTGGGACTCCGTAAGGGAGCCAAGGAGGATAAGCTTAACTCTAACACAAGGAAAGCAAAGCATAAGGAAAAACCAGATAACCAACTAATCATCTTCTCCCAGCTTACATCAGGTTACACTATAGGCTATTATTATATCATATTGTATTGTAAGGCTTCGCACAATACTAGGTGAGTACTAACAATGAAGCGTCTAGAATAGGAACGAGCAGGGGAAAAAAAAAAAAAAAAAAAAAAAAAAAAAGGGGTCGTGGAAGAGGATTTCGTGGCGGATTCAGCTATACTGGCCAGCAAAATCAACAAAGAGGCAATCAACATTATGGCTCTTATGGTCGGGGACGATACGGGAACTTCTTCAACCAGAGAGGACAGCGATATGGCAACGATGAGGATACAACTAGTTAGGTCGAGGATGAAGAATGCATTCTGAGTTCGCAGGCTGTGTTTCGCATTCCTTGCACTATTGGGAGAAACATATTAAAAACAAAACTGTTGTTGATTGGATAAAAAATGGAGTACCTATTCAGAGTATGCTCTTCTCGCAGCCAGAGCCATTTGACTGTGCTAACAGAAAATTTAATACACAGGAATTCGAGTTTATCGATAAGGAAATACAAAACCTTGTCGCTGCGAAGTGTATTAAGAAGTGCAATTTATTAGATTTAGAAGTTGGGTACATTTCCCCTATCAATGTGGTGCCAAAAAAGGACTCCTATAGATTAGTTACTGATCTCCGTGTGATAAACAATCATTGCAATGCACCGAAATTTAGATATGAAGACATAGACGATGTGATTCAAACTCTTGTGCCTACAGATCATATGGTAACATTTGACATTAAAAATGGTTTTTTCCACATACCGATACAGGAATGCGATACAAAATATTTCTGTTTTAGGTGGAAAAAGGTAGTATACAGGTGGACTGTACTACCATTTGGAGCGAATATATCACCATACTATTTCTGCAAAGTGGTAAGGGCACTTGTAGGATATTTCAGAGAAAACGACATTCGTATGGTCTCCTATGTGGACGATTTTATAGTGGGTGCCGATCCGGATAACATTCAAAATGATAGAGATTTCATCTTGAACGAACTTTCCAATTTTGGATTTAGGATCAATTTCAATAAATCTGTGCTTGCCCCGTCTAACAGGGTCAAATACATTGGCTTTGTCATTGAGACCGATCCAGATTCAAATAGCATACGATTAAGCATACCCAAAGATCGTATTGTAAAGGTAAAATGGGATATTCGAAGAGTGCTTAAGGCTGGTAAAGTCTCTGCAAGGTTTTTTGGCAAGAATTACAGGACAACTGGTATCAATGACAAAGGCAGTGATTCCTACCAAACTGTTTTTGAGAAATGCATATAGACTTTTAAGTCAGAAATCAGATTGGCAGCACTTACTGGAATTGAATATTAATGTGGAAAAGGACTTAATATGGTGGCTTAGGGCATTGGATTACTGGAATGGTCGATCTTTTGAGTCAAAATGTACAGAAACTGTGACAATAGAGACGGATGCGTCTCAGGAAGGCTGGGGGGCCAAGCTTACAGAAGGTTCAGACAGTCAGGATTACGCTCAGGGTTTCTGGAGTTTATCCATGAGTCAAAGGCACTCAAACGAGAGGGAATTAATGGCAGTATATATGAGCCTAAAAGCGTTTCTTCCTTGCTACTAACCGACAATGTTACGACGGCAGCTTACATCAATTTTCAAGGTGGTGTAAGTCAAACTCTAACACAAACTGCAACAAATATATGGGCATTAATGTTGGAACACAACATAGAAGTGAAAGCAAAACATTTGAGTGGGAAAGAAAACTATGTGGCAGACTGTCTGAGCCGCCTGTCCAGCAAATACGAGTGGAGGCTCCATCCAAAACTATACAATTACATAGACAAAATATGGGGACCTCATACATGCGACCGTTTTGCTTCTTTCCTAACAACTCAGTGCGACAAATACAATTCTATACATGCAGACCCAATGTCCAGTGGAATAGATGCCATTTCTCAGATGGATTGGCAAAGGGAAAACAATTTTGTAAATCCCCCCATCAGAATGATGAATCTGGTGGTCCAAACTATAATGCAACAAAAAGCAACAGCAACAATAATTGCTCCAGTGTGGAGGGCAACATGGTGGTACCAGAGATTAAGACATATGTCCATGGCTCCTCCAATAAAACTTCCCAAAGCAAATCAGTTCTGTGTCCAGATGGGGTGACAAACACCAGAGCCTTTAAGGAACCTAAAGTGGCAATGGTTTGCTTGGAGGATCTGTGGTTAAACAAACTGAAAACTTTACACTGGCCTAAACCAGTATCAGAATGCTTTAAACATTTTATTGCCCAGTCCACATTGGATCAATACAATAGCTATGTTAACAAGTACAGGCAATTTTGTATGGACAAATATAATTGTTTTCCACCAGAATATGAGGTAAGACAGGCTTCTGTTGCCTCGTTTTTGCATACAACTGCTTTAACATCTCAAAGACCACAGTCATTAATTAAAGTGACTTGGGCAGCCATTGTACATTACTATGAGGCTATCAATTATGATATCAAATGTAGGGACCTATACAATTTGATGCATGCCATTGTTAAATCTCAGACAAAGATTCCCCAGGGTAGAACGCCTATTCCTGATATTGAACCTATCATAAACTTATTCAGAGAATGGGGGCTGAATGAGGCGCTTACAGGGGAAAAATTGAGACAAAAATGTTTGTCTCTTTTGTGTCTGACTGCCATATGTAGGCCGTCTGACTAGTCACCTAAGGTGGGTTTTCATAGAGATCAGGTTACTTTTAACGACGATGAAAGTGTCACCATAACGTTCTTTGGAATAAAGAATGACACGGATAGAAAGGGGTTTGAGGTCAGGTTGTCTCCCACGTCCGAGGAAATAAGTGACCCAGTAAAATGTTTGAAATCATACCTTGACAGAACCTCAACAGCTGATAGAGGTAGCGCTGGTCAGAAAACACCGGTATTTGTGTCACTTCACCCCCCATATAAGGCAATAGGGGTGTGTACTGTTTGTGCAGTTCTCAGAAAAACTCTGAGAGAGGCAGGCCTAGCGGAAGAATACACCGCGCGAAGCTTTCGTGCAGCTGGTGCCACGGCAGCGGTGAGGTCAGGTTGTGACCCAGAAGTCACAAGACAGATCGGGCGATGGAAGACACGGGATGTCTTTTATGAACATTATGTGTATCCAGGGTCAACTGAATCGATATCAAACAAAATAGTTAACTTAAGGGTGCTTAGATTGATTATTACAATTGACTGTATGATCCTATGTTTACCAATTCGATTGGTGGGCGGACATAACTTTAATTAGCGGGATAGGTTCCTGCCCTTGTTTTGGTTTGTCGTTTGTTTTGAAATTGAATTACTTGTATGCAATGAATCATGCAGTACCCACATATTATATGATCTTGGAGCTAAGAACGTTATGTCTTATACTTCAGTGGGTCATGCTAATCCTTCAGTACTGGGTTAAATCATTTGAGACATTCTTACATTTTAGCACTGTCATCTCTCTACTAATGGGCATATTATTGTTTTTATTTTTAATTCAATAAAACAATTTGTGTAAGACGCACAGCTTGACTTAAGTCTCTTGTGATCGATGTCAAGCAGTGCGTCGGAACTACTTTTCGTTCTCTCTAACACACAGGAAGTGTGTTAGAGCAACGCTTTTCCAAGTTGCAATGTTGTATTTTTATGATTATTATGATATAAATAGATGGTCATGGAGGTTATTAATGTTGGACTTGTAACTGGAAGAGTTGGGCATATTATTGTTTTTATTTTTAATTCAATAAAACAATTTGTGTAAGACGCACAGCTTGACTTAAGTCTTTTGTGACAGTTTTCAGAACACAGCTAGGACAACTATAATGATTAAAATTCCTTCACTTTTTCCCAGTAGGAAGGCTGGCAAATTATCCATATACTTCATGTTTCCTTTATTTAAAATGTAAATTTACACTTTGGCTGAAAGGCCAAAAAACAACAACAACAAAAAAATATTATGATCTTCTTCTTCTTCTTTCGTTCACCAATCTAAATCTGCAGATTTGTTCTTTTAATAAAATCTACGGTTTTCTGCAGTTCTGGCAGAGCACCATAGAGTTTGATATTCAGGTCGGTGGGTTGGGGCCAATATGTTTCTCGCAGTGCTGAGAGGAGTGTGCAGTTCTGCAATATATGCTCCGTGTTTTGAGGAGACTGGCTGCACTCGCATATGGCAGATGTTCCTATTTTGAACTTGGTGAACATGTGGTGGTGGAGCCTATTGTGACCAGTTCTTAGTCTGAACAATAGTACTTGATCCTCTCTGTTCAGGAGATGATATTTATCCTGTTGGTTTATTTGCTGCCGTCTGTTGTTTTTGATGAGGTTTTTCTTCTCATAGTAGTTTAGGAGGCACTGTGGCTGCTCCAGGCCGGAGCCCTCCTTGGCCAGTTGGTCTGCCTTCTCATTGCCTGGGACTCCACAATGTGATGGTATCCACTGTAGGACTATCCTGCTTCTATTTCCAAGCTGTGTAAAACATTTCTTCAGGTCGTTAAGCTTGCCAGCTTGAAGGGCCTCAAGGACTGATCTTGCATCTGTGAGGAAGACGATGTTGCTGTCCTCTACTTGAAGCTCTGTGGCAGCTGTCATGAGGGCTTTGGCTTCTGATCCATAATTATTGCAGAAGGTTCCAGTTGGCATGCTAATTGCCGTTCTTGTCGAGTCTGGATACTCTATATACACTCCGGCACCTCCGTTTGTTACAGCATTCTCAGCAGAGCCATCTGTGTAGACTCGAACCCATGATTCGCTTGGATACTTGTCATCAAGTAGGCCGAGTACAGCAGTTCTTCTTTCTACTTCACTTTGTTCTCCCTTGTTGAAGACACCATCAACGTCTGTGTGTATCTGGACTTGGGTCTCTGTCTCCTCCGTCCAAGGGGTCTGTTCAGGTACAGATGTCAGGGGGTGGGCAATCTGGGGAAGGTGTGATAGCTGTCTTCTTATTCGCTTTGCCTTGTGAATAAAGCTCGTACGTTTCAGCCTTCCCCTTGCCAGGTCTCCTAGCTTCTTTCATTGGGTGATTCTCTATGCTGTTGAATTTCTCTGCCTGGATTGCCACCCTGGTTTCTCTTCGTTCTGCAAGTGTTGCTATCTGGGTGATCTTCTCCATCTCCACAATGGGTGTTGACTTCATTGCTCCTGTGATGATGCGCAAAGCCTGGTTCTGAACTTTGTCTAACATCTGAAGGGCTGAGTTGGACGCTGAACTCCAGGCTGTTGAACCATATTCGAGGTGAGGGCGAATCCCTTGCTGATACACATTCTTGAGAATTCTTTCTGTCGCTCCCCATGATGTGCCGCTCAGTTTCCTCAATATGGCTAGCTTTCTTCTAGCTTTTGTCTCTGCCCTCTCGATGTGATTCCTCCATGAGAGCCTGGTGTCGAATGTGACTCCTAGATAGGTTGGTGCTTTGTCTTCCTTGAGTGATGTCCCATTGAGCTTGATGGCTCCAGCAGTCTGTTTTGGAGACAGGGTGAAAAGAGTAGTGGACGACTTCTCTTCGTTGACTGTGACACACCACTTTTTCGTCCATGCTAAGAGGATGTCAGTGGCTCTTTGTAGTCTTCTTGTGGCAACTGTGGCATGTTCTTCCGTACACCACATAACTAGGTCATCTGCATATAGAGCTGTACGTATTCCGCAGGGTAGTTCTTGAACTAGATCATTTATGAAGATCAGGAATAAGGTGGGTGATATTACTCCTCCCTGTGGCACACCGTGTCTCAGCAGTACCTTCTTGCTGTGACATCCATCCAGCTGGACTCTTGCTCTTCTGTTGTGTAGAAGGCTCTTGGTCCACTTGTACATGCTACCAGTCACTTTGTTGTCTCGCAGCTTCCTGAGTAGTCCGTCTTTCCAGACTTTGTCAAAGGCCTTTCGAAGGTCGATCCACACTGCTAATACTTGTTTCTTGTCCTGGAAGGCATCTTCAATGTCCTGTGACAGATAGGTTGCTTGATCCTCTGTGGAATAACACTGACGGAACCCTGCTTGCTGATCAGCCAGTAGGTGGTTGCTTTCCAGGTACCACTTCATTCTGTGGTTGACGATCCGTTCCATGGTCTTGCAGAGGCAGCTTGTCAAGCTTATTGGTCGATAGTTTCTTGCTGTTCCTTTGCCCTTTCCATTTTTGGGTATTGGGACCATGATTGCTTCTCGCCAGATCTGTGGTACTTCTCCAGTTTTCCAGCTGACGTTGAAGATCTCTAGTAATTTATTCAGAGCTCCGGATCCGAGTTTCTTGATCATCTCATTTGGTATTCCATCTGCACCTGGTGACTTCTGCAGTTTTAGTTTGCTAATGGCAAGGTCTAGTTCTTGCCGTGTGATCCTTGTGTTCATGACTTCTGGCTGGTCTCCTTCGTTTCTCTCCGGGGCCTTGTCATTTCTTGCCTCCTTTAACTTGCTTGTACTTACCTCTATGTTACAGTCCTTAGCAAACACATCTGCAAAAACATTCGCTGCTGTTTTCTTGGTTAGGGTCTTGCCATTCTCTTGCAAAGTGACTCTGATGTTACTATCTGTTCCTTCATCATTTAGAGCTTTAACCAGGTTCCATAGTTTCCTGCCGTCTTTTTCAAAGTTGAGGGAGGCTGTTTTCTCTTTCCAGCTCTTGCGTCGTGCCTGGAGCTTTCCTCTTTGAAATCTTGCCTTGGCTTGCTGGAGGGCATTGTGTTGCTGTTGTCCTGGGTTGTTTTCAGCCTGTATTCGTGCCTTTTCTACTTCTTGGTGGAGTTTGTCAAGATCCTTGTTCCAGTATGGTTTGTAGTTCTTTCGTGCTCCACGAGGTATTGTTTCCTTGGCAGCTTGAAGAATAGATGAGTTGAACTCTTGCACAATGGTGTTGATGTTTTTCCCTGTTGAAATTATACTTGTGGCAAGCACGCTTGTTCTGTGTCTGAACATCATCCAATTGGCCTTCTTGTAGTTCCATCTGGCAAGGGTGCTGCTGCTCTTTATTAGCTCGTTTTCCACCATGATGAAAACAGGGCGATGGTCACTTCCTCCAAGTTGTTTCCCCACAGTCCTTTTGATCTTCCAGTCCAGGTCTGGTGTATAGAAGGCTATATCCGGTGTTGAGGTGGTATGCCAGCATCTTGAGTAAAATGTAGGTGGGTCTGTGGGCTGATTTATGAGAAGCAGTCCTAACTCATCCTGCCATGTTTCAACCTCCTCACCTCTCTTGTCCATGTGTTCATAGCCCCAGCTTTGGGAGTGGCTGTTGAAGTCTCCACATGCTATTAGCCTACCTCTAAAGGGAATTGTATCCAGGGACATGGATCGGTCGTTTGGGCAGTAATAATTGAGGATGTGGAATTCCGTCTGATCTGTCCTGATGTGTAGTAGATGATATTCTGCTCCCTCCATTAGCACTTGAATCTGGCTTGCTCTGATGTTGTTTCTCACCAAGGTTAGAATTCCTCCTTTTCTTCTGTCTGTCCGGTCGTTTCTAAAGCACTAGTATCCTCTTACCTTGAAAGCAACGTCTTTGCTGAGGTGGGTTTCTTGGATGCAGCAGATACTTACTTTCTCCTCAAAAAGGATGTTTTCTAGCTCTAACTTCTTGCTGTATCCATCTTTCTTGCTGTTGACTCCTTCAGCATTCCAGTGCATTATCTTTAAAGGTTGCTCCTTATCTTTGATGGTTTGGCCAGTAGCATTCCTCTCCTGCCCCCCGGCTCCCCGGGGCAGTCGAGAGGGACCTCCAGTAGCTTGGGTGGGCCCCTTCGAGGCTGGGGGGCCCCTGGGGGGACTTCACAGGGCGAGCACCATGACGATAACTAACTGCAGACTTAGACATAATAGTGGAAAGGGTGCGTGGTATCTAGGTTAGGCGCCCTACTCTGGCCAGATACCTCCGTCTTCAGCTTATTTTGCTAGAGCAGAGTTTGCTTATGCTCGGCGAGATGGCTCGGCCACATTTGTTTCACACCCCTGGTGGTGTTACTAAAGCCCCCTCACCGGCGACAAGGAGTGACCTCGAGGGGGAATATTATGATAAATAATGTAAGACATTTAAAATTTAAATCATATATACAAAATAGGGAGAGTAAAATTAACAAGAGATAGAATCGATGATGGACAATTTACTTCAGTGATATGCTCTTCATCTTTACACTAATAAATCGCTGTCAAAACTTCATCATACAGTAAACTCTTTAGCCACAAATGTTCTGTCTTATCTCTTAGGTCTACATCTGTGTCTATACTATATATATTTGTGGACTTGAGATTTTTCGTTGCAAAAGGCTTCTGAACCACTCAACACTCAGACTTCAAATTTTATATGGTGCATCAGAATGGATGTAAGGGTGCACAGTTTTTAATAGAAGTCTCAAATCGGTGTAGTTTTTTTTATTGGAAATTTATTGTTTCGCCATCATTTAGATCTATTTCGAGTCACGGTTCGCCATTTTAAGGTTTCGTTATCACTTCCTGCGATGTGTTCACTATCAAACACACTAACCCGTGCGCAAATCATGCTGTTGTATGGGATGCGCAGGGTGTCAACTCACAAAGGCAGAGCAGTAAGACTTATTTAAAAACAAACAAACAAAAATAAAATAAACAATATAGGAACAGGCCAGATGAAGCAGGTCCATAATAACCACCCAGAACTGAAACCAATATTCAAACCGATTTATCCCGGGCAGGGCCGGGGACCTCAGCTAGTTATCAATATCACACTTGAACACTGTTTTGTGGACTAAGATGACATTTCCCTTGACTACACCCAAAAGATTATCTCTGACAGTCTAATATCCGTTTTAGACAAGAATTCTTTCATTTGACAATATAAATTTTTACATAGTGTGTGGAGTGTCTAGTAATGCCTAATATGCAACATATGGTCCTTTGACATGAATACTGCAAAGTTATAAAGTAAAATAGATGAGATCATGAAAAGACATCTAGCTCCTAAAAATGTGGGCTGCTCCCAAATCTCATTCCTTCATAGCATGGCTCATACTTACTTAAACCATTCAGATTGGCAATCTTTTCTATGGCATTTGTTGAAAGAGACAACCTCCTGTGGGAAGAAAGGAAAATGCAAAGTATAAGTTTAAATACTTTTATTGTCACCAGAAATGTCGAAGATCTATAGGCGTCTACTTCATCATTTGTGAAAAGTGAGAAATAATGAACTTCATACGGCTTGAGAATACACTATATCCATTAAAAGCTCTATGTGCTGTGAATAACCAGAATATTTCAAATACAAAATAAACAGTTAATTTGACATGAAACACAGCTTTATACATACTCGCAATTTGTGAGTGTTGATAATGATGCATCCATTTTTTCAATTGGTGGGCAGATGCCAATTAATTTCACTTCAGCACACTCACTGGCCTTTCCATTTTTCTCCTCCTGTATGCAGATGTAAAGAAGATGGAGGTACAATAAAATAAAAATTTGTGAACAATTAAACATCTTGAAAACAACAACCAAAACACAAATAAATTTTGGCACTAAAGGAGACTATCAAAATGTTCAATTTATATATATTAGCTTTATTTTATAGAAAAGTTCTATTTCGGGGACATTTATTTCGAAAACATTTTTAATTGTTAACCTTTTCACTGATAAGTCAATATCTAGAGGTAGACAATACAATACAAGCAACAATTAAAATGCACTTACAAATTTAGCAAGAGCTTCCTTTATTGTGGTGCCCTTGGACTGTGAAAAAATGATGTTGAAATTAAGACAGTAAAGTATACATGTATCATTATAAAATGGTGCACTTGTAGAATGAAGAAGGGGAGAGAGACAGACAAACAAATGGAGATCACAATGTAATTAGGCCTATATGTCCAATACATGTACATATATATATCAAGTAATAGCAGCTGGAATAATACATCCCTTTATCATCTTTACTGTAAAGAAATGAATTATAAATTTGCTTTAGTAACATACAACTTGGGCTCAATATTGTATGGGATTTTACAGATCTGGATGTATTATAATATTTATATTTAGGGCCCAGATTGGTGGCTCTTCACCTAATTGTTACCTATGCATCATACTAAAACACTCCTCACTGCCCACTGTGATGCATGACAAATAGGTGGCCAGCCACCAGTTTGGCGCTAACGCCTGCCTGGGTCTGGCTCACCCCTATATTAATTACTGTTATATCTTATCATATTCTATAAGTTAATATAAACAACAACAACAAAAATAAAAATAAATAAAGGGCAGGTGATACACACTCTTCTGTTCAACTGAAAGAAAGCCTCTACCTAAACAAAGAAGGCGCCATAATACATATTCCAAAGTGATTGAAGTGAGTATAATAATATCATTCATGCAAACATCAAACAGTGCATGCAATAAGGCATGACGTTTCTCTAATAATGGCAATCTGTTTGATTCATTGTCTTTCATAGATGAACACAAAGCTGAAAAGCCCAAACAAAAACAAACCATTCTGAAATGTAGTTGATTCTGCTACGCCACAAACCAATATGCAATGTTGACATCAATGGAATTCCGCTTTCAAGAACCAAGCAGGTGCTTCCTAGTTGCCATGACACATTTTGTGCGTTATTAAAAATGCAAGTTTAGTGTACTAAATTATGTGGGGAAAAACATAGAAAGTGACTGCCAGCTATAATTCAGTATCAAATTCCTTGAATATATGATATTTAATAAAAGAAGATTGTTTAATACAAACTTCACGGTCTGGAGAACTAGTCGTCCGGATATTATAGTGGAGAGAACGCTTACTGTTCAGATGAATTGTCCGGATACTAAGTTTAATTAACAATGAAGAAAGGCAGTACCGGAGCAAATCAATGTTTACCAACATGGAGGTGTCGCCGCAAAATTTGAAATAAAAATGAAGGTTTTACGTTGACTTTCAAGAGTTTTGGATATGGATTCAACGGCATTCACTGTTTTTTCAAGACCTCGATGGTAATGAAAAGAATATGGTATTTTGGGGTTTGTCAGAAGCTCGTTCCTCGAATATCGTTTTATCTGTTAGTCATCTCGATAGATCTAGATCTAGATCTAGATCTAGATTCTAATTCTAAATTCACTAAATCCACATCACATCTAGGCCTACCTAGCGATCATAACGTTTTGTCGCCTGGGGCGGCCAAACGCCAGCTGTTTTCATCATAAGACTTTCTAACGTGATAAAGCATTTCCCACGCCCCGGCCACCCAGTCAAGATACTCAGCCTATGCCCAACCTAGTTTGTACTCATAGTTTTATTAGACTCTAGAAGACTAGATCTAGATCAGATCTATTCTAGGCCTATTTAAATTCTTTTTTCTTTTATTTGTTGTCTGTCATGTTTAACTTTCAGTATTCACATTGGTGTTGAAAACAATTAGGCCTATTTCTTAATCACTTTCAGTGTGGCACATGACATGCGCAAGCTGAGAGATGTGTCCAGTCCACACATATTGACACATGCCACAGGAGGTCTCAGATCCCTCTATAAAAATATTGGAGATGAAACAAACCACTCTTGGAACATGAAGAATGATACTGGTAAGTGTAGGAGCATCTCTTTTCACCCTTAAATTAACTACATATGTGCTCTTGTAGTCTGCAGTTTCAGGGCTCCCACTCTTCTGTCTTCAGCGGAAATCCGCGGTGGAAGAGATCAGCGGTAATTTTCCGATGTCCCGGTGTATGGTCCATTATATCAAATTTATGCGCAGAATATGGTCAACCATTGAAAATTTGCGCTCCGCATAGCATTGATTTCAGATGTTTTTTTCTCAGTTGAGTAGGAGCCCTGAGTTTATGAAGTAAGCTACCAGTATGAAATATTAGTCATGCACATAAACTGGGGAGAACAACCATTCACTTGTGTGTGAGCATGCTGCAATCTTGGGCACTTGTCGTTAAGTGGGGTCCCAGCGCTGTGTCTGCCATCTTACCTGAGTTTGGCCAGATTCGATACCATATGAATTCTGCGTGTCAGTGGATTCGATAAGTAGCGGTGAGGCGGAAAGAAAACAAATGACTGCATTCTGATTAGGCCTGGGTTTTTTTTCCTTGCTTTTTCTTGCTATATATAAAATATATATAAGCGGCGGTGAGACGGAAAGAAAGTGAGCGAAGAAAGTGAATGACAGTGCATTCTGATTGATTAGTGTTTTTTTTTTCCCTTTCTTTTCAAACCTTGGAAAGAGAGAGCCTGTTTTTGTTGTTTGCATTTGGTGGCAGTTGCATATTTGTCCTTGACTACGACTGCTGAGCAGAACCCAGCCGTGCATACAAAGTGTTAAATGCACAGAAATGCACACACTATTCTCATTTTCAGTTGGTGACAGTTGTACATTTCGCCTTGGCTATGACTGCCAAGCAGAACCCGCCATACATAGTAATGCGTTCAATGTACAGAAATGCACACATAATATATATTTGTCAAGTATATTCTCTTGTTTGCAGTTGGTGGCAGTTGTTGTACATTTCGCCTTGGCTGCGACTGCCGAGCAGAACTCAGCCATACATAGTAAAGTGTTCAATGCGCAGAAATACGCACATAATATATATTTGTATATATTCTCTTGTTTGCAGTTGGTGGCAGTTGTACATTTCGCCTTGGCTACGACTGCCGAGCAGAAGCCAGCCGTACATAGTAAAGCGTTAAATGCACAGAAATGCACATAATATATCGTACATTCAGCCTTGGCTTGCACAGAAATGCACATAATATATCGTACATTCAGCCTTGGCTACGACTACCGAGCAGAACACAGCAGTACATAGTAAAGCGTTAAATGCACAGAAATGCACATATTGCGGTTGGTAGCAGCTGTACATTTCGCCTTGGCTACGACTGCCAAGCAGAACCCAGCCGTACATAGTAAAGCGTTAAATGCATAGAAAAGAAATGCACATAATATATATCGTACATTCAGCCTTGGCTACAACTGCCGAGCAGAACTCAGCCGTATATAGTAAAGTGTTAAATGCACAGAAATGCACATATTGCGGTTGGTAGCAGCTGTACATTTTGCCGTGGCTACGACTGCCGAGCAGAACCCAGCTGTACATAGTTAAGAGGTTTAAATGCACAGAAATGCACATAGATCTATATAAAGTATATTCTCGTTTTCAGTTGGTGACAGTTGTACATTTCACCTTGGCTACGACTGCCGAGCAGAACCCAGCCATACATAGTAATGCGTTAAATGCACAGAAATGCTCATCATAATATATATTTGTATATATATATTCTCTTGTTTGCAGTTGTACATTTAGCCTTGAAACAGAACCCAGTCAGCGTTAACTGCACGTAGACCCCGGGATAAATCATTAGTTTCAGTTCTGGGTGATTATATTATATATATATAAAGGCTTCACCATGTCCGTTACTTCATATTTACCTTGTTGTTGTTGTTGTTCATTTGTTTTTAGATGAGTCTTACTGCTTTCCCTCCAACGAACCCTGTCAATCACTCGTAAAACAGCATTGACTTGTGTACGGGTCAGTGTGATTCATAGTGAACACACTGCAGGAAATGGTAATGCCAGGTGTTCTTGGAAAAGAAAGGATTGGGGCGAAAATAGCGACATAAAGTAAAGTAAAAAAAATACTTCCCTGCATTTTCAGGTCTCCAAATATAAAAAGAAAAAACCTTCTGCAGGTCAAAAGGAAGGCACGTGTAAAATTTCACACAAATCTGAGTTGACTGAGCGGTGGTGGGGCTTGTTAAAAGTCTCACGAGTTTTTTTTGTAATATATAAGATTGTATAGTGGAGAACAGTTAAACCGAAAATGGGTAAACCGAAAGAAAGTACGAATCCCTGAATTTTTGCCTATTTATCTTTGTTAACAAACTAGCACTAAATCGAAATTGTCCTATAGTTGAACGGAAGTTGCTGAATTCAGTGGCGTCAGTCCATTGTGATTTTTGCCATAGGCTGAGACAGGTTACCGTATCATCTGCCGCCCCTTCAGAAAAAGAAAATCCTGAGCAGAGCATACTTTATTCTGCCAGGTCGTAAAGGCCTACATGGGAGCGGCAGCACTACATGGGTAGGGGGAGAGGAGGCCTACAGCCTCGTTGGACTGAAATTAGACGGCAGCTGGCAAGAAGTTGGGGCATCGCGAGTGACCTTTGGTGTAAAATGTATGACATCGGAGGCGATACAGTGTACTAGCGACCGCGGACAGCGTAGTTCAAGGCATCGTGTGCGGTAACGGTAACGAGATCAGCAAGACGACAGTTCTGTACTGGCCGCCCATATTCATGTCCCTAGGTCTGAGCAATCGCCCATCCTCATCCTCAGTCAAAAGCAGAGAGCAATGGAGGTTGTGTTATTCTCTTGTTTAAATGCACTTACCTTTGTCCTCTTCGATAGTGATTTGGGCGACCTCTATTGAAACTGGCATTTTTCAAGCCTCCTATCGGTAAACTGAAACTCTCTCTAAACCGAAAACAAACCTGTGGTCGCGCTGATTTCGGTTTAACTGTTGTCTACTGTATAATATTAATATATTACCATCAGACCTCAGCTCTACACTGAAAGGCTTATGATGCAGGCTAGTCATATGAGAGGCAAGAAAGTGCAATAATTACAGTTTTCCTTAATGTCCTGCACACTTCATCAACCTGAATGGGATGAAAAAAGGATTAGAGAAGAAAATAGCGTAAGTGAATCAATGAGGACAAGCTGTGGACCCACATGTTGGGACCTGACAAGTCACAGGAGATCAAGTCTAGAAATAAAAAAGTCTATCATTTATTGCCACGACTTCCGTGGTCTTATAGACATCCCTGTGATGTACACAGGTAAGTCTGGCAACTGTCCCATTACAAGAAGCCTTCAAAATACACAAAAAAATGAATGGGATGAAAAAAGGATTAGAGAAGGAAATAGCGATCATGAACCTGAAACTATGGCAGATTACGCCAGAGCTAAGGCAAGGAATACCACTGGGACAAATGCATAAGAATATTATTTGGAAAGGCAGCCCTGTGGGTTTTTACTGTATCTCTCTCACCACATGAACTCATCCAAATGGCCAGGAAGCATAGTGTTGTGCACCTCAGCTATCTGTTTGAACCGTCGTTTACAGTTTTTTCCAGAAACACTCAGCGTAATTGGTGGTGCAGGCACCCGTCACGGTATCCACGAAGTCCCACTTATGAAAGACAACAAAATGTTGCAAGGCAGGCTGGACTGTAAGAGTTGTAATTATCGTTGTAAGATGGCAACCCATCCTAATGTATGATGCTGCCAGGGGCAATTCTCTGAGTTATAAACGGCAGCAGAGTAGCAGCAGACTTGTCAGGAATTAGTTAGAGAAATCCCTCTCCTGTGGCAGGGCAGATGCCACCAAAGACCCACTGTTGCTCCACAACATGTCCAACATTATTTTTCCGTTAAATTGCTATTAAGCTCTCTGAATCAGTTTCAATAACCCGGCCAAGTCCCCCAATCTGATACAGATTATTATGATTATTGCTTAAGTGGTCAGAACAGATATCTCGAAAGTAGCTGTATCAGTGGACAATGGTGGACCATGCCAGGTTGGTATGCTGAGTCTCTCTCTCTCTCTTACTCTTTATCGCATCTCCTTCCCTCTCTCTCTCTGTCACATTTATTAATTTTTGCTCTCCCTCTCTCTCCATTCTCGCCCTTCTTCTCTCTCTCTGTTATTCATTTCAGCCCTTGTTCTCTCTCTCGTATTCATTATCGCATTTCCTTCCCTCTCTCTCTCTCTCTCTGTCACATTCATTCATTTTTGCTCTCCTTCTCTTTCTCTCTCTCTCTCTCCATTCTCGCCTTTCTTCTCTCTCTCTCTCTCTCTCTCTGTCTCTCTCATTCATTTCTGCTCTCCTTCTCTTTCTTTCATTCATTCATTCTCACTCTCACTCTCCTTATTGTAGATGTGACGGTCAATTCAAAATATACTGAAGAATCATGCAAATAAGGTTTGAAAAAAAGTTTTTAAAAAAAACTTCACTTTCAGTGCCTTAAAAATTTCACTTTCACTGCCAGCAACACAATCAAAGCTGTTCATTTTCACATGCAAAGTGCCAGCTGCAGTTCTTTCCGCCTCACCGCCGCTTATCGAATCCACTGACACACTGATTACAGTATCGAATCCGGCCAAACTCAGGTAAAATGGCAGACGCAGCTCCGGGACCCCACTTAACGACAAGTGCCCAATCTTGTGACTTAGTGTGTAAGTAAGTTTGTGATTATACTCGCAACTAAAAGCAATAATCACACCAGTCAGTTTGGGAATCTAGTGTTATCAGCCATTGATCCGTTATGGAGAACAAAGCCGGAAGAAATGAAACATTCATATAATTATAATGTATAGTTTTCAGTTCAAATTCAGGACTGTACTCTATATTATCCCAGTAATGGTTTTTATCTGTCTCCACATCAGTGCATTTTGAGAAAACTTTACTAATGTTGCAACAACTTTTTAACTCTTTAAAATCTACCCAGCAATGAGATACCTTCACTGTTTTCACAGGAATGATTGATTATACACATTGTAATGATATCTTATGGCCTTATGGCTTATCTCGATTTTTGTATAAAGTGGGGATAGAATGAAAGAGTACTGAGCTAACATGTAGGTAAACGTTTTTTTTTTTTTATCATTGCAGGTAGAAAACATTACAGAAGCCAAGGTGGACAATTTGTGGCTGAGCCAAACATGATGCTGGCAGATCGGTATTGTGTGCAATCCTGTATTGAAGCTGGTGGTCAGTCAGCTGCCCTAGTTAAAGCACAGGTAAATAGAAAATACGTAATTATTATGTGTAAAGGAGATTACTTATTAGGTCATAAAATATGTTTCAACACTCATTTAAAAGTTATGTAAATGTAAAAAAATCTAAGCAGTTGGGAATGGTAAATTGATTGGCACTATGAGGATTTTACACCAAAATTGGTATGCACTGCAGTGAGCACATCAAATGTTTAAAATTGCTTTTTTCAAAAAAAATTTTTAAGTCATGATTTCATACATCAGACTGCATTACCAGACTATCTATCTTTCTGATGAAGCAGAAACAGGTGCGCCATGAATGACATGCTGTAAGGCAACTCTAGATTTTGTTTGCAACACACTGAAATATCTGTGTTTGCTGTGTATCCATTTCACCAGGACTGTTACCAGCAAATGATGCCGGTTGTGATCAAGATAACACACAAATCATATCTGGCAGTGGGACTGAAGGAAGTGGATACTTTGAGAAGGCTGAATGGAGCAGATCCTGGGGGAAACTCACATACTGTCAGACTTCTGGTAACAATAAAAGGATTATAAATTATTTATTTGTTCACTTGTTTAAATTAAACAAGATGAGTTTTTAATAGAAGTTTGTAAACTTTTTTTCAAAGAAGAAAGTTGTGAGATGATAATGAACCCAACTTCTTCCTTTAGTCTTTCTCTTATTTCCCTGTTCATCTACATATCTCGAATGATTTAACCAACACATTTACATCATTTCTTCCTCTTCAAGTTTAGTGTGAGTTGTTTTCTTTACTGCCTAAACATGGTTCTCTTGCTATTTTTAACTCTTCAGAATGCATTTATGATAAGAGATCATGTTTGTCTGGTGTTTCCCTTCCTCAATCCCACACCACTCACTGATGTCTTAGCCATCAAGGGATTTAATGAAGAGCAGGTGAGATGGAGTAGAAATTGTATTTTGAGAAGATTAATCTTATCCTAACATGTTAATGAATTCTGCCTATCCCACTTGTGAAAATCGAAGTCTAAACTGACAGACCAGTCAGGATTAATGGGAGACTTAGGCAAAAAAATTTGTCCAATATGGCAGCACTGATGACTAATTAATGGAATTGCTTGGATTCTCCTTGTGGTCACCTGACAAATGAATACAATGGTAAGAAAATATGAGAAAGTTCTGAAGAAACCAAATTTCCCAGTGCTTCTGACAAGTGTTTACATAAGAACCTGAAAACTGTTACCAACTGCTTGTTATATGACTTGGTGGGGGAAGATCCCAAGCAACTGTACTGTCTGTCATATTCAGTTATATTTTGAAAGGTCACTGGATTGTTCTGAATATGGGTGATTTCATATGACTTGAACTCCAGGACAGTCTCCATACAGCTACCATACACAGTGAAAATTGCCCAGAATGCTGCTTCCCATTTGTCATGCATTTTTCAGTCTTTACCTGGGAAAATGAGATTGTCAATTAGCAGTTCTGATTTGCTGGTTTTAAATACATAATGGACCACAGCAAATACATTACAAGTAAATGGTTAGTCATTCTGTTGACATAGAGTACAAGTTATGTACTATGTAAGACCCACTACACTGGTTAGCAGCAATGCAATTTTACTTTTCATTCTTCAGACTTGGTCAGCAATCAAGAAGATCAGTGTTCGCCTCCTCTCAGTACTGGCTTTCTTGAGATGTCAGAACACAATTCATGCAGACATCAAGCCGGATAACATTTTGGTTAATATTGGTCAGTATGTTTAAGCATCATTGTTCAAAAGTGTTATAACTACATTGTGACCATCATGATTTACACTTAAGATCTGCTCACTTAAATACAAAGGTAGCCTACAGAAAAAGGAACAAGCTGCAACAATAGTGGAGCTGCTGCTACTGCTCCTCTTCATATGTCACATTTTATTAAATAATCGTCATGTTTTTAATCATTTCAATTTGGGACCATATCTATGGACTTCTTAACATTTCGCCTAGTTTGAGTTGGCATTTTTTCTCGGTAGACAAATTGGGAAAACTGTTATTTCATTATTATTATGTTTTTTTTTTTTGTTTTGAATATTCTACAACAGTAGAATGACAGGAACAAATGGGAAGTGTTTTGTTTCAGTGATAGTTTATGTTGCTCGTAAGAACTCTAGACAAAATCAGTAAATGCTGTGCTCTTTATCTATGGAAAGAGCCTGTTGAACCTGTTACCATGTGATTTATTCACTTATAGTTTTGTCTGTTCAGGTAATGACCTTGACACAGTGACCTTGATTGATTTTGGCAATGCCATTCATCACACACACAGGGAAGTTTCTCTCTACTACACAGACTTTGAACTGCAAACATTGCCTTACAGAGCTCCAGAGGTAATGTCCTGAACTTCTTTTAACCCTCACCCTGCCAGGAGCGTCGAAGTATGGCATTGACTTTCCATGCATTCACTCTACACGGGTGTACCAATATGGCAGGGTCAAGCTGACCGCGCAGCGCGCAAGCTGTATTTTCACGCATCGGGTCACTGTCCTGTTCGAGACATAACTACCATCTTATTGCTCAATGTGTCTCTTCTAAATCAATGGCATTGTGACAAGGACATGTTAACCAGAGAAACACTGGTCAGAATCATGACACTGAGCTTTCAAAGGCTCTCCCCACACTGCCAAAAGGTGTAACATCGACATGCAAAATTTGCAATATTATCTCATTTTCTCACAAGCTGACCATTATCTAGAGTTGTCTGTATCTAAGAACCAATCAGAAACAAGCTCTGAAGTGACATTTGCCCCAAATGCCCACATTGGTTCATTAGATGTGTCAATCAGGATGAAACCATTTGTTTAGGGCGGGGGGGGGGGGGGGGGGGGGAGCTAGTTATCATGCTTTGTTCTCACGAAAATTACACCTGTCAGTTTGGTATCATAAGTCAGATTATTGGTTAGAGATTTACTACAGACAACGGTTTTACTAGTTAATTCATTATCAAGCATGATAAGGCACAGCAGCGAATGTTTTCATATCGATCAAATACAAACCAAACCACGTGGACAGCAGTAGTGTGGCCCTCGCACATCGGCCGGGGTCAGTGCGACCCAGATAAGATAATCCGTGAGTAAGGCCACTGACTGGACGGTGGGCTTTGAGCCGTCGCGAGCAGGGTGTGGGTTAAGACCAGGCAGGAGGGATTGTTGAGAGTAGGAAATGGATTGCTATGATGACTATAGAAAACATAAATTATTTTAACTTTTGCATACTTTCGTGCAAGACTGGGTGAGTGGATTGTTATAGACATCGCACTATACAAATTTGTGTGAGGTTAAAAAAAAAAGTGGACTGACAATAACCTAGTAAAATATGTTGTCAAGTTAGTCATCAAGATCAGCTTTCTTTTGGTAATTCACGAAGCGAAAAAAAGAGTGAGAATCAGGACAGGACTTTACTTTAAATGCAATTGTCAGAACACCAAGTTCTTTTTGGTAGTGATGTGCACTCTTTTCAGAGATAAATCGCTTATAATATGAGTGGACACTATATCTATCTTTCAATTCTTTGGAGAAATTGAGCCAAATGAAAGAATAATTATTTAACAGTGTGGGCTACAACCTGCTCATTTGACATAGTTTCTTACTGAGCAATGATTGCCTGACTTATCTATATGCACATTATAATGATCCTCTTTACTATTTGGAAATGTTAGAGAGACTTAAGTTAGTTCATATTTGACTTTGTAAAGGTACTTCTGGGCAATCCCTTCAGTGTGGAGGTGGACATGTGGTCACTAGGTTGTGTATTGGCTGAGCTGTATACTGGACATCCTTTGTTTCTAGGCTCTAACAGAAGTGACATACTGAGAAAGGTTAGCTGTGTTCATGAGGTGTTTTTCATTTTCATGTTGGCTATGGCAGTTTTATTTATATCATACATGGGAGAAATTATTTGCCATTTGATCAGTTTTTGCTGGTCTCAGGACTGTATACAAAGGGCTGTTATTGAATATATACGCAAATAGGTTTGTCTCTGTCAGTGTCAGTACTTGAAATTTACTGTGAAAATATGAAAAATTGTGTTATTTTTGAAGAGTGTGGAATATCAGTGTGTACTTCCTTATCATTCCAAGACCTATATGGTATGGCTTGAAAGACTTGCAAGAAAAATGAATGGTTAACTAACAACTGAGTCAAAATAAGAGTTTTTTAATCTAATTGACCTAATTCACTACCTGATGATAGAGTAATGTGTGATCATTGTGAGATATGAAGAAATCTACAGAAACCTTTTCCATACAGCTGAATAAACATCACTGCACTGGCCTGCACTGAACACAGCTGTGTTAAGTGCTTAAACTTGGTAGTGACATACAGCATCCTGGATAATGTGACAGTGGGTTATCAACATTTGTATATTGCAGATGCTTACAGTATTAGGCCCATTACCTATGGATATGTGTGTGAGGGGCAAGTTCCACACAGAAGCAGAAACTGTCATGCACTCAACTAAAGGACTACACAAAGTTGGAAGTGGTAAATATGAATCATTGCAGCTGTTGTGCAAACCCAACCGCCATTGTGATTAGCCAATCACTGATTGGAGAATTTAAAGGACTTGAGTTTGAATAATATCAGGGGACTTGAGTACTCTGTAAAACAAAATCCAGCTTGAACCTGTCTTGGAAAATACATGGGTGCCAGACCTCCGGTATATACAGGATTTCCGGTTTCGCTATGTATCAAAAAAAAAAATTTCCGGTTTCGCTATGTGGAGAACTGAAAAACAAAAAAGAACAAAAACCTGGTTAAAACAAAAAAGCGCAAGCGAGCGTTCGAGATATCGGCCTAATTTGCGTTTATTTTTAGCATCTACATTGTCCGAAGGCGTATCGTCAGCACAGGGCTACAGTCGTGTTCAGGCTGACTCGCAGTTTTAGGCTAGATCAGGTGCTTCACATACACCAGCAGCTCTTCATCGCGCTGACATAACGCGAACTTGAACGTGAGCGAAGGGACAAAGGGTCACGTATTGTGTCCGGTCAAGACCCACTTGTAAGTTCCGTGTATTATTTGAGTGGTCGTTGTCAATCATGTTTTGCGCTGTCTTCGTCCCGTGTGTCAGGCCTACGCCAGAATTAATGCATTAGACGCCTGCAGTGGTAGATCTACGAACGTTTATTATCGATTGACAATGGATGCTTTCGTTTGGAATACCCGGTCGCTTGGTTCCGCGTGTACTGTGAACGTGTTGTGCGGACTGATTTGGCGTTTTACTACTGTTACGCAAAAACCTAGAATCTAGATCAAGGTCGAGCATGCCGTCTAGATCTGACGGCCTACCGATACACTTTGTACGGCTAGTTTACAAAGGCCTCAGATTGTTCTACTTTTTTAGTTTTCCGGCATCAAAATCATTGGCATCGCCGGATTTCACTTCATTCAGTCCAATAAACGCAAGCGTGAGTGAGGCCTATAGGTCTGACGATTCTATTATAACCATGGGAGCCGTAAGCAGTGCGAGTCAAGCAACGGCATACTGCTAAAGCCTTATTTTCACGTGTACGGAAACGAAAACGTCAAACCTCCATTAAGAACCAGTACATGTAGGGCTGTTTCGCTGCTTGATGGGTTTTTGACATTTCCGTTGCTGTTTTCATTTCCGTACAAAGGAAAACCCAGCTTAGTGGTGTTGAATTGAAAGGGAGACAACAGGATCTATTTTATTGGCTCAAGAGACACAAATAATACATGTAGTAATAGACACGTACAAAGCAGTAGTTACATGACTTGTATAGTCCGTTGTGTGTTTGTGATAGGATTTACAAACTTATTGGAGAATTTTTCCCACATTCAAAATTAAGTAGGAAATATATTCATCTTATAGAACTAGAACAAAAACTGCTGCAGTCACACACATTTTACATGAACAAGGAAGATTGTAGGTGTGCACAAATACTTAGTAAAGTGTTTTGTTCTCTGATACATATATTTGAAAATTGCCTTTGTATATATCATTGGTGCACTCGATTTAGGTGTCATTTAGTTTGTAGGTCTGTTGTTTTATCACTGCGTTGCTCAGTATCCACGTTGCTGGCACCCATGAAAATATAAAAATGTAGCAATGCCAATGAAAATTTTTTTTTGCACCTTTGATGAATAAAACAGATTATATCAAAAGCCCTATCTTTTATAAGAAAAATGCTTTTTACCTTTTTAAAATCCATCAATAAATAACAAAGTTACGTTCGTTTAAAGTTTTGAAAAATCAGATTGCCTGTATATAGTAAAAAATGGCCAAAAAGTGGCAACAAAATCGCCACTTTTTCGTCAACTTTTTAGCCTATTTCAGTCAGTTTGGGTACTGCATGTATGAAACTTGGCATCTTTGTGGGAAATTGAATGGGCAATGTGCTGGTACCATTAGAATTCTTTTACCTTTATTACTTTTTCTAAAACTGTAAGATTTGTAGCCATTCTTTAATTAATCGAAAATTACTCCTTCACATTATAGTAACCTTTGTTCACTTTTACCCCCCAAAATTCCCACTTTCACTTGCAGTTGCAGTGTGAAAGTAACATAAATACATGTATTTAAAAAGAATGCACACAGGCTTAGCAGCGTATTCTTTATTATAGACATCTAAAATATAATTTTCCACCTTAATTTTAAGTATATTGTATTTGAATGGACTTTGCATTCTATATTATCCATGACCGTCCTCGTTGCCGTGGCTCATATTCGAGCTCAGTCTCTAGAACGCTTAGCCTTGACACACTGTGAATGTCTTTTCCTGCTGGCCATTTAAAAATTCCAATACCCTTTCCAAGTTCTGCAAAGTCCACAATTACTTCCTCTCCTTTGGTGCTGTCTGTCGTCACATGTGCTGAGAAGAGAAAACATCAGCAAAGGCAAATTATAAAATGATATCCAGCTAGGAAACATATTTTACTTTATCCATACTTTCAATGTATCATTCTACATGTAATTAGTTTGTTGATATCATTTTTGGCATTTTGATGATGTCTTTTCTTAACTGGAGGACAAGTCCGTTTGTAATAATAATACATGTATTGTGAAGATTGGGCTCGCTGTATTTTTCTATTAAAATATCTCTATCCATGATGAACTGGAAAAGGGGGGAAAATACAAAATGATCCTTTTACTGTGGGTGTATTACTATAACTCAGGTGTATAATTTACAAATAAACATGACAAATTATACTGCTGTGAATAAAATTGGAGCGCAGAGCATAATTAGATCTATAACTCACCGAGACAATAACATTGTGTAGGACCTATACTACGCTCAACATACTTAGACAACTCAAAAGAGGCGCGTTCATTAATTGGGGGAGGAGAGGATTGAACTTCGATGTTTCAGAACTCATCAGACATGTCATTTGATTTGGTAGTGACCTTAATATCATATAGATCTAATTTTTCTGCCAAAAACATTATCAAAGTTAAAAACCAAAGTTTTAAGCCAGTACTGTTGTCTTTGCCAGTATCAGTACTCATGTTTCACCAACCTATCACCAACCAAAAACAATGTGCCCCAGATAAGGTAAACTCGCCCCAGTCAAGCTGTTTTTAGCAGCCAATGGAATTGCACGTAGCGATCATTCCTCGCTTGCATGCACTGCGCTGGGTCACGACTGCCGCCCATCAATGGCCTTGCTTTTTTAGGACCGGCTTTTCTTGTGACCCAACAAGAATTAAAAAATTATTGCAGTGAGAAATACATCACATAAATCATTGAAATTTTACACAAAGATAAAGAAAGGTTGCTTTCTTACCTTCTCGTTGTCCCAGCTGTAACTCCCTTTATCTTCCGAAATACACACATGAATGTGAAAAAGAATAAACGATTTCAATGGGTTCTGAACATTGTACGATGACGAACATCAACATGTGACCAGTTTGACCTTTTTTCTGATTGGATGCCAAATTTCATTCACCTATGACCGTGGAAACACACTGCACTAGGCCTCAACACAGCGCACCTCGCATTTGTGAGCCGCCGAAAACTGTACCGAGTGGGCAGTCTCGTTTCTCGGACACACAACGCAGCTCGATTGGCATTGCTAAAAAATGACAATATTTTGTGTCATCTAGAGAAGACTGGGAATGGGTGTAGTTTTTATGGATCTGAAACTCTGCTGCGAAGGAAGTTGTAATATCATAGTCAGCTTTGAGATTTGCTAATGGTCAATATCAGACCTTAATTTATTTTCTGTTCCTGTTATCGATACAGTAGTCTCCGCCTAAGAACCCGGTCAACGGGAGACAGAAAAAGTGGGTTCTTAGGCGGACCGGGCTCTTAGGCAGATGCCAAGGGATACAACCCATATTTGACCACCCGTGTCCAGGGGTTATCCCCCTTGATTGCTCGGACCTGGGTCGTGACCTAAGGATAAAAATTATGCGTTAGTTATTTTTTTTATTGTTTTTATATATATATATTTTTTTATTATTTTTTTTATGTTGGTACAGGTGGGAACCAGTGGCTTCAGGCTAAGCCCCCCACCAAAAGGTATTATCCCTCCCTGACCATGTTTTGGATTAATTTTGTTGTACATGTACTTGTAGGAGTGTTTCTAATGTGAACATAAAGATGAATGGACCATTATTGTGATAGAAAGTATTGGTCAATTGTTTTCTGCTTTTTATTCTTATGCACTGTTACATGAATCTGTGCTGTCTAACGAATGGAATGATTCAGACTGAACAATCAAGCTGTGAATCGCAGATCAATGCCAAGTTTAGACAACACGAGGCCATGTGATATGTACCCTGTGTAATACATAACCACAATCAGCCCTAAGTTGTGTGCCGTGCAAACTAAGCGCATGGTCAATTACGTATAAAATTCTGCCAGACAACACCAGGTAATGTTAGGTAATGACCGTGCTAATTTAGTCTAAGCGTGGCCTGCCTGCACACGAAAGACGTAACCGGGCTCCATCCTTTGTCCGGTTCCCCTCCCCCAACCTTCCCTCCACCCGTTCTCTGGCTTTGTTCTATCCTGTCTAGGCCTCATTGAATAAGATTTTGCGTTTAATATGGAAATTTTACGTAAAAGTGTGCTCGTCTCTCGGTCAAAGGCCGGGTTCTTAGGCGGATTTTTCGTTTCAGAGCGGGTTCTTACGGATGTAAATTACAGTGAAAAAATTCGGTTTCGCGGCAACAGCGGGTTCTTAGGCGGAGACTACTGTATGTTGATTTACAGTTCCATTTGAATATTGGAATGTGAAACAGATCAGTCTAATCACTTTACATCAGAATAGGAAGATCTATTTAGAGACAAATTATTTATCTTATTCCTGTATAGAGACAGATCATGAATATTTGCATTTAGTCCCATGCTCTGAAACATCTAATGTGAATTTTCTCATGAGAAACTAGTGAAAAAAAATGTATGGCATTGCACTTAAAATCTACAGGTGCTCAAAACCTGATGTCAGCCATACCTGGACTGGGGAATTATCAGTTTGCCAGTTTTCTGTCTGGTTTGTTGGTTTATCATCCAGGTAAGCCTTACAGAGTTTGTGCTACATACATGAACTCTCCTTGTCAGCTTTTGAGCTTGCATGTTATTCTCTTAATTCTGTTCATCAACTTGCTCTGTTTTTTTAATTTGTCTGTATTTAAAAGTTTTATTTTCCCCAGCAATGTAGCTAACAAGATGCACCATTAATTAGATCTAAGTATAATATGAAAAAGAACAACTTAAATCTCGAACAAGTATGTTAAAAAACTTTCATCACTAAAATGACCTTGTTTTTGCAATTTCCTTGTGGTCTGAAGAGATTGTTTTTGATAGTATTTTAGAAATGTGGTGAATACTTTCAGATAAACGTTTGAGTCCATGGGAAGCTCTTCAACATCCATTTTTGGCATCGGAAATCTGCATCCCATATTTTTTACCAGGTGAGTATGATCAAATTGAATATTTTAGAGTTTGTATGACTGTTTTGAGCAAAGCATCGATTGGAAAGATGCATATAGGCGACAAAATGAAACATAACTTTCATAAGTGATTGTTAACATTGTGACCTCTGACTTCTGGTTTTCCCACACCAAACCCTTGGCCTCCTGAGCTCAGGGTAACAAATTTTAGGGCACTCAGCACTGGTGTTCCGGTGAATAGGAATACAGAAACTGCTGTGCGTCACCAGTATACCAATGATGAGGATACATAGAGTTAAATCTCATATTTTCTGAACAGTCATTGTTTCTGTAGCCATGAAATATACTTTACATGAATGGTTCAAGTGGTCATGAATTTTAATACAGAAGATGACTTTGTGAAAGTTTGCATGTGTGTGATTAAAATCCCATTTGAAAGAAGACTGTGTAAACTTTGCTTGCTAGTCTTCACTTTGCAGTGACAAAATACATGTTTCTGTAAAAATATCTCAACTGCTGAAGGTATATTATTTTTTTTATTTAGAAGAGTGATTCAGACACGGTCTGGTAACTGGACTGTTCAAAATTCTCAGTACGTTAAAAGGGTCTTGACTGAAGCTTATTACGTACGCTGTCAACCATGGAGATATGACTATCCTTGTTTGGAAACCAATTCAGAATATGGATTTAAATCTGGTCCTCCATGCTGGCTGTTATTATTGTTTTGATAGTCATTTATCTACAGTACTGACATTTTGTTTCTTGCAGATACTGGGACAGATGCCTTGGTAATCCAGAAAACAGATTACAGCTTTAAACAGAACATTTCCACAAATGTCTTAAGACGTTATCCTTCAACCTTTGACTTATTGCGACACGGCACAGCAGATCACCAGTTGTTAGAGGATGAGGGTCCAGATGCAGTAAGACCATTTGATGCTCATAATATCAACAATAGGGGTCAGAAAGGATCAACACATCAGAATGTTCCACATTATAAAGGCATTGGAATGCACTTTCACCCCTTTCTCATTCAAGGAGAGAATGTATCACCTATTGACCAGAAGAACTTCTCGTTTGCTAAGGAGTTAACTCAAGCTGGAAGAATGACTAAAACTCCTGACTTGGTATCTTCACATCGTGGCAAGTCTGCATACGGGAGAACAAGACAGTCAGACTCAACATTTAATATCTCTCCTGATGAGATGACTCAGGCAGACAGTGCTACTCACAAACCAGAACAAATTTCACCTGTGGTTATGGAGCCAAAAAATGGCAATTTCTGTAATACTTTTCACATTAGAGATTCAAAGAGTGCCAGTTTCAGTTGCACATCGACAGCAGATATGGTCAACAAAGATGCTGGTGCAAACTCAAAATCAGGAAATTTTCGTAGGAAATTGAGACACAAGGCCTGTTTGCCTTCTCATAGCGAGTACAAAGCAAGATCTGACAGTCATAAACATGAGATGATTAAAAGTACTCTTCATCATGCAGATGGCACACGGCCAATGACACCTGTGAAAGAGTTGATCAAGACAGGAGTCAGTGATGACATTCAGCACACTGCTGCAAACGAGGAAGATCTATTAAATATCTCTACATCTACATTTGTTGTTGAGCAACATTCTTCACCTGCACAAGATCTTAACTTATCAACAGCCACCTTCATTGTACACAAACCATGCAACATATCAGGAAAAACCCCATCAGATTTGGGAACAACAAAGAGGAACACTACAGTTGTAAAATCTGAACCCAGAATCAAATCTATAGGTGAAGAAAGAGCTTCTAGCAGATTATTGTATAAATTAACAGATTTAAAGTATTGTCAGAAACATCCTGATGTGGAAAACTGTAAATGTTGTATTCACAGTTCAACCAGACAATTGAATTATGGGAAATCTACAACAGCTGGTCTTGAGGATCAGTTCACAGATGACAGAACAAACTGCAAATTAAGTTACGTTGCAAGCAGTCAGTGTGTGAAGAAGCTTTCATTTTCTAGTCCATCCAGTGCAGGTTTTGAGGCTGCTTCCACATTATATCAAGCAAGTGGTGCAGATCAGTCTGTGACATCTATGATTTTGAATACAAGTAGCCAAGCAGAGGTACAGTGTGATAGTGATAGCAATCATTCTAACAAGAGTGCATTATCCAATACATATCCTAATGCCTGTCTTGGCAAGGACAAAATATATGCAGAAAGACTATGCAGTGGGCAGAAACATTGGCAACAGAAAGGAGAAGACAAGGAAGGAAACTTCAAAAAAGAGCATGAACTATGTGGCACAGTCAAAACCCAAGATCAGTATCAGGGTGCAGATAAAGTTGTAGCAAGTGACCTATATCATTGTTCAGGATTGGAGCAGTCTTTCAACAGAAGCACAAGCCTTGCAAGTGCAGATTTATTACATGGCTCTGCATCTGAAAAGGCTGTAGAAGAAAAAGCGGATACAGTCACTGCTAATATCACCGTAACTTTGATCAACAGTGCATGCAATAAGGAGGAAAATCTGTCAAAGCATTATCCTGATGAGGAAAGCTTTAGTGCAGAAGAAGAGTGTGAATCTGTACTGAATACTACTTTCACTGTAGAGGAACCATCAGTAGCGCTGGGCACAGCTGAGAGAGCACAAGAAAAAGATAAAGTATTTAACTCAGAGCAAACTGCTGACAACAGCATAGAAGATGAATGCTGTTGGGAAAATCAAGCTTCAGGTCTTGCACCATCGCAAGTAAATATAAGTGAAGCTAATGTGACTGATGAAATGCTTTTTCCTAGCCAATATAATGACAATGATGATGACAACAATGATTTTGATGAGGATGCTAGCAGTGAACACAAAGATGTACAAGAAGTGCAATCTACAGAAACCTCTCTGATGAAAATTAATTGTTTATCTCAGACACCTGTCAGTGGGTCTCAGATTAGCAAAACTTGTCCTATTTATTTTGAAAATAATGGCATTGGAACTGGAACCCATGTTTTAGGTGAATTGCTTCAGGACAATGAAATGGTACATACAAAGGTTTTAAACAAATCCAGGCTCAGAGAGAATGCTGACTCCACAAATCAAGATATGATGCTGCAACCAAACAACAAACATGATATTCGCAGAAAGGAATTTTCCAACAAATGCCATATATCAGCTTCAGGTAAGAAAACAAGGCAGATGAAAAAAGAGAAAGCTGACTCTTGTCAAGAAAATCTCTTATCTGATCAAGAAAAACTGATGTCGCCATTGACTGATCGTGTTGAGATTAATGAGAATGAATTTTGTGCAGAGGCAAAAACCCATACAAAGAATGATAAGATCTGCCAGAATGGAATTAAGAAACAAAGTCGACCTCGAAATAGAAATGTAGTGGAATCTAAATCTCTTGATCTAAACTCAAGGCAGAGATATTATTGTGTTACAAAACGCAGAGTGAGATCTGAATTGGTTTCATATACTTCTGAGAGAGTATCAGCTTTATACACAGATAAATTCATTTATGAAAATCCCAAGAAAGTAGCAGAAAAGAGGACCCTTTCTGCAAGGCAACATGCACAGAAGAAGGTGACTGTTCAGTCAAAGTCAAGCAGAGCAAATGTCAAACGTAAAGGCAGACAACGTAAGTTGAGGCAGAAACCAGGTGCTATATCAGTCGCAAAAGGGTTACTAAGTGGAAAATGTGGAATGAAATCTGTGGTTATAGTTGAGGATGTGTCAGCTAACATGCCCGCGTTATGTTATCAGGATTCTACAATTCTGACAAATGAACAAGACTTCTCTTGCAAAGCTGGGACTGATGGGTGCAGACCAGACTGTCATAATAAAAAGGATCTTGAAGACGATACATCCAGAAGAACACGCAGAATTTTTCGGAATCAGTCTAATGATTGCAAGCAACAGTCACGAACTGAGAACTATTTGTCTGCAGAAAACATCTCAAATAAAGCAGAACTCAGGTTGGCAAACAGGCCCAACAGTCCACTCTCAACTGTTAGTACTGATTCCACACCTTGTCCAAAATCCAATATGGAGGAAGCTGCATGTGACACAGCACCAATTTTAAGCGGTAATTTCAATATATGTGTCAGAGGCAAAGATATTCATCGAAATTCATCTGTGTCCCAATTTCAGATGCGAACGGGGCACCAAAATTCAAGCCAATGTACATTTTCTGTGGGAAGAAAGTCAAGAGCCAAATCAGTGAAAAGAGCCCTCAGTTTTCATATCAATAAAACACCAAATTGTAGGGAACAGAAACCTGGTTATGGGGCACTGGAAAAATCAGACACAAGGGGAGTGCCACCTGTTACCTCACCCATGACCACACCAACCGCTAAACGTTTTCCAGGAGTGAAGCGTGTGAAAAAGCGACTTCTGCAGTCATTTTCATCGTCTCTGAATTCCCAGAATACTTCTGATCCTTATGAATTTAAAGTCACACCTCAGAAAATGAGGCCATCCTCTATTTCTCAGTCAAAGCAGACAAACTCAGTTAGAAGAAAGCGAGTGCAGAAATCAGTACAAAGGCCACGCAAAACAAATCTGAAAAACAGAAGAGCTTCGTCTGCCACTGCAGGTCAGCTCCCTTCAAATGTATGCATTGGTGATCTTGTTGCATTGAAATCAAAGCAAATATTTTTGGATACACCTAGAGAGTCTATGAATGAAAAAATGTTATGTGGCACATCATCCACAAGCAGCAACGATTTCAAAATACATCTTTCTCATTCATCGTTCTCTGTTGGTCAAGAAGAACACAACATTAAAGATTATAATTGTAAAGAATCAGGTGGAAAGCAACATGGAAATGATAGAAAGCAAGTACAAGTTTCCAGCTATAAATGCGAAGATACAGCTAATCCCCCAACATTGTATAATAACACCTGCACTCCAAATAATTGTGACAAGAAATCTATAAACAGTGTAAAAGCTGTGTTTGACAAGACTAGTGAAATGACATCTTTGGAATGTGATAGTAATAAAGTAGGCAATTCGAATGCCTTTCACAAGCAACATCCATGTTCTCACCTACCAAAGCAAGACCTAGTCACAATATCCTCATCAAGCCCTGCAATGTCAAATATGAATAAATGCTATTCATTGAAAGGTGAAAAGAACTCTGTTAATCGCAATAGTACTGAATATTCAGGAAAGTTGGATTTGGTTTCCTTCCATGCTGATGGTCAACAGCAGGACTGTCTAAAATTAAAAAGCAATAGGGAATCTCACAGCTTTGTAACAATAAAAAGTGCAGCATCTTGTGGTACAGGAGGAAGGATGCAGAAGAGGACATTTTTAGACAGAGCCCAAGTGTTAACTGATAAAGACTGTAAGCCACCTGTCTGGGGAGAAATTGATGAAGAGATCTCATTCAGAGGGCACTATACTCCTGGACATGGGGACAAAATGTCACTTTCATCCAAAAAGAGAAAAATTCTGACTACGTCAAATGTCAGTGATGAGAATGCTGTTTTCCATACTGTGATTCAGACACCTGTCAGTTTACAGTCTCAGGTGAGTATCATTCTGCCAAACTTGGAAGTTAAGATATATAATATATATGTACAATGAATGTGTCATTAGGGTGTCATTGTATTATAGAGCAACCCCAAGCTACTCACACTCACACCAGTTTCAGGGCAGCCAAGAATTTGTGGACTGTGTTGACCTTTGCTACAGGTGCACGGCATTCAGTTTTTGCAGCATTTGACAAAGTTAGTCATGGGTAATGAAACATTACATTTGCAGGTTGAAGAATTTAATGGCTCTTCTTAGCAACTTTTTTGGCAACAAATTTTTATTACATGTACTTTTATCCAGAATGATAGCAGTCATAGAATAGTATGTTTTGAATAATACCATCTCTAGATTTTATTTGCTGTCCAAAGGATTGCAGATCAAACAAGAAACTTTATGTAAACATGTACAATGAATGTATGCCTTTCTATCATTATTCCTTTAAACAAAGAACTATATAATATGAATGCTTGTCCTACAGGGTACTGTACATATGTACCGTACAGGTAGGCCTACCAATCAATGTTTACAATCAAAAGTTTATACATGTAGAAAAGCATGAATGCTCAGTTTTGTGCAGGAAGAATGAAGGAAGGCTGTTTTGATGCAAGTTTTTGTTCCAAAAGAGGGAGATGACACATTCCATAAGAAACAAATACAGTAGTAGTACTAATTGTAGTCTATGTGTTTGAGTATTTTACTAGAATTTATTGTATTTTCAATTTTGCTTATCAAATTGATGAGTGTTTTCAGTTCTTGAATTTTGAAATGTGACTTTGGTAGATGATGATATTGTAAATTAAACTGTCTTCACAGCTTCAAGCATATAATTTAGTAGGAGGTCCATAGATTCCATTAATTTCATACAGATGAAATCAGCAAAAATGCAATTACTAGTAGCTGGGCCTGAGATTCATTTTTTGTCTTTTCTGCAATGAAGAAATATAGTGTCTAGTTGCCTTGAAAATACTGTATATCATTGATAGTGTAAAATAGAGTCAAACTGAAAGCTTTTGTATTAGTGTTAAACTTGAGCAGCAGTGAAGTAACAAGCAGTGGGGGCATAGTTTGGAAACAGATAATATGTATTTTTCACATTGACAGAAGCCCAAGCTGATGTCAAAGTAGATTTTCGCTGCTTTTCTCATCCAATATAATTACTCTTTCTCACTTTGTTCGTTGAAAAATTTATGTTATATGATACATTACATTCAAGGCATATTTTGACACCTCCACTTTATACATTTCAGGACTCTAGTGAAGAGATGACGGAAGAAATCTATGGGGACGAGGTAAGTCATTTTGTAAATTTTATTGCATTTATTAAACCAGCAGAGGTACAAATCGTCTGAAATAAATCTGCTCTGCCTCTCCTCCCATTCTTTTCCCCCTCCTCTCCTCCCGACCCTCTCCTCCATCGCTCTTTGTTTTTTCTTCAGCATACTGTGGTACAGACTACTGCTGTGATCTCGCACCAATTCTGATTCACTCTCTTATAGTGTGCATGTGTACGGAACTTTTAGTGAACAGCGTATCAAAATGGATCTGTTGGACAGATTCACGAATTAAGAGTGTGACTACCAAATGCTGACAATACATATTTTATTCACCACAAAATGTGATGTTATTATAATTTTTATTTGCCTTGGGCTCAGCAGGTGATGTATTTTTATTTAATGGTGGAACAGTGCGCTTTCTGAGATTAGGAATGACATAATACTCCTGTCCTCGATTGACCTAGAGCAGGCCTGCAAGCTGTCCTCCTTTAGTAGTATGATTCAAGTATTCCGGCATTTTACAATGGGAGCGTCCAAACTGCGGCATGTTAAACTTGCATCGTAGTTGTACTCATAGATTGGGATGTGGTTGATGTGTGAAAAGAGAGCACGAAAGATATTGGTGTTCATGCTCAAAAGTCACTAGAAAGTTGGCACAAAAAACAAACAAAAAACTTACATGTAAAAAATATGTATGTATTTGCAGAGCCCTACGGACATATAAGAAGACGTTGCAAACAAAACATGAATATAAAAAATTACCAAATGAGATACAACATTACAGAGTGAGAGGCCAGTATAGTTTGTGGGAGTGGTAACGTTTTATTGAGTAGCTGCAGCATATTCATTTGAGTCTTATGGTCAATTGCCTTGACTACGACTGCCGAGCAGAAGCCAGTCGTAGGTAGTAAGGGCTTACTGGCACTTGTTCCAGCTGCAGCATATGTAAATACTAGATACACTGTATATCTGACCCTCACTGCGACAGCTGAGCGGCATTCAGCTGTACATGATAAGGGCTAATGATATTATGTATGCTGCAGCGTTGATATTTTACCTTCACTACGCCAGTCGAGCAGCACTCAACTGTACACAGTAAGGGCTAATGATATAGAACTCTTCAAGAGGCTGCAAGATATTTTTTATTGATAAGGCCACGCTTTTTCGCAGATGGATTTTTGGTTTTGTGATTTTTAATTAGGAAGAGCTCCTTTAGATCACAATTCTGGCTTGTTTTGTTGAATAATTAGGCTTTTTAGTCTTTACCCGTTAAGATGGCTCGATTCGGAGTAGCATGGTGTTTCCTACGGTAAGGATGCACAGGTTGTCATTTTTTTTAACGATACTTATCGGTTATCGTGTCCTTGGTAGCATTTGAGACACTCTGCTTAGTAACGCTTTTACTCAGGTTCCTATCTGATGTCAAATGAAGACTCTGGGCGCAGTATGCGAGATACCGATGTGCCATCGCGAACCTCATTTCCTCTGACAGCAGAGTCTACTGCTCTTGGATATTATGTATATTTTCATCCAGAAGCAATGTAGACTTTCTGGCCTGCTGTAATTCTAATTTGGTCACCGCCCTTTTGGTGCCTTCAGCCCCTTTTGACCAATATTATTAATGCAGACATCCTTATCGAGAACGAACGCTCCATAAATGGCCATTACCACTAATCATTTCCGTTTTAGTTTAAAAAAGAGAATAACAGTACCATACAACCTAACCAGTGTACATGAGGAACGAAGCGAAAACTCCTTTGTTTCTGTTTCCATGAGGACACGGAGTTCCATACTTTTTCCTATCTGCCAAGGAAATTGCTTTGAGTGTGATTTGATAAAAGGATGCAAGTAGGGTAAAATTCTACTACAGAACAGTGTATCGGAGTTTTGACTGCGTTTCTTGTAATTTTGGTAGCTAGCTCTTTGTATTATTGTTTGCAAGGACTGTGAGTAATAATGGCTCCTGTTAAAACTGAACCATTTTGAAAAAGAAAAACATTTTTGGCAAGAATTATCCAAGCTTTGAATATGAAGTACGACACAATCTATTATATATTTCAGTAACTTGCAACCTTTGGCATGACTAACTGACCAAACTATGCACTCTTCAGGCCTTAAATTTGGCAAGAAGGTGGCAATTGAGATCAGGAAGATGATGGCTATAATTAAAAATTGTTTACTCCAAGCATGTATTTTAAAAAAATAACAATGTTTATTGCTATGTAACATTTGTATTTTTGCATGTTTGTTTCGTAATATATAGTGCCGTGCATGTCATAAAAAGTAATCGTATCAAGCGTTCAGTTTGGTGCGTAGTGTTCTGGTGCGCATGAGTTCTGTAGTAAGACTTTTATTATATGAGAGAGAGGGGGGGGGGGGAGGGGGGCACATGATTGTTTATTCCGGGCAATGCCCGGTAGGTCATCTAGTTTAATATAATTCAGCACAAGATAGAGCACAAACTGCTCACTCTCTGAAATGAACAAAACCACTGACCGAAGTTTGATAGTTTTCTACGGCTAGATATATGTATGCTGTGGAAATGGGGAGAGGAGGTGGGTGGGAAGTGTAGTTGCAATCAGAGTAATAAACTGCATACGCGTAATTCGATGTTGGAGGTACCGATGATCTGGGATACCACATCTGCCGATGAACAGGCTTTTGTTCATTAAGGTACAAACAGTAGAGTCACCTTCCCCTCCCCTTGCTCTTCCTTTTTGGGACAAGCAAGGGGTGAGGAGAACATGAGGTCTGTGGGCCCTCATAATCCTCTCAATGTGCAAGATGGACAAGAAGATGTACATGTACTGCAGTGGATGATTTTATATTGATTAAGTAGACGAAGGCGAAACAAACAGATGTCGTTACTGGGTTCACAAAATCCACCAACGGCGTACTAAATATGGTGAATATCATCATTTAATGGATCAAGTACTTTCAGACGATGGAGTCCCAATTTGAATTAGATTATAATGCCAGAGAGAGAGATAAACAGACAGACAGATGAAGAGTAAGAGAAAAAAAAAGAAAGTACCAATTTTCACAAGATGCAGGGTATAGAAAATGATTTAAATGTGATACTGTTATGAAATAGTGTAGTGAGTGCAATGATTATTAATCCTTCTAGATGTTGAAGGCAATTTTGTAACTACCAAAGGATTATAGCTATGGGGACAACTGGTAGAACTTTAATACAGTGCACTCTCCCGATAACGACATGGCTCGGGACCAGAGGTGCATGTCGTTATCGGGAACATGTCGTTATTCGGAGATTTTCAAGATGGCGGAAAAAGGGGTGTGGTTAGACCCTTAGAATGTAACGTACCAACCATAGTGGGTGATCAGTGATCGGACTTTCCAAACATGTAAAATACACGAAGTGTGTGTGTGTGTTGTGTGTGTTGTTTTGTTTTTTTTGTTTGTTTGTTTTTTTTGTTGTTGTTGTTTTTTGTGTGTCATTTTCCCTCTGTCGACATCTTGGGGTGCGTTATTGTTCTCGGGTGAATACAGTCGATTCAGCGGTCAGCGATGTGATGACTGACTCATTTAATGCGCGTCACCCTTTTTGTTCCGACGACAATAGACACAGGTGTGTTTTCATTGGCCGATAACAAAGCGATCTCATTGGCCGATAACAAAGCGATCTCATTGGCTATGAGGTGCCTCTGGTAGGACATTTCATTGGTCGGAAAAGAAGTGTTTTTATTGGCTCAGAGAATGAAATGAAACTGACCGGAAACAATATTTTAGCTATTTTTATTTTTGTATCTAGCAAAGTCACAGCCGATTATTGCTAACTCAATGTCGTTATCCGGAGAGTGGTCTAAAAAGTATGTCGCTATTTAGAGAGTTTTATTACTAATAACATATAGTAAAAAAATCGGGACCGGGGGTCAATGTCGTTATCGGGAGAATGTCGTTATTCGGAGATGTCGTAATCGGGAGAGTGCACTGTATATGGCCAGATGAACAAAATGACGTGATGTGTCTTTGTTTTATGTTTATGAATTAAGCTTGGATGTAGTAAAGAACTGATTACCATCAGCCATGAATGTTTTTAAAATTTATAATTAAAAATAATTTTGAATGAATTTACCTTGACAATGTCATGATCATGCAATGATTCACAGTGGTAGTAAACATTTATATTTACCGTTGTATCCAGTATCCTCAGCAGTTTTTTTCTATTCTACGTTCAGATCATTTCTATTGCTGTAATCTGGGCTGGTCTTTTCATACAAACTTTGTCTTTTCTCAACGGCAGTAATCAATGCTTCCACGTGTTCGGCATCCATTTGGTATTGTCAACACAGTATAGTGTTGTGTGTACACTTCAACCGTGCATCAGTTTTGGTGCCAGCAAGATGAGAGAAATGTAGTGCTGCGATAAAATATCTGTCCCCAACTTTTTCGGGGGCTTGCATGGGGAAAGGGAGAGGTGAGGTTGGTGACTCTACTGTACTATGGCGCAAACAACGCATTTCCTGTAGACTAAATTTACCACTCCCCAAAATGGGGCGAGCAAGGTGAAAGGGCGGGGAAGTTGACTCTACTCTGTACACTTACTAATAACGCACGATCACAGCATCCTGACAAGGTAAGGTCATAAATTTTCCAATTCATAAATTCAGTGAGCACCTGCGTGACATTGACAACCAAAACGATAAGCCTATATCACTCCATTTTAACCAGCCCAACCGTGTGATTTCTAGTGATATCCAGATAACGGGGCTGTTGTCATGCCACTCGGGCACGAGACAACGCTTTGAAACAGAGCAGAGCCATATCTTTGAGTTGGGCACTCTGGCCCCCAACGGCATCGACATACAACACTGCATCACTTAATACATCAGAGGATTACCCCACTGTAGGAAACTGTTAATTCCACCCATGTTTTATCCCACATTCCTCTCTTTCATGGCTCCACTTATGCAATTTCCCTTCCCTCCTTATACACATGCACCTAGCTCTTTACTCATTCGCCGAAAACATGGGCCTTCTACCACTTCCTCCCCAAGCATTCAGTTTCCCTTTCAAGCATGTGTGGGCTAATTAGTTCTTTACTCATCTGCTCTACACATCAATCTGTTGTAGCCACACTATCCCTTTCTCCTCTTCCCTCACTCAACAATAGGCACCACACAGCCCCACCTTAAATTAGCTGATACTGACACCAATCTAACCCACTGTTTCTTAACTCTTAGAGGGCCCATTCACCTCTTTACAGCCAGCCAGTGTGCATTTCGCAGATCAGCAGCGTAGCTAAGTAGAATTTTTATTTCCTTATATTTTCCTTCATCCATCTGTTCATACCTATCAACAGTCCAATTCATTTTCATAACATACACTCTTGCTCACTTCCCCCCTCCTCCCCTCCCCCCTCATAATATATACAGTACAATTATAATTTTTGGTTTTTTATTATTTTTTTTTAAAAATCTTGCCAGGCATCACTTTATTACTATAGTTTCTTTGCCTCGGTCATTTGATCACTTTTGGGGGGGGGGGGGGGTGTCATACATTAATTAATCATACAACATTGAGTGCTGCTCGACTGTCGTAGTGAAGGTAAAATATCAACGCAGCAACATACATCATTAGCCCTTACTTTGTACAGCTGAATGCTGCTCAGCTGACGTAGTGAGGGTAAGATATATCTAGTATAAAATTATACTGCAGCTGGAACGAGTGCATGTAAGCCCTTACTACGTACGACTGGCTTCTCCTCGGCAGTCATAGTCAAATGAATTAATGCTGCAGCTATTCAACAAAACGTAACCACCCCCATGAACAACAAATATTGGCCTCTCTTTCTATAATGCTGGACCTCATTTGGTAATTTTTTACATTCATGTTTTGTTTGTAAGGTCTTCTTATGTCTATTTGTCCACACCGGTAAGACTTTGCGAATGCAGCTGTACATTTTATTTATTTTTTTGGTGCCAACTTTCTTCTTCCACCTAGCCCTACTGTGACTCATCAATGGATCAGCAAATCCTCATGAATAAATGACAGTCATTACAACTTGCAATGGGTGGAATCAGTGCAGCAGACAAATGTTTCAAATGTACATGTATGTTTTAATTGATGAATAGAACATGGCAACTAAATTTAAAAATATGTGAACTTTCCATGGCCATGGATATTTAATTTCAGAAATGAACAGTGATATAATTAAAACTACCTTCAGTTTGCTTTCAAACTCTAAGACAGTGTAATGAAATTACTTCTGTTGTTTTTTTTCTTTGCAGGAAATTCTGTTTTTGGATTGAAGCAGTGTTGATGCTTGAGCCACAGGATGAAGCTGTTTGTAAATTATAAAAAGATAAGGATAGAAGTGGAAACTGATCAAGTGATTTCAACAATGCACTCACCAGCCTACACAGTCTTGTTATGCCATTTATGTGTATTATGTAAAAAGAGTATGAATAATGAAATTTTATGTTGGATGATTTCAATAATGCTAAATTCTATGATTGAAATTTACAATTGTGGAAAATGAATGGGATAAAACAATACATTATATCAAATTAAAATAGCTGTTTAGCTGTTTTTGCTATGTGTACCAGTATCAAGTGTGTCAATCACTCAGCACATTCTGTGGTGCCTGCTTTGTGATTTCTGCCTACAATAATAGAGCAATGCCATATAATATGTATTGCCTCCCCACACAATTGCGCTGCCCAAAATTTAATGATTAATAATTCTTAATAATACTTTTTTTAAAACAAGAAGACATACTTTCCACGCAAAAATAATGCAACTGAACAAAATAAAATACAGTACATTTTACAAAGTTTATTTCCAAGATCTGTTGCTCCACATATGATGTAATATACATGCACAATAATGACAATTTCTGATCGCTCTCATGTAGATTATCTGCTATATTCTCCATTTATGTGACCCATCTCCCTTTTTTGCCACCTCCAAAAAAATTCCCCATGAATGTTCGTGAAAAAAACAACAACAAAATATGAGTACTTTTTAAGTTTTGCTTGCACCACAGTAATCAGAATTGTTGACAATCATGACAATGATGTATCTAGTCTCCCGTTCAAAGTATGCTTATCGTTATATATAATCCAACGCATAAATTACCACGTCAAAACAAAATGATATCCTGATGAACAATTCACCCACCTTCCAATCCAATCCCGAGTCATCGGCATCTAAACATGAATGATCACAATGTCTTCATTCAACAAATCCATTACCAAGCATCAAATTACACATTATTTGCATTCACTCTTTGATCAAGTATTAAAACAATATAATACATGTATTACGTCAAATGAAATCTGCATTCAGATCCCCTCAAACTGAATTTAACCCTCGTCCCACGTTGAATGAACTCGTCCACGTAAAGCCCCGTGCGGGGATAGCCAGCGGCCAGTCAGCCGATCGTTCGCGTGTTGCCGATAACCTCAGCGGTCGGGTTCCTTCTGAACACGTGTATCGTGTTTACTTTAGGACGCAATAACAATAGTGGTGGATAAGTTGTAAGTAATGTAAGTGACTCCTATGATATTTGAATAAAGTACTTGTGATGATATGCAGTAAGTTCTATTATTAAAAGGAAGGCCCAAAATCAAGAATTTTCTGCATTAACTGCGTTTAACACACGTTTTATCATTTTCCCAATACCTCTGCGCTTTTTCTGTCCCTAAGTCAGGCCATTCAGGTGAACAAATTATTTTTTAAGCCAGGCGCTTAATTCACTAACCACATGTATCGTGGCATTGCCTTCTCCCTCCTCCACTATGTAAAACTTCCACACACTATGATATTAGTTTTAGCAAGATATTTGATTTCCAGCTCGTGGAGCACATACATGTACATGTACTGAAAAGCGGTTTAATCAGAGCAACACAATACATGTATCTCTCTAATTACCACATCAAATAAAGACAACGACCAACAACAACGTCGGTCATTTTCTCCCAGTTTTCCCTGATGAAAAACCTACCGCCAGACGCCTTTGTGCAGCATGCCCAAGTATTACATTGGAATTCATAATTACAGACATAGAACGGTTTCTCAAATATGCACATGGCCCCTTTCTTTTCATTTCACATGCAGACGACAACCAGCATTAAAGTGAAAGTTTCCCCATGATTTTCCCCAGCTCGAACTTCAGACCGCCAGTCCTATTACATGCGTATGACGAATAGTTACATTGTAATAAACGTAATCGGACGATACCATTTTGTTAGATATAGTAGGGGTGACAGGATAGATAAACACGCGAAAATAGTGTGGAAAAAAAAAATGTGAAAAAAACGACAGTCGCAGCAACCGAATAAACAAAACACAAGGAGCAGCACTGCCATACAATATATTGGCTTCCCGCTGGACCCGGTTTGCAGCATGTAGGCCACAATATTGGCCTCGTGTATTGCACGTGGAGGCCAATATAGTGGCCTCCCGCAGGACGTGGGTTAAATGGCCTGATTTTACATTTCATCCTCAAATTTTGTCTCAACACTTCACATTTATATTCACATTCAATCTACATTCAAATCATCATCTCAATATTTACATTCTAAGTACAGTGGACTTCACTTCAGTTGAACTTCTCTTGAGTTAATCTTTTTTGGTGGAAGCGACACCATTACATAATATTTTATATTTACGCGATTGTGTTGATTTCAACTCACACACCGCAACGCCTGTGTTGACTTTGATTTCCTGTCCCATCTCTTATTCCAAATCTTGAACCCCAAACGGATGAGTTGATCTCGATTATTCGACCAATGAAACTGAGTCAGCACCTCAACTATCCGACATCGACACTCCCCCACTGACGAAGCAATGTATACATTACAGCATGCTGATATAGGATAGGCTATGATTTTATGAGTGGCATGCCAAGATTAGAAACTGTAGTGCACTGACCGACCACTGCAGTCAGTCTGAATGCCTTTCACCAACATCCCCCCCCCCCCCCCGATGTAAAGTTAATAGTGGTTATATCCCCTGACATATCAGGTCAGTGATGGATGAGTTAAACAATGGATGTGTTGATCTTTTTTTTTTAACTCACTAAAGACCAGCCCGCCACGGCGGAACAACTCTTAAAGACCAGGGGTTTTTGGGGGGTATTTAAAAAAATTCCCACAACCACATTTATTCACCAATCCATTCCATATTTTGACACATAACAGGTTCTAAATTGAACAATGCAAAAAACAAAACTTGAATAAATTTATTCAGATAGTTTTTTTTTCATGAATTTTCAAAATTTGGCAAGTTTTTCTGTTTCACAAAAATTTCTGGCCTTTGTGTATTGTACTGATGACCTAATAAAAATGTCAAAAAAATTGTATGAAAGTGTCACAAGTGTTTGAAAGTAATATTATTCACCTTAGTCAACAAGAACTAGACCTATTACTGGCTTTCAGTGCACTGGCCTTAGCCTTAGCACGCTCGCTGGTACTGGGAGGGCTAGATCTAGAATCTGAGTCAGAATTTCCTTTCCCAGGCACGAATTCAGGATCTAGATCTGAATTATAGGCTACATCTACCTCAGATTCATCACTGGTGTCTTCAAACAGCTGGAAAATGTTCGTTTTCTTGCGTTTTGAAGCCATTGTCTTGACTAGATCTAGCGATCAGCTGTGACAGATTGCGCAACTAACAGAAGTTCTTATTTCGACCCGACATACACATAGAGTGATAGTTTTTAAAAAATCGTTTTAAAAAAAGTTGCCAGCCGAACCCGGTGAAACTTTCAACGAAACAAGTCAAGATGTTGAACTGCCGCAGAGAACCAATCCCATAAGCCTTGCGGGAACAGTACAGGGGTTAGAAATTTTATTCATGTATCCCGCAGGCGGTGCGGGATTGGGCGTCAGTGAGTTAATCTCCCAATGCGATCAACTCAAGCGTAGTTGACTGTACCACTATATCAAGTCCAAATGTTTCAACAATGAAGTTTTCACATTCAGTAAACATGTAATTCCTCATTCATATATAACCCAGACCACTCCTGATTTTTCCACAATTCTCACGCTCTTCTGATAGTCTACACAGAATTTTGTACACCCAGCCAAACAGATCTCCCATGGTGTTATCTTTGCTGTTTCGACTTGGCCAGGATGTTCAGAAATTTTCCTCGTGTCATTTCTCGAGCTTTGAAAAAAGAAGGAAAAAATTCACTTGCATTAATATGAATAATATTTTACAGTGGAGAACGGTTAAACCGAAGGAAAATCCCCGATTTTTTCCCTCTTTATCTTTGTTAACAAACTAGCGCTAAACCGAAATAACCCTATGGTTAAACCGAAAAGAAAACTGCTGGATTCAGTGGCCAGACCACTGTGATTTGCCATAGATCGAGCCAAGTCATTGTATCACCCCAATACATCCCCCTCCCCTCAAGAAATAAAAGCAGAGCATGCTTCGCTCTGTCAGGTAGAATAGGCCCACATGGGAGTGGAAGCACTACAGGGATAGGGGGAGAGAAGGGAGGCCTATAACCTCACGTGCCCGAAATCAGACGGCAGGATATGTTACGTTTGACCCATCGCGAGTGACCTTTCATGTAAAATGTGTGACATCCGAAAGACAACACTAGTTATTGCGGACAGCGCATTTCATGGCATCGTGTACGGTAATGGTAAGGAGGTCGGCGGGACGCGGGAATGCCTCCCTGTTCTGAGAGATAGTCCACATTCACCCGCATATCCATGCCTCGAGTGTGCCTAGGCTTGAGCAATCACCCATTCTCATTTTAAGTAAAAAACACAGAGCATACGAGGACCCTTTGAGTCTGTTTAGCCTGTGTGCTTACATTATTTATCCTCTATGATAGTGATTTGGGCTGCCTCTCTTGAAGCTGGCATTTTTCAAGCCTCCTAATCTCCTATCACTAAACCGAAACTCTGTCTAAACCTAAAACAAACCTGTGGTCCCACCGATTTCGGTTTAACCATTGTCTACTGTATTATAAACTTAACAACCCGTCCTGCCTTCTTCCGTACTCATAAATCATCGGTAAAAGTAGCTCCTGTTCTTTTCTTATTGCCCTGTTTGTTCAGTGCCTCACATTTTTTTCTCTTATCCTACCCTTTAGTATTCAAACTCTTTGCAATTATCCCCTCTTCTCATCCACTCCTTGCTTTCTGCTGTTGTGATTTTATTAAGTGCAAAGGCATAGTACTTAGTCAAGGATGAATATCGGTTTGATAAGTTCACCACATTTACACAACTATCCCATACCAGTGTAAAAAAAGAAAGTCCAGAATGGTGTCAACATGATGATATCATGCATTGGCCCTATATATAACATATGGAGAGCCCACAGATAACGAGCAGACTTTTCCATTTTTTTCCCTTTTGGATACCGTAGTCTAAAATAGGGTGATGTGACTTACTAATAATAACTGCTGACTGAGTATTATCATTTCATAATACAGTATGTATTACACATATTTTTCACTTGCATCATTTGTAATCAGAACTTGTCTCAAAATTCAAAACAGTACAAATCTGATTAGCAAAACAAGATGTACATTTATTTTTAGATCGCACTGAATAAACACTACTGCAAGCAGATGAGGTGTGGAGGAATAACTGTAACCTGCCAATAATTTCTGAGACACAAGATTGCCTTATAATATATAAATTTGATTTTTTTAAGCTCCTATAACCTGCAAACCTCAAGTAACATACATTTCTAAAAGCTGGTTTCACTGACTATGGCAGCACTGTGTACAAAAATTAGCTGATTTAATTGGTATTGATACAAAACTGGTACATGTTGCACTGAGACATGTAATAATAATACAATCTGTTCTGGGATGACAAAAAGTGACATGCACCAATAATAGTATTGATGATGCACCTGATACCACAACAAGGTGAAATGTGACAAGACAATTACAATGTCGGACGGCTGTTGGAATATCATTAAAACTAGCATTTCAGGCTGTTGTTAGGGGATGGTAGAGACCAGACATAGTATTAGTATTAGTACTCAGCACAAAGGAAGCCCAGACTTACGTTCTAATTGAGCTAACAGTCCCGTATGAAACAAACATGGAGGAGCAGCACTAATACAAAGTGGCCAAATACCAGGACCTCCTGAGGGATCTAAGGAATGCCGGAATGAAGTCAAGTACATTTGCCATGGAAGAAAGAGCAAGGGGATTTGTTGGTTCAATAATGTACTCTCTTCTGATGTAAATCAGTCTGGGTGGCAGGAAAATTAGAAGTGCCCTCAAGGAAAATGTTTCCTGCTGGATTCGGTATAAAAGAAATGAACACTAAATTCATATAACCTAAAATTATACCATATAACCAGTGGCAGTTTCGGCAAAATGGATAAGACATCTGCACAGAAAAACAGAAAACAGAAACCAGCGGTACGGGTTCAAATCCAAAGAAGAGCCTGGTGAGGGAAAAAAAAAAAAAAGGGTGGGTGACGAACGCCGAGAGTCATGAACTTAGTGCAGTCGGGGTTCTAGAAGAAGTCAGGAAGTTAAAGGCCGAAACATCTAATGAAAGAATCCACTCTTCCTCTGAAGATCGTCATCTGCCTTGCTCCACCTGAGAAGTTTCCTACCACAGAAATGAGAAAGCTGTAGCTGAACAGTGAACACAACTCAGTATTATATCTATGTGCCTTTGTAATTAGACTACAATCCCCTGACAACAGACACAAAGGTTAGTTTTAATGACATTCCAACAGCCGTCCGACGATTTACAAATGTGACGCAATGCAACGGTGCGGTCCTGAAGGTACAGGCCTAGTTATTGAGTAATTGCCCAAACAAACTTTTCTCAAAACTTTACGTCTTTCAATAAAATGATAGTCATCAACTTCAATTGCTTATAACACAGTCTCAAAATGTTCAGAATTCAACAGATCTAGCATCAAATCCAAGGGAAAAGAGTTCTCTTTCACTTGATATCAATAACTCAGTTTAACTAAAATTACCTTGCGGACCGAACTGTCGTGATGTATCACATATATATTCTGCATAAGCAGAGCTGATGCCCTCAACTCCATTTTGGAGTATCCTATATTACAAGATTACCTTCTTCCAAACCCAGCTGATAAGCCAAATTTTGCAAACCCCGCACTTTTTCCATCAGCTGTGACAAAGTCAAGCTGCCAAACTCTGGAAAAGAAAAAGGAAAAAACAATAACATGTATGGCTGTTCCATTCCAAATTTTCAACAGATTGATTCACTACTCAGTGTGAAACACTCCCTCTGTCCAGTGAGGTCCTGTTTTCTTGCTTCCTGGTATTACAGTATTAGTGCCAGAACTTGATCAAACTGACAATAATAGTAGAATAAAACCAAGGTCAAATCATCATTAACCCTCACCGTGCTCACGCTGCACGGGCGGCAAAAGTCAAACTGGCCGCGCCACGCGCAAGCCGTATTTTCACGCGTCGGATCACTGACTTTTTTGAGAAGTAACCACACTCTTATTGTTCACTGTATCTCTTCTAAATCAAAAGCATTGTGACATGGACATGTTAACCAGTGAACCACTGGTTGGAATCCCAAAGACTAAGCTTTCAAAGGCTCTCCTCACACTTTCAAAAGATGTAGCATCGACATGCGAACTGTTGCTCAACAAATTTGCAATATTATCTCATTTTCTCACAAGCTGACCACCATCTGGAGTTGTCTGTATCTAAGAATCAATCAGAAACAAGCTCTGAAATAACCTTTGTCCCAAATGCCCACACTGGTTTATTAGTCTGTGTCAATCAGGATGAAACCATTTGTGTAAGGCTTGGGAGGGCGTGGCTAATTATCATGCTTTGTTCTCACGAAAACTACAGCTGTCAGTTTGGAATCACAAGTCAGATCATTGGTTAGAGACTGACAGACTAAGGTTTTGCTGGTTAATTCATAGATAAGATTCTCCGTGAATAAGGTCACTGACTGGGCAGCGGGCTTTACGGGTAGCGCGCGGGGTGAGAGTTAAAATCTTTGATGAACCAGTAAGTCATAAGTTTTACCCACATACAACTTTTTTTTCCCATTAGAATAGATATTATTATCCCACTCATCAATATTATTACAGTGCATTGTGCAATCCTAATATCTCGACATCAGTGGGACCGTCTCACTTGTGTCGAGTAAAGAGAAAGTCGAAATAGCAGATTAGTGGTGGAAGAGAAGAAAAGAAGGGTGTGGGTGGGTGGGGGATCAAATATCACCATAATGGAAAGTGTCCAATAAATAACGCAATTATGTCCCCTTTTCTTTTAATTATCGGTATATTATTATTGTCACCCATTCCTCCAATATCACTGTTGTGCTGAGCACAGGCGTGGCAAAGATTTGCCGATATCGGCGAAATGCTGTAGCTATCATTAATGCGCAGTGTTTTGTTTTTTTATCTCGAGCTGACTGTTTCTTCAGGAGAAGTGATGATAACAATACACATATAGTTCGGCAGTTAACCGAGAGATCTAGGTCAAGGCCTAGTATCAACGGCGCACGAATGTTTTGTGGGCAAAAAAAAAAATTACTCTGTAGTACACCGTACTTTTACTACCGTAACCTTATGCAAGGCACTCCACATTCGCGTTACTGAAGCCAAGGGTCATCCTCTTGTGTCCACACACCCCCTCTCCTACCCCTCCCTGCCAGCACCACAAAAAGAAATAAAGAGAGAGTTGCATGGGCATTTTTTGGTAGAACAGTAGTAGAACTAGTGCACTTGTTTTGCCGCGGTCGGGGAGAAATGCGTCGATATAAGAGGAAAGAATGGAATAACACGTAGAGTTACTGGGAAATATTTAGTACCATTAAAGAAGGAAGAGGTTGGGACTTAAAAATTGTGTCGAGTTACCCAGAATGTCGAGATAAGTGGATTGGACTGTATTAGCATCAGCCTATGCTAACTTTTATTATTTTTTATTTTTTTTGCACACATCTTGAAATAATTAGCAGTAGCTGCTTGCAACAAATATTGCTACACCCCATAAATTTAAAGCCACAATTAACCTTCCTGTATGCAGGATATATAATTTTATAAAACTGGACTTCCTACTGAGTCAAACATTACTTTATCTTATTGTGCCTACAATAACAATAATAAAATCTAACACAGATTACTGACACGATTGCCTTATACTTTGCCAAAAATAAGTTCTTCAGAAATGTTATTGACATTTCATATATTTCATACCTTGCAGTAAATTTATATCATCCTTTTCTAAGTCTGCTAGCCATCTAGGTGTTCCAACACTCTTCGTCTGTGGATTCAATCAGTTTCATCACAATGAAGATGATATATTATGGTAATTACCTAGGACTGACACAGGAGGTTAAAACTTTTACTATGACATTGACAATCACAATGTTTTCTGATTAAGACTAATATTGTAGTAATATAATAATAAGAGGACACTGATATTTACTTCCATACCATAATGTATAATAACTGCAATAGATGAAATAGGAATACTATGTTATCTGTCTAGAAAAGAACATGATTTTGTGTGGCACTTTTAGTTTTGAATCAACTCATGAAGCTCATGTCTACATTAAGAGTATAATAGACACTGCTTTTATTTATGTGATCATATGCTATGTGTGTTGCAACTGAAACTTAAACTATTCATCTTTAACTTGTGAACAGATTAAAAAGCTTGTACCTTGAACTTTTTATCAGTTGTTTAAATCTTAATAAAGTGCATGCAACAGAATAATTTTATGTGACGAAATAAATCATAATTACAAGTCTAATGGAATTTCCACAATGTTTACTCACAGTTTTGTTAACCTCATATTCTGTAACACCGGGGACTGAGAAGAGAAAAGGAGAATTATCTGAACAACACATTCATGAAAGAATTATTCCCAGACTTTTATTTGTTACAACTATAGTGGAGTCCATCTAATCAAAGCTCAATTAGAATTTCTTTTAAGTAAAAGTAATCTTGAACTCAAAGTATGTTTCTTTCTCCTGCTTTATCTGAATGAAAATACAACTCAATTTTGAACAACCTGATTTGGATTAAGTGGACTCAGCTTGCATGTGAATAAAATAATATCCCCATATTATATCACAAGTAATCCTGATGAAAGCTGACAAAAAGGTGAGGTTTGTTTACAAAAAATGATAAAAAAAAACAAAGTAGTCCATCAAAAGGACCTGAACTTGTGCTCCTGTGCATACCATGAACCACTTGAAATCAAAACAGCCTTTCAATTAAATATATAGTGATTTACTTTATTTGCAGTAAAAATGAAGGTTTATTAAACTGCAGAACTACAGTAGACAATGGTTAAATCAAAATCAGCAGGACCATGGGTTTGTTTTCGGTTCAGAAAGAGCTTTGGTTTATTGATAGGAGGCTTGAAAATGCCAGTTTCAAGAGAGATGGCCCAATTCATTATCAAAGAGGACAAATTAATGTATGTGCTTAGGTGTGAGAGACTCATTCAACACACCCTCGCTTGCTGTGTGTTTTTGACTGAGAATGACCCAATTCAGGCCCAAGGACACATGAAGATGGATATGCCAGCGAATGTGGAATAACTCTCAGAGTGGAGAGATATGGGTGTGGACGGAAAGTACAGAACCGCTGTCCCGATGATCTCATTACCGTACATGCCATGAACTACCCTGTCCGTGGTCACTAGTATATGTATTATCTTTCTGATGTCATACTTTTACATGAAAGGTCACCCTCGATGCGCCGATGTGTTTTGTGTTGCCATCTGATTTCAGACCAGCGAAGTATTAAGCCTCCCCCTCCCCGTAGAGCTGCTGCTCCCATGTAGACCTACACTACCGGGCAGAATGAAGCATGCTCTGCTCAGGTTTGAGGGAGTGGGGTTACACTAACTTGGCATGGCCTTAAGGCAAATCATAGTGGGCTGGCCACTGAATCCAGCAAATTTCTTTTCCATTTAACCATAGGGTTATTTCGATTTAGCGCTAGTTTGTTAAATAGATAAAGCGGAGAAAATCAGGGACTACTTTCCTTCGGCTTACCACTATTTTCGTTTTAGCCATTGTTGGTTTAAGCATTATGCACCGTATTACTATTAATAATGTCTTTTGAGAAAATAAACTCATTTTTTCCCCCCCACAAATACTATGAATAGTACTAGGAGTGTACGTATTTGCTGTCTGTTGATTTATAAATTATGGTAGGGAAAATTGAAGGATCTTTCAACCCTACACTCAACAATTTTCAGTCCAAATCTTCAGGCATCACTTTTCTGCAAAAGTTAACAATTATTTCAATTAATGATTGCATAGCCATACATATAAACTTTAAAAAAAAAAAAAAAAATCCACCCCAATGTAGATTCTATGAAAATAATTCATTCAGTAACTGGTACTTGTAAATTATTATGCTCCCCATAAGATATCAATTATGAGTCACTGCCAAGTAGTAGGGGAATTTGGACTAGTTGACTAAAAAAATAAGGTCATAAAATGTACACGCTGATTCTGAAAGAAGATATAATATGGTTTAAAACTGAATGGAAACTTTTTGAATTGGTCCACCTTGTAATTTGCTTCAAATTGGCATTGATTATTTTGATTGTTAGGGGATACAAGTATTTTACTATAAAAATTGGCCACAAATTGATCATCTAAAGTATATCATGAAAAGGGGTGTCTCGGGAGTGGCTTTGAAATAGACACAAATCAGTATATAAAAATTGGTTGGTAATATGAATTGTTAAGACATTAGGTAAATGATTGATACTGACTCTATCTTGCCTTCACTGAAAATTTTGCCTTTACTGAGAGTTAAGACTTCTATTCCGGCTAACTTCACATACATTTTTCATGACAAACTTCATAAATTACTACGCAACTTCACAAATGGGTTCAAAATCACATTTTGATTCACAGATTTGTCAGAACTATTATTTCATATTTCACAGATCAAAGGGACTGCTTATTCATTGTATTCAATCGACATTTTGATTTCGTGTCAAATTTCATAAGAGGTCACAGTTGAAGGCCAGTTCTTCTTCATATTTCTACAAATCTTCACCATATAAAAAGTAAGTAAAAATGGGGGAATGTGAAGTAATATATTAATTTATAAAAAAAAAAATTGTTTGAAATAGTCAATTCCAATAATTATTTTCAATTTTAATGCCTTAAGTCGGGTAACCCATCTGAGAGATTTTCAGGCCTCTTATTTGGCAATGACTCATAATATAGTCTCATTAGTCTTAGGATTGTTAAAATTAGAGAACAACTCAGTGTCACATCATAATATTATAATAACAAACAAAACATCAGAAAAAAAATAAGATTAACTCACTTTTCTCCGGCCACAAATCAGGTGAGGACCTGTCCAGTTTTTCAAAGCTCAGCAATTTATCATCGTCTGCAAAAAAAAAAAAAAATTAAATACATGATGTGATGAGGTATTTCATTTTAGAAAGGATGTATGTTACTGGGGGCATAAAGTCTGATTACAAAGTCAAATAGAGAAAATATTGTGTTCACTGTTCAATAATGGGTTATAATGTAAAGTGGGGGCACATAGTCTACTTACAAAGTCAAATAGAGAAAATATTGTGTTCACTGTTCAATAATGGGTTATACTGTAAAGCTGGGGGCACATCTATAAGTCTTTGTGATTCTGACTAGTGGTTCATTGATTAATAAAACAATAGGCTACTAAAATTTTTTAAAATGTCCTTATAAATCACAATGCCTTTGATTTAGAAATCTAGATAAAGTGAGCAATAAGATGGTAGTTACTTCTCAAGAGTCAAAGAGGACAGTGACCTGATGCTACCGCACTGCGCAGTCTATTTGACCTTGGCCTATCGATGTGCATGTGCAGAGTGAACGCCTGGAAAGACAATGCAGTATTTTGACGCCTCGCGCAGCGTGGGGGTTAAGTTTAACATAGAATTATTAAATAATTTCAGCACATTGGTAAAATTCTAAGGCACGGTTAATTACCACCGCATTTTCCGGTAGCTGGTAGGTAGCGTCAATTACCACCGCATTTTGCGGTGGCCACTGACGGTACGTTGATCGCCAATGGCTACCCCAGCCCCTTTCCGCCTGATTAGTCAATCTGACAACCGCCCATTGATACAAACTGACTAGACCCTCACGCCCCCAGGTCCATCTGACCATCCCAATGCACACTTGAATCGACAACGGACACCGTATTCCGCGGTGGCAATTGACACTCCCAAAATTCTAATGATAAAAGTTGTTTTGTAATTGTGTACACGCGATGTGAGGGTATATTATTTAATAACTTTCAAGGATGACTGATCTAGTTCTGGAAGATATATCAGAATCTACAATCGTGTGCATGTACTGTGCGTAACTAGTGACACGCCACGGCGGTGGTGACTGTAGGTAGGCCTTACGTACGCGTCGATGAAAATCGAAACTCCCGATCTGCCTTTCGGCACTCTACCTCCTGAGAAACTCTGCCTCAGTTGTGGAAACTTAGAAATCGTATTCCTTGAAGTCTGCACAACTTTCGCTTCATCTAGCTTGGGGTTTGCTTTTGTCATCCTGAAAAACATGTATTTGGGGCTGACTTAACTGCGTTTGAAATTACCTCCGGGAACAAGTTTAGTTGACTTGGAAGCCATATTGCTTTTATTTCCTACTCGCAAAACTTCCGGTTAGCTACAGAAATAAAGAAAATATTTTTAATTGGAAAACTTTATCTGACAAAACAAGCTCACAGTTTTCTTAATTTTGTAGATTAATTTTATTGACATTTTGATGAATAAATGAGATTTGTTTATACTACACAGATTTTAACACTTTTGTGGCCTTGATTTTTTTTTTTTAGGGGAGTCAACCTATTTCAGCACCTTGATTGGCTCAACAAAATAGGCTACGGCCTGTTGTTGCACTCGCACTGCAAACGAAAAGAACTTTGGCTTTTGACCTTTAGGCTACTGCCTCTCTTACCTTGGCTCTGGGTTCCGGTTAGCCGTCACCATAAACCGCAAACACTAGCAGCTGATCAAGATGACGATGCTAACCCTATTGCGCACTCTTCAACTGGTAAACATCTCATTGTCTTGATCTGAGTGCATTGTCATTGCTTTAAAATTTAATATGTGGACGGGTTGTGTGTTATGAAATAACTGACTTTCTCAACTTTCTGTGGATCACTAGATCTAGATAGGCCTATGTTGTTCACATCAGTTAGGCCTACCTAATCCTTAGTTACAGTCTGTAAACTAAAACTGCAAAACTTAAATTAACTTGGTTCTCTTCTCAGTTAAATGCATTTCAACCAGTAGCCAGTGAGATTTCCTGCAGAGCACCAAACCATAAACCTGCAGGGCATGTGAAACAGGGTTGCCAGCATGCCTGGAGTTGGCCCGGAATTCTAACTTGGACTCATGTTCGAGCCCGGAGTTGGACCAGGTGCCCAGAATTAGGTACAGTGGGGAACGGTTAAACCGAAACTAGCACTAAACCGAAGGAAAATAAGAATCCCCGATTTTTTCCCTCTTTAACTAGCGCTAAACCGAAATAACCCTATGGTCAAACCGAAAAGAAAATCGCTGGATTCAATGGGTCAATGTAAAAAGCAACAAACAAAAATGTAGTATGAGTCTTAATTGTTCACAGCCCATCCCAGGATGCGGCCTGCTACAAATGCTAAAATCCCTGCAATTTGGCAAATGAACCATTATGGAGAGAGTTGGTTAGTATCGAAACGGCCAAGGCATCAAGATGGCGGATAAAAGCAGCAGGACCACCAATTCCAACTAGATCTAGTGCCAAAAACCCGACCAGAGACTAGAGGGAAACATTTTCTAGAGGAATTGAGATTTGACTATAAAATGAAAGACTAGTTATAATTATTTTGATGCTTTCAGTTAAAATATTTTTCTTCATTTTGTCTTCTTTCTAAGAAATATTTTGTTTTGGATTTTTAAAGAGGAATGAAAATTTCATCTGAACCCTGATTTCGTCAAATCCACGCACAATGTATAAAAATTTATATACAATAATAATATAGACGACACATTTTAACATAATTTTAAAACTGTATCATCCATTGCATTGAAATTTTCATATCTTGTTGAGAACACTAAATACACCTATGAAATTTACTCTCATCCATGTAAAAGTCCTTTGGTCATCTTGGGCTACTGGGCCATGTGATTTTGATTTTTCCATTCTCTTAGCCTTAAGACTTGATAAAAAAAGAAAAAACACATATATGGAAAGATTGACTTTTAATTCTTTAATTCGGCGTGTTTAAATCAGTGCATTTTAATACAATAAACATGCTGCGACTAAGCCAAGATGGAAGAAATTAGACTAGTGGGATGCTTAATGCCAGGTCCCTTATTGCTGCTACAACTAGGAGATTTAACATCAGCGGGCAGACGGTATATATGACAAGAGAAACTGTCTGGCAGCAACTGGGACTGTAAGAGACTGCCAGAGACCAGGCAGACCAAGAGTGACAACTCACAGACAGGATGCATTTATTCACACTCAACATTATTTTTAAAACTCACTTCAAAACAACTCAAAAGACAACAGATGAACTAAATGCAGTGGCAAATGCTCTGCCAGTGTCAGTAAACACTGTTGCAATCACAAGGCTGATCCAGTCTATGCGTCGATGATGCCAGCCTGTCATTAATGTAAGAGGCGGACACACTCCATGAGACGCATTTGGAAGTCCTACTACTACTATTATTTCCTGTTGCACCCACTGGTGCTTAGGGCAGCAACAAAGGATCTCCAGCCCTGTCTGTCCTGGGCCATCTTTGCGAGAGTTCCCCATGAGTGATTGAAGGATTTCATCTCTGCCTCGATTGTTCTCCGCCAGGTTGCCTTGGGTCTGCCTCGCTTGCGCCGTCCCTCCGGTGTCCGCTGAAGTGCTGTTTTGGTTATAGAATTTGCTTCCTTTCGCAGCACGTGTCCAAGCCATCTCCATCGTCTCTTCGTGATGATGTTGGCTATTTCTTCTTGCTTGCATCGCCTTAGTAGTTCCTGATTAGAAATCTTGTTTGGCCAAAAGATGCGGAGAATCCTACGAAGACATGTGGTGTGGAAGGAAGACAACTTGGCGAGGTCACCTTCTGTCATTCGCCAACACTCTGATCCATACAGGAGTGTGGATAGGACACAGCTTTGGTACAGTCTGATCTTGGTGTTGATGCCGTATTGTGTCGATTTCCAGATGTTGCTCATACTTTGAAAGACAGCCCTTGCATTTCCCAGCCTACTTTGGATGTCCTCCTTTGTGCCACCCTCTGGTCTGATAATGCTACCAAGGTATTTAAATTTGTCCGTCGTGGTGAGGTTCTTGTCATCTACTTGCACTGGTGCTGGAGTGTCTACATTTAGGGTCATAATCTCTGTCTTCTTCTGGCTAATCCGAAGGCCTACTTTGCATCCAAAATTATGTAGTCTCTGCGTCTTATCTTGCATGTGTTGGTGACTATGTGACAATAGCGCAAGGTCATCCGCAAAGTCCAAATCCTCTAGGTTGTCGAAGAGTGTCCATCTGATGCCTCTTGGTGCATCCTCTGTAGTTTTCCGCATAATCCAGTCGATTACGAGGTTAAATAAAATTGTTGACATCACACATCCTTGCCGTACACCAGTTTTCACTTCAAAGGATGCATCACTGTTTCCGACACTGCAACTGAAGTTCTTGTAAAAGCTTTTGATGAGTTCAACAAGCTTGCTGGGAATCCCATAGTGCCGAAGAATGCGCCATATACTCTCTCTGTGGATGCTGTCGAAGGCCTTTTCGAAGTCAACGAAGTTCACATAGAGCTGCCTTTGCCATTCTGAACACTGTTCTATGATGTTTCGGAGTGTGAAGATCTGGTCAATGCATCCTTTCCCCTTTCGGAATCCGGCCTGTTCCTTTCTCAGTGTCTTGTCCACAGCATCTGACATACGTTGCACAATGATCTTGGCAAGGATTTTGCTGGGTATAGAAAGGAGAGTGATACCACGCCAGTTGTTGCAATCGCTGAGTGCTCCTTTCTTGGGTATTTTCACTATTCTGCCTTCATTCCAGCTCTTTGGTACTGCTTCTGCTTCCCAGATAGCTGTGAACAGTGGCTGAAGGATGGTGGCTGACTGATCCGGATCTGCTTTGAACAGTTCTGCAGTCAAGTTGTCTTTTCCTGGGGCTTTGCTGTTTTTTAGGCTCTTTATTGCTGCCACTATCTCTTCTTTCTTTGGTGGATCTATGTTGATGTCAAGGTCTTCAGCAGCATCTTGTATTATTATTCTATCTTCAGGTGGTGGCCGGTTTAGTAATTCCTGAAAGTGCTCTGTCCAGCGTGTATCCTGTTCTCGTTCTGTAGTCAGTAGTTTCCCATTCTTGTCTTTGATTGGAACTCTTGGACTTCCACCGTACTTGCCACAAATGCGCTTAGTGATCTTGTGGAGCTTACCCTGTTCTCCTCTTGCTGCTGCCTCCTCCGCATCTGCCGCTAGCTGTTCCATGGCTTCTCGTTTATCTTTCTTTACTAGTCTCTTCACTTTCTTATTTAACTCTGTGTAGCTATGTTGGTACCTCTCTTTCAGCCTTTCCGATTTCACTTGTAGGAGTTTCTTTTTCATGACTTTCCTCTCCTCGATCACATCCCATGTTCTTTGTTGGATCCACTCCTTGCTTTTCCCTTTCTCATTAAATCCAAGGCAGGCTACACTGCTCTCTGTGTACACTGTAGTTACTCTTTTCCACTCTGAATCGATTCCTCTTTCTTTAGGGTTGTTCTTATCAGACTCTCGTAGAGCCTGGAATCGGTTCTTGACTTGTATGTTGAAGGCATTTCTAACACTTGCATCTCTCAGTTTCTGAATATTAAGGTGTCTTTGCTTTGATGTCTTGATTCCGGTCTTGTTCAGTTTAGTTTTGATAAGTGCTGCCACTAGATGGTGGTCGCTGGCTACGTCAGCTCCTCTTTTCACTTTCACATCTAGAAGGGATCGTCTCCACATACCGTTGATCATCAAATGGTCTATTTGGTTCTTGTCTCTTCCATTTGGAGAATTCCATGTGAGTTTGTGAATTTCTCTGTGTGTGAAAAGGGTCCCTCCGATGACTAAGTTGTTCAAGGCACAAAAATCCACAAGCCTTTCTCCATTGTCATTCCTTGTTCCAGTTCCATGTTTTCCCATTACTCTTTCATAATTTATATCATCTTTACCTACCTTAGCATTGAGGTCTCCCATGACAATGATGAGATCATGCCGTGGCGTCATGTCCATTTCCCCTGGAGTTGTTCATAAAAGTCGTCTTTGTCTGTGTTGTCGTTTTCGTTGGTTGGTGCATAACATTGGATGACAGTGATGTTTGTGTGTCGTCCTTTCATCCTCATCCTCATCAGTCTGCTATTGACTGGTTTCCACTCCAACAAGCATTTGTCCAGTCCTTTCTTTAGGATGATGGCTACTCCTTCATGATGTTGGTCATCCTCTCTTCCAGAGTAGAGAACGGTTTCTCCAGTGGATGTTTTGATCCTTCCAGATCCAGTCCATCTGCTCTCACTTACACCCAGGATGTGTAGGTTGTAGCGCCTCATCTCTGATGTTACTTGTGCTAACTTACCCGATTCATACATTGTTCTAACATTCCAGTATCCAATCCTGGTCTTGGTTTTGGCGGTGTTCAGTTCCTCCTTCATCCTGCTAGCAGTTTCCTTTCGGCTTTCACTACTTGCATTCATACGAGTCGCGAGGTACTCAGAAGGTCCATCACATCCAGAACGTTGGTTTTTCCATGTTGCTGTTTCCGTAACGATTTTTGTTTCTCCAAGTAAGGTCACCCCAACAAGGATTTCAGGGTAGGGTTGTTAGCCCTACGCCCAACCCCCGAACCTGGAGGGCCGGTCTGTTCAATCTTGTCTGGTCCTTCCCCCATGACCTGTCCAGCTTGCTTAAAGCTATCAGGGGCACGAGGCCTCCGCTGGCTTAGCTCCTGCGATCACTGAGACACGCAAGCCACTCCTCCACGTCAAGGCATGAACAATTGGAGCAGTTTGGAAGTCCTGCCATGAAAAAATTATGACCCATCTTTTACGACTGCCAGTGACCAGTTCTAATTAGATGTCCAGCAAAAACTGATTTATTATGAGGTTGTGCTGTTAACAGGAGAAAGGAAAGACCTTTGAATGCACCTCATGCCAGATTGATGTTCTAAGAGGATATTTTTTGACCAGTTGAATAGTAAAAGGGGGTTTAAATAATTTGTGAGGCTTTTCTGAAGAAAGAAAGAACGTAAAACTAAAAGAAAATTGGTGAAAAGAAATTTTTTTTTTCTTTCATCATTTGCCTCTTTCATTTGCTCACTCCATAATCCGTTGGATTTCTTCGGGTGGAAACTGAAATTGAAACCAATACATCGTAAATAATATTTTTCATAATCAAACATTATACAAAAGGGAAAGATTAGGATTGGAATCTGGGATCAATTCATTGTGGTGGAGTGAGCGCTTTACATCTGAGCTACAGAGGCAATTTATTCACAAAGCTAAACTAATATATTCAAGTGTATCAGTGACTCACAATAATTATAGCACATGACGAGTAAATTATAGATCGCCTCAACATTGACCATTGACTGATAATTTAAAGACATGAATTGGGATTGTAGCCAAAAACAGAATTATTTATTTTGTTTATTTTTTTTACTGGACATTTGATGAAATGTAATTTTTTGCTTTGAACATTTCTGTTTTAGTATTGTGAACTAGCCCTGCTACTGTCACAGTATGTTGATTGCTGTGGAGGTTGGATCTTCTTTGACTACTAGCTGAGGTCCCCGGCCCTGCCGGGGATAAATCGGTTTGAATATTGGTTTCAGTTCTGGGTGGTTATTATGGACCTGCTTCATCTGGCCTGTTCCTATTTGTTTATTTTATTTTTGTTTGTTTGTTTTTAAATAAGTCTTACTGCTCTGCCTTTGTGAGTTGACACCCTGCGCATCCCGTACAACTGCATGATTTGCGCACGGGTTAATGTGTTTGATAGTGAACACATCGCAGGTAATGATAACGAAACCTTAAAATGGCGAACCATGACTCGAAATAGATCTGAATGATGGCGAAACAATAAATTTCCAATAAAAAAAACTACAGCGATTTGAGACATGTATGCCTACCGATAGTACGTTTTTTAGGGGGCATGCTGCATCAGTGCATGCTAGATCTAGCTCTCACAGACACTACTGTGATTATGAATCGAATTCCGGGGCCGGAAGTGGAAAAGCGATTAACAAAGAAAGAGGTCATAGGTTAACAAACGTACAATTCGGATCAAAAGCTCTCGCAAATTTACTGTTCCATTCTTATCGCATTATTGGAATAACTCACGAATCCCATAAGCTTTTTTATGCCTATGTACATAGGAACACTGGTCAGTATCGTACAATTGTGTGTGCCAAATTTCAGTTCAATATGTCCAGTAGTTTTTGAGTCCATAGGGAACGAAGGGGTTTTCTTACATTTTTTTTGTATAGATTTGCAGTGTTTCTACTACTATTATATATAATTCTAGGACTATCGTTTGGCTTGTGCTGAACCTCCTGCAAAGAAAAGGAAAGTTAATCTATATAACTTCATCAGCTTATTCACTTTGAGTACTTTACGCTTGTACTCAGTTCTTATGAAGAATGTCTGAAATTTCTTTCAGTCACAGGGACTGTTGCCAATGTTAACTCAGCAATATATATGCCCAAATTACCATTGTATATGGGACAAATGTATCAAGATTGGCAGCAGAATAGACCTGTTATTGCCAGCTATTATTTCTCATTTTGAGGAGAGTTCTGTAGTAGTTATAGTACCTACCCTTAAACACATCCGTTATCTTATCTTCAAATTCCTAACTGGAAACCAAGTCTTATCCCTAACCCTACCCTTTACTCTTTCAACAAGAAAAAATTAAAAGAGAACATTGAGACAGCCTGTAAAGAATTGTAAGAATTCAAAGTGGTTATGACATATGGAACCCTTTCCTTTTTTTTATTTTAGTTATCTGTATATATTTTTTTTAGACAACGGTCAGTGCCAGTGTGAGTTTAGGTTTAACGACATGGCAGCTTGATAATGGGCAGCTGAACCTCCGTGGCCTTTCACAGTTTTTTGGTTACCTTATTATTAATTGATTCTCAAGCCTGATCAGTTAAAATTTCACAAATGAAAATCTCATGTGACTCTAAAGTCTAAAGAGAACATGTGACAGTAGCACCTTTTAAAATTTAATGTATTCATCCGAGGGAGCACTTTGTACTGTACTCAGCAGTTATTTGCCCCACGCACAGCAATTATTTTGGAGATGAATATTGCTGTGACACTTCATAAGTCAGTGTCTGGTGTCAGCATAAATATGAGCTAGAGAGATTGAATGAAATAGTGGAAATCTGGAAAAAATTAAATCATAGGTGTTGAATGGTAGGCGTTCACAAATTGGATAGCACCATGGTGTATATGAACACTCATGTCACAGGTTGCATTAGCAAGTCCATTTCGCAGATGCCTGTGGATTAATTATACTGAGTTTTATATTGCAATTCAGTATTCATTTAGATAATTATTATTCTGCCCAGCAACCATTATTCAGCTGTGGGTTTTTCAGTTTAGATGTGAAGTGTCTGCATTTGGCGACAAGGGCAGTGGGTCTTCAGTTTTGAGAACTTATGAAAAAAAATACTTAGCAGCAGGGCAGGAAAGTTCTTGCTAACAATCATGTACCAAGGGCTGCAATGTGAAAAAAACAACAAAAAATGAGGCCTTGGCAGCTGCGGGTCAGGAAGGCAATTTATCCTTTTCTGCTGTGCCGACAATTACTTATGTCTCTACCTGAGCTCCAAGCTGACACAACCAGTTGGTATGCCTTCAATACCTGACTGTTAGGTCAGATGTGTTTAATGTTTTGTATCAAATTCAAAGCTAAAGCCACCTGTCTTTCATCAGATGAGCTTGTTGAATTTTTTGGGGAGTGGTATGGAACACTTGATTCTTGGAATGAGAACTTCACACAGTAACTACAGTTTGACCCACAAATTATGTTTGTTACCTTCTGTTACAAAGCTTTTATAAAGGTTCTTCGCTATATCACATTATCTGTTTTATCTTCTTTTCTGGTCCAGAAGATGGGTTGGGGTGATTACAAATTAATACAATACTCTGGATTTCTGTTTATTTTGAGTGACGAATGAAAGTGGATTTAATGAACTCCAAAATAACTCACAGTTTGAATGTGAGTAGCAAAGCATGACTTACTTGGCTTGTCTGATGAACACCTGATACTCCATAGCATCCATTCCATGGTTTAACACTGCATCACAAAATGCCATGTGGTCATGGTAATCTAAAGTTTCATTTGATATCAATATTCATATGCCTTTGTGAGAGAAAGTACGGTATATCTTTATCTATTCCTATTTCTTTTATTTTCCAGGCGGGCAGAAATGGCGTGCATTTCTCCAGGTGCTATGCATCCTCTGCTGTAAGTATCCATGCAGTAAGACTCTGAAATAGTAGTTGGACAAAATGTGTTTGTTTTTTTTTTAGAACAAATTATAGGTGAGGTGGTGCCACAAAATTGGGAATAATGGCTGTCATTCCGGTTGATATGTGATGACATGCAATGTTCCCTCTAATTTTCTAAACCACCGAGTTGAACTCTTGATGCTTTGAGCAGAAATATTTTTAATGGACAGTGCCAGAGCAATTGAATTTTGTAAAGTAAAATGAAAGGCAACGTTCTGATGTGCGTGGCACCAATACAGCGACTGCACACCAGCAGAGCTTTAGAGGGAACTTTGAATTGATGACATGTTTGCTGTGGTGATTGACTAGCCATGCACAGAAACTATTAGAAAATTAAACTGAGAACTCTGCTTCGTGGAAAGGTATCCCCATTCCTGATTTTCTAACCCCAGTTGTCTTAGTCCTGCTGTATTAACTTCATAGGAGGCACTTACACTTAATAGTTGTTTCCATTCTTTCAGCCAACCACAAAAATGTTTATCAACAATGAATTTGTGGAGTCAAAAGCTGACAAGTGGATTGATGTTCATAACCCGGTAAGTTGACCTTTTTATAATTCGATTTTGATAAATTGCCGAAAGCCAATCTGCCTCAGTTAGCTAATATAGTCCTTGTAATTCATTTTACATTTCAAAATTCAAATGGAGGAAAGAATTTGACTGTAGGATCGATAGGTATTTCTTAAAAATATTGCCATGAAATGGTTTTCCACTGTAAAGTACATAACAGATACTAAATGCACAGCAAAAAATCAGTAGTTGCAATTTTTAATATATTAGACTTTAACACTTCCAATAACATAAAACTGGAGTACAGTTTGTCATTCTTCTTCTTCTTTTTTTTGCTTTCTTTACTTTTCCCCAATGCAAAGTTAAAACATTATGACTGTCTTTAATATCACTTTTACTGCTGTCCTTTTCACAGGCAACAAATGAGGTCGTTACACGTGTACCAGAATGCACAAGGAAAGAGATGGAAGCTGCTGTGGCAGCAGCAAAAGCTGCGTTTCCAGCTTGGTCCAACACAACAATCTTGACAAGACAACAGATTATGTTTAAGTTGCAAGATCTCATCAAGAAGAACATGGTTAGTATTAGTGATTACCCGTTTATACAGGGAAAAAAATGTCATCAAGACATCTGCCCTACTTCATAAAGCTGATAAATTTTATCGGTGCAATGGCAAAGGTATCGCCATTAGGAGATTTAAATTTTAATAGGTATGATAAGAGAAAATGTCAGCAGCATGGTTTGTATAGCTAATCAATCAAGCTGATTAGACTTAGTGAAGGTGATTGATACAGAGATTAATGGCCAGTTCTTCACAAATCACTGCTTTGCTCTTGAATCTTATCAGTAGGTCTTGCAAATGCTGGGGCCGTGGTCAAATGGCATCAAAAGTAGAGCTGAGATTATGTATTAAGTGCAAGGTTTTCTTATTTTCTTGGGTATTCAGTGAAATGCCATAATGAAACAACAAAAGAAAAAATAATTCTTGTGAGAATAATGTTACAGGATGTCGGCAAATCATGAAAATCCCTATGAAACAAGTATTCTGGCTCATGCCTCCTTACAGTATTGTCACAGAAATTTAAAAAACAAAAATGTATGAATATTTATATAATCTCATATGCAGAAACATTTGGCTGCTAACATCACACTGGAGCAAGGCAAGACTCTAATTGATGCAGAAGGAGATGTGATGAGAGGATTACGTAAGTGTGTCTCACTAAGTTCTAATCTCTGAGATCAAAGGTTCATATATTTAATATATAAAGTGTCACGATTAAGGTTGATGACCTTGTACGCCACGAGTATAGAGGGGGTAAACTTAGTAGGGGAGAAGGGGAGTTTTTAAGTTGTTGACTAGCATGAAAGATTACTATCACGAGGAAGGTCGGTGGCCTTGTGCGCCACGAGTCTAAGGGGGGTGAGCTTAGCAGGGGAAAACACGGTTTTTAACATTGTTGACGAGCGTGGATAGATACACACGACTCGCTTTAAACTAGTCGCGTGTGCAAAGACCTCGGGAGTATAAGTAGAGGAGAAGCTTGACACACGGGGTTCCCAAGTTATTCATTCCTAAAGGAAGACGCAGAATTTATCGGTCCGGGCGACAAGTGGAAGGTCGTGCCAGTGGGGACCAGAAGTGTTACGTGTGTGAGGGATCCATGATGTTCACATGTATTTCCCAATAAGAAGAATTAATCGGTCCGGGCGACAAGTGGAAGGTCGTGCCATGGGGACCAGAAGTTGAGGAGACCTGATGATAGGACGGGAACCCTTCAGGAGCTCGTGATTTACGATGGCGGGTGTGAACCGTCGGTGTGCTGTGTGTTTGCAAGTTGAAGAGTCCTGAGGACGGGATGATGAGAACCCCTCAAGGAGCAAGTAATCTACGATGGCGGGTGTGAACTGTGTGTTCTTATTTGTGTGAAGCCAGGGGCGTCTGTTTCCCCTTTTATCGTCGAAGTTAGAGATCTAGAAAGGATCGTGTGAACTCTGGAGACGTGAAACTGCATCAACGAGGAGGGCAGCTGTTGACAGAGACTATTAAGTATACGTAGTTAAGTTTATGGACAGAGGGATTAGATCTAGATGTGAAACGGGGAATAGAGAATAGCCATGATCCCCAAGAGTAAATTTGAAATATCTCTGTTTTTGTGATTATGTATGTGATTATCATGAGTTGAATGTTTTGACATAAGTTTTGTCATGCATTTATAATTAAATATCGTTTAATTTAAATTTCACTCCATGTGTCCGTTGATCGCTGGTCTGCTTGCTTGGCTTGTTAGCTGGGTTTGAAAGGTAAATAAGTTAGGTACTCATCACACACGTGGTCGTGACCATCTTCACGCACGTGATCGTGACAAAAGTTTACAGTCCTTTCCATAATCTGATTGTCAGTTTCAAAGAAAAACAGCCAGGTACTCCTGGAGGGTTTTGTTGCAATGCACTGTGGAGGAAAGGCTAAACAGAAAGGTGATTGTACAATACTCAAGACAGCCTGCATTTTAGTCACCCTGTTTAAGAATTTATACGTTTAAGAAAAATGTACAACCCACACTTCACCATCTGTTTGTATAAGGTTCTGTACTGCTTCGTGATGTGCTTCTCTCTCCTTCTCAAATTTGTAATCCGGACCTCTCAGTTCGGAGTCAACACTGATTTCAATGTTAGTTGAACTTTCGTTTGAAAGGTGATTCATTTGGATTTGTCCACAGAGGTTGTTGAACACTGTTGCAGCATTACTACTCTTCAGTTAGGTGAGACCATGCCAGGCATTGCAAAAGACATGGATACCTTCAACTTCAGAATGCCCCTTGGAGTCACAGCAGGAATCACACCCTTCAACTTCCCAGCCATGATTCCTTTGTGGGTAGGTCTGATGTGAAATCTGATCGATGCATCACTATATTTGAAGTGCCCCCCCCCCCCCCTAAAAAAATAATTGAAAGAAAGATTGATATTAAGGATAGAAGCTTAGGATAGGGCATGCCCATTTCTTAAGCATGTCTTCCTGATTGGAGCACAAGTTAAGAAGAATTATTTTCATCATAATTATGAGGAATATGATCTGATTTCCAGACTTACGTATTTATGGGTTTTCCAAATAATCGGATCCATTAGTATTGATGTTTTTCATCCAAATGAATGTATTCTGCAAGGAGATTTAATGTCTTTCAATGATGCTATTGCAATGTTTTTTTTTGCAACTCCTGCAGATGTTTCCATTGGCAACAGTTTGTGGTAACACATCACTGATGAAGCCATCTGAGCGTGACCCAGGGGCGACCATGATACTAATGGAACTGTGTCGGGAAGCAGGGATGCCACCTGGTGTTGTTAATGTTATTCATGGCAGGCATGACTGTAAGTCTGCTTAAATCGTATGTCAGTTTTTGCCTTTAAAATATGTTCCTTGCATTAGTTTTGTTTATGATTGCCCGTAGTTTGCAGCATTAATAAACAGCATGTTTGCATTTAGAGAACACAAAGCCCTGTTGTAATGGCATGACTGGGCTAAAACTTTGTTGAGTTTCATGATTAATATGGAAGATGCAGTACAGAACTGCCAGTGACAGTGAAAGAACTATTCTCAGCCATTATGCATGCTGACTTCAACAATGGCCAAAACCTTTCCTTTCTGGTTCAAAATAATTGAACATTTGTGGATGAGCAAAAAAAAAAGTTTTAAAGTATCTGTATTTTTAGTTTGCTGACAGTAGAGATACACTCAGTGAACAGGAACAATCGTCTAACTCAATCTAAGTTAATCTAAGTGAGGAAATGAATCTGTCAACAATGAAATTGAAAGAAAAAATGCAACAGGGACATGATGTTTAAAATTGGTGACTTGGAATGATCTAGGAAAGATATATTCTTTCTGCATTATTGACTTGAATATGAAATTGAGGCCTTAATGCAAAAACTGCAATGGCTTACAAGGTCTAGTGTGCAGGTACAGTCCAATCCACTTATCTCGACATGGCTTTTCTCGACATTCTGGGTAACTCGACACAATGTTAAAGTCCCAATCTGTTGCTTCTTTAATGCTACTAAATATTTCCCCGTAACTTGACGTGTTATTCCATTCTTTCCTCTTATATCGACACATTAAATTTCTCCCCGACAGCAGCAAAACAAGTGCACTAGATCTCAGGGTTCACACAGGTCCTTAAAAGTCCTTAAAGTCCTTAATTTTCATAAAAGAAAAAATAAGTACTCAAAAAGTCCTTAAATTCTGAAAATGATGCCAGAGTCCTTTAAAAGTCCTTAAAATTTGTGTTTCAGTTGAAACAGTTGAGATTTAAATCTTCCAATTGCACAATATGGATAATTGGTACTTTGAAATAACTGAACTTTTCAGAGTGAAATTACTATGTTTGAACTCTGGATACAGAGACATTCCGTTTTGATGAGTGGTGTACACCACCTGTATAGTTGTAATATTTCTTGGTCACAGGCACACAGGTCCTTAATTGTTTACTGTGAGTCCTTAGGAAGTCCTTAAAAAGTCCTTAAAATTAGTTTTAAAGACTTTGTGTGAACCCTGAGATCTACTACTGTGCTACCAAAAATGTGCCCTGCATAAGTGTACGGCAGTAAAAGTACAGAGTACTGCAGACTGAGTAATTTTTTTTCCTACAAAACATTCGTGGGCCGTTAACTGTTGTGTGTAGTATCATCACTTCTTCTGAAGAAACAGTCAGGTGGAGGTTAAAAAAAAAAGTAAAGGATTGCGCATTTGATAGCTACAGCATTTCTCCGATACCGGCAAATCTTTGCCAGGCAAGTGCTCCGCACAACAGTGATATTGGAGGAACGGATGACAATATGCCGATAATTAAAAGAAAAAGGGACATCACTGCATTATTTATTGGATACTTAACATTATGGTGATGTTTGATCCACCCCTTTTTTTTTTCTCTTCCACCTCTAATCTGCTATTTCGACTTTCTCTTTACTCAACACAAGTCAGATGGTCCCACTGATGTCGAGATATTAGGATTGCACTGTATATGCATTGAGGATTTTTAAAAAAAGAAAAAAGAAAAAAGAAGAGAATTCCTATCAAGATACTCAAATTGCGCATGAAAGTCTGTAGTATACATTTAGTTCTTCCTGTATATTTGTTTCAGCTGTCAACTTCATCTGTGATCATCCAGATATCAGAGCTATCTCATTTGTAGGATCTGACCAGGCTGTAAGTCAAAAGTACAGATGATATGTTTTAGGCTAAAGTCGTTTCCTGACTATTTGTTTTATGCGACTAGGATAGTTACTAAAAGTTCGCACCAGAACAACCAGTTGTGAGTTTTTGTTATTTTGGTATGCTAGAGCGCTCGCACCGATCCTTCTTCATCCTTTGTATGTTAGATGAGAGAGACAGAAATGAGGTCTATTTAGACATTATCATGGGAACATTAACAAAAAGGTTAGAAATTTTCAGACGGGTGGGGAGTCAATATTCTTCTCGGAATAATTAATTTTCAATATTTTATTCAAGATTTATACATGAACATCAGTGAGTATAAAGAAAAGAACTGTGATTGTTATTACAACTTTAAGGTTGTGTAAGTTGTTTTTTTTTTTTTGTGTTGCAGGGCCAATACATCTACGAAAGAGGATCAAAGAATGGCAAGCGAGTTCAGTCTAACATGGGTGCTAAAAACCATGGTGTGATCATGCCTGATGCCAATAAAGAAAGCACTATCACAAGTCTGGTAGGTGCTGCCTTTGGTGCTGCAGGCCAGAGGTGCATGGCTCTCTCGACAGCCATCTTTGTAGGAGAGGCTAGAGAGTGGATCCCAGAACTGGTGGAAAGGGCAAAAAAACTGAAAGTCAATGCAGGTGAGTAGTTTTAGCTGGTCCAGTAAAATGGGAGAATATCAGAAATCAGTATGAAGACAAATGATAAAATTTTGATTGAAAGATGACAGAATTTTTTTAAGTCATTGTGGAGGAAAAGATTACAAAGTGATTCTCACTCTTACACTTTTGTGAAAACACACGGATAAATGCAGGTCATGAATGATATATGAAAATTTAGAAAAAAAGATTAATTGTGAAGATCTTGAATGTTGAAGAGAGGACTCTGAAACAAGAGTCAGTTTTTATTCTGTCCTGAATTGAGGTAATTTTGCCTGTTTTGTGCAATGTTATCAATATGTTACTGTTTTATAGTAGCCTGGGTAAGATTTTCAAGGAAACAGCAAATTTGTAATGTGTGTATTTTATGTTTACAAATTCATGTTTTGAAAACAGTTAATATTACTTAAGGTTTTCAAAAAATATTGCTTAAGGTTTTCAAAAAATATCAATGTGTACTCATGATTTCAACTCAAAAATTGGTATGAATACCCGTAGGTCATGAACCTGATGCTGACCTGGGCCCACTGATTTCACCGGAATCCAAGAAACGAGTTTGTGACTTAATTCAGTCAGGTATTGATTCTGGTGCTGAGGTACTGCTGGATGGTCGAAACGTTCACGTCAAAGGATATGAAAAAGGAAACTTCGTTGGGCCAACAATCTTGCATCAAGTAAACGTAAGTAAAATAGGGAACATAAGTAGTTGGCTGTAATTGGAATTCACTGTACCATTCTCTAGTCAGTTGGGATTTTGTCATTTTGTTTGGTTTAACTTGATACTTTCCTCACATATATAAGAAATCTACTTTCACCTTTGACTATCTGTCATGAGCTGCCAGCAACAGCTTGGTAAGTTAGGTGTGAAATCAACTTTCATGTGTAAATTAGTAAATTCAAGGTTTTTTTGAGTTCAAGTTTCATTTCTTTACGGTTACTATATGACTCATTCTCAAAAGGTTGTCTTGGTCTTTCCTAATGTCACTCTTTTCAACCACACTTTTCTAGTTTCTTGAAGTGAAACTGTTGAAAACTGGGCGTCATTTTAAACTACAGAGGTTAAAGAGATAGTAAAGTTAAATTTTAAAAATGTTTTGAAATAAAAATTTATATGATTTTAATTACAAATCTTTGTTGCATGATGTGGTGGGTGTATTTCAATGGGCTTGTTTGACAGTAAAATGAATATGAGGCAAGGATTGATTGTTAAGATACTAGGTTGAAAGTTGACTTTTCAAGTTGAGATATCAGAAAAATATTTTTAAAAAGATGATTTTGAACCATATTGACTGGACTGTCACAGACATCATGCACCGTGTCATCTGATACGCATTTTTAGGTTCAGCCCTGAGAGGCAGAAAATATGCTTTTCTATGCGATTGTCTCATTATTGTAGCATCCTCGCTTTCAACCTGCATATTTCTATGGCAAGAACACTATCTGACCTCCGTTTAAACAAACTGGCTGTTTTTTCTCGATTTATCGTTGCACTCAGTTATAACATGATGTCCGGGAAAACCATGATTTCAGCCAACAGTTATGACTTCTTAAGTTTCCAATCCATGTTTACAATAACCAGAAACATGTTTTTCAAGCCCGCTGTCCGGTCAGTGACCTTACTCAGGGAGAATCTTATCTGGGTCGCACTGACCCTTGCCGATGTACAATGACCACACTACCATGGTCCATGTGGTTCAGTTTGTATTTGATCGGTATGAAAACATTCGCTGCTATGCCTTATCACGCTTGATAATGAATTAACCAGCAAAATCTTTGTCTGTCAGTCTCTAACCAATGATCTGAGTTATGATACCAAACTGACAGTCGTAGTTTTCATGAGAATGAAGCATGATAAGTAGCCACACCACCGCGCCCAAGCCCTAAACAAATAGTTTCTTCCTGATTGACACATACTAATAAATGAATGTGGGCATTTGGGTCAAAGATCATTTCAGAACTTGTTTCTGATTGGTTCTTAGATACAAACAACTCTAGATGGTGGTCAGCTTGAGAGAAAATGAGATAATATTGCAAATTTGTTGAGCAACAGTTTGAATGTCGATGTTACATCTTTTGATAGTGTGGGGAGAGAATTTGAAAGCTTAGTCTTTGTGATTCCGACCAGTTGTTCGCTGGTTAACATGTCCTTGACACAATGCCTTTGATTTAGAAGAGATACAGTGAGCAATAAGACGTTAGTTACGTCTCAAATAGGTCAGTCACCTGACGTGTGAAAATACGGCTTGCGCAGTCAGCTTGACCGTGCCCTATTGGTACGCCCGTGCAGAGTGAATGCATGGAAAGTTGATGATGTACTGGTACGCCCATCACAGGGTGAGGGTTAACATATCTCGCTCGAACGAGATTCACCTCTTTTGCGAATAAAAGCTCAATATTTCAGTTGGTCACTGTTCTCTTGGTCGCCTGCGGAGCGTGACGTCCAAGTGAATTGTACTGGGCTATTTCTGCCTTGAATTTTAATAAAATGTGAATATGGCTTTGTATAGCCTTTTTGTGAAGAAGAAAAGTTGGATCTTGGGAGCTATTTACTTTGTATTTGTCTCAGAGCTGTCCATTGTTCCGATTGAATGTGTAGATCTACACATGGCGCAACCTCTTTGATCCCCACATAGGTCTATACACACTTCACTCTCTGCTTTCATTTTTACTGCACTTCCTGAACGAATCTCAAACAAATCTATCACAGCAATCATGTTTTAAATGCTGCTACATCAAAAACAGTGACCACCTGTACACACTGATAGCTCCCCCTTCGAATAATATGAACTGAGATGTCCTTGCACATTATCGTGTCATCATGATGTCCGAGTCAAATCAACATTTTTTTTTATGGTGCAAGATCATACTCAGTTTTTTGCCAGTGAACTCTGGAGCCTTTCAGTTTATGTATAGATCAAATCTGAAATGAACCTAGACGTTCTTGCTACTTCTGGAGCATAGGACAGGGAAGTCGAGAACTACATTTTACTCGGACGCCATAAAGACACAAAGAACACCCTGTCAATTGCACAATAGCAATACTGGCTGTTGTCAGTTTGAATGCAGTTGGAAAGGACACACTTATGCATCCATTTAGTCAATTCATCTGTCAGAAAAAGAAACTACAGTATCACCTGTGCACGCTGATAACTCTGCCTTCGAATAATATGAACTGAGATGTCATTGCACCATATCGTGTCATCATGACGTCGGAGTCAAATCAGCATTATTGTGATGCAAGATCGTGCTCAATTTTCTACCAGTGAACTCTGGAGCCTTTCAGTTTAATGTATAGATCAAATCTGAAATGAACCTAGACTTTCTTGCCATTTCTGGAGCATAGGGGAGGGAAGTCTAGAATTACATTTTACTTGGATGTCATGATGACACAAAAAACACCCTATCAAATGCACAATAGTAATACTGACTCTTGAATGCAGTTAGAAAAGACACAGTTATGCATTCCATTAGTCAATTCATCCATCAGATGCCCACATCTTTTTGACATTATCCGATATTATTGACTCGTTACGTCATCAGGGACGTGTGAGTTACCAGATGCCACTACTACTTATTACTGAATTTTGACAAAGTGGGGATCGAAGTTATTTTTTCACTCAGAAATTGTGAATCTTGAACGTACATGGATACAATATCCATTGCTTTAAAGAACGTTAAAGTGTTTTTGAAAAATGGACTTGGTGCAACAAAGTGGGGACCACCTTTTGAGAATGAGTCATAAGCTGCCACAAAGTAATAAGTTAAAAGCTATATTATGGGAAATATATTTTTTCGTCATTGCATGGTCATGGTCATCCGAAAAATGCATTTGGTGGCATCTTTCATGTGTTTTTTTTTATGGGGGGGGGGGGGGGGGGGTAGACTTTTTCTCCTTGCTCTTCTTTCTTTGCAATGTTTTTCAAGACCTTGAAAAAAGAAAACTGTTTCGTTCTTGAAGGTTTTTCAGGGCTTTCAAAATCTGATGTGAACCCAGTTGACTGAATGCCCCGTGATTTGATAAGCCAGTGCTAGTAGCTTGTGTGCTTTGGTAATGATACTATCATGACCTGACTCTAATTTTATGATACTATATTTTTTTCTGGTGTGTTGTTAAGGTTGCAGTAATGTGACAGGATGTTATTGTTAATGGTGATAAATTATAAATGATTGAACAGACATAAATAAAACACACATCATAGGTTGACTTCAGAAAAGAAGACATTTTATGGACAATGCGAAGTACATTGATGTTTTATTGTATCCGACAGCCTGCCATGAAATGTTACACAGAGGAAATTTTTGGGCCTGTGTTGGTGAGTATGGAGGTCCCCACTCTTGATGATGCTATCAAAATTGTCAACTCCAACCCCTATGGCAATGGCACGGCCATTTTCACAACCAATGGTGCCACTGCCCGTAAATACACCATGGAATGTGACGTAGGACAAGTAAGTTGCATTGCTATATGAACAGTAGTTACTGAAGGGTTTCATTATTAATCCTTTACGGATCTTCTGGATTGCTTGGTGGACATGAATTGGTGAAACAGTCAATTGAAGAATTTGCATTGCTCATTCTATAAAGATTACTGAGTATAATCAGAGATTAAACTTATGGAAGTTGTATGGACTGAGAAATTGATACTTTACAAGTGGGTAGTTGGTGGGTGCTTCTGGTAGGGTCTACTTCTGTTCTGTCATATTCTGTCTATCGTCTTGCTGCTTCTGAGCACAATATGGCCATTATCATGTCGATGTGCTATTCCAAACTCAAGTAATGCTCTGCGCAAGTTGAACAAGTTCTTAAAGTTTTGCAAATAAAGAATTTATCAATCATTTGCCTCAGTTTCCTGTCTGTGCAGATGCCTGAAAGACATAGGCAGCGATGCAGTTTGTCTTACCTTTTTCAGCCATGATGAGATTGCATGAAAAGCAGTTGACAGAAATGTCTGAACTAGTTATTTTAAAAGTAGCTTACTTATAAATATGGAATGTTGCATTATCCATGTGTACTGAAAGTATTACTTTAGTTTTCAACACAAAAATTGGTGACCGAATTGCATTTTGTCGATCTAGTTAGTGCAGAGGGAAACTCTGCAGTGAATAAGGAATCATTAGAGTGGGTCACACAAAATACCCATTATTGTTGCTGTGTTGGTGGTGGTCTTTTTGTCATCTAGCTAGAGCTTCCCTCTTTTTTTTTTTTTCACTCTTATATTTTGACTTGCTGACAAGACTTCTAAATAGATTATTATGTGCAGCAATTTAAAAGGCTGGACTTGTTTGAATTGGTCATTTCAAACACTAGTTAAGTACGGAAGTAGTCATTGTAATTAGCTGTACTTATCCCTTTCACGTTACTCTTCAGGTTGGTGTGAATGTACCTATCCCAGTGCCATTGCCCATGTTTTCCTTCACCGGCTCACGAGGTTCCTTCAGGGGTGATCAGAATTTCTATGGAAAGCAGGTAAGAATCTGTTTCTGTCTTCAGTGATGTAAGTTTTGAAATAAACAGTATTTCACAAGTATTTCATGGTCTTTGAATTGTAGTTGCCTATAAAGAAACCCACTTCAGGGAAGTCATATATTTGGTTTACATGTATTTAGTAAACAGCTATGTAAAGAATACCAATGCATAGAGAAAGTGAAGTCATGGTCATTTCTTGGAAGGATGGATAGCAGCGACAACAAGGGTTATCAGTACCCAGAGAATTGACGTTTCAAGTGGTCAGAACTCAGTACTCTGTGATTTATTGGAGTTAACATGCAGCTGTGTTAATAAAATTTTGCTGTTTCCTTGTAAATGATTGGTTTTGTAAGTAATTAAAAACTGCAGATTTTTACATGCATGAGAAATTAAAAGTCAGTGTACTGTCTTATGAAAGTTTGGATCATACCCATTGGAAACATATTAATTCTATGCTGATTTCTTTGCTGTTTATCCTCTCACAGGGCATTCAGTTCTACACTCAGGTTAAGACAGTGACCCAAATGTGGAAAGAAGAAGATGCTGTGTCATCTCGCCCCGCAACCAACATGCCTGTCCAGCGTTAAAACATTATCAGCTGTTTCTTTTTTTAAGAAGGTGGACATGTATCTGTTGGGGGGGGGGCAAATTGAAATCACAGATATTGGAAATGTTTGTTTGTTGTGATATCACAACCAGAAACAATTTTTTTTCTTCAGTTTAAGTTGGTTTAACTCCTAACACCCAGTCTTCCTATTCCCATTTTCACTCCCCATCCCTGAACTAAGGGAGGTAAGTGTAATTTACAACTAACTTCTTTTTTTTGGAAAAAAATAGTTGGGCTACGGTACCAAATATTTGTACATTTTTATGGAGTAAAAACCAAAAAATAGAGAATGGCATAAACCTTCCAATCATATATTGCATGTCTTAGTGGTGGGAGTAGGGGTAGTATAGCATCAGTGTCTTCATCACCATTACAACTACCGGTAGCTCTAGATCTAGATTCATACAGCTTTTTCTTTTTGCCGTATTCTGTCTAGATCTAGACTGAGGACCTTTCCCTTCTTTTTCTGATGGAGAATTATCATCTATGGCAGATTCATCATTATCATCTGAATCTGCAGCTTGAAGCAGAGATTGTAAGAAATGGAAAGTCATATGACATCAGTTTCATGTGGTAAACAATTGCACCTTTGCTTTTTGTTTGGCTTGTAGCTCTTCAAAGGAAAGAGATATTGACATCCTTTTTTCAGCAGAAGAAAACCACAAAATGTTTTCCGTATATTATTACAAGTCTCGTGAAGAAAAGAAAAATGGTGAGATCTGGAGGCTAGGGTTGTTTGTAAACATTCACCGTTGCCATATCGCATCTGGGTGTTCCAGTATGAGTTTTTTCCTATCACAACGGGCTGTTATGAGTTATGATCAAATGATCAGTTATTACCTTTTAGATTCAGAATTTCTGTAAATGTTAAGCAATGGAATTTGGAAAGTATCATTGTCAGTTTGAAAAATAAGAGTAAACGCAGGTTGTGATGCCGCACCACTGTTTGTCATTTCTATAATCACATTAACTTGATTAAAGCAGCAGAGTTTAAACATTTATATGCATGCAACCAGAGAATTGAACTCTATGCGATCGGTGATAACGTTTGACCTAATGGTTGTCACTCTTGACTTATATTATGCAGATTGTTGATTGTGAGAATGCTCTTTTGAAGTGGCACTATGGGAATGTCTCAGGGTTGTGTTTGAACTTCACTTGAGCAAAAATACCTTTGCACTTGATTGGTTGTTCTTGATTGCTTTTTTCAAAATTCAGTTCACTGTTAATGGAATGCTGTGAGGATGATATGTGTGATGGGTTACAAAAGTTGTTTCTACGAGATGTGATATTTCTGAAGTTTGAATATTGAAGTAAGTGTAAAGATGATTTACTTTGTGGTTGACTTCAGACATTAATGTCATTTGCTTTGTAAACCTTGCCCTAATGTTGATATTCATGACAACAAATATATCCAGAAGTTTGGATGATGTATGAGAACATTGCAATTGCTTCAAGTGGTCCAGTGAATTTGGAGATACGATTTCTTTAAAGCCAATATTTCTTTGGATGAAGACGGGAATCTCAAGTGTGACTACAGAGAAATACAAACATTTGAAGTGACTGTTCTTTTGTTGTTTGATTCATTCTTCTGTGATTGTCATGTTGGCAAACGTAAGCTTGTGCTGAATATTAGGATTTATGAAGGAATTAAAAATTTGTTAAACACCCTTGTTTTGTACAATTATACAAACAGGGGTCAAATTTAAGTTCTTTGCACTAAGTTCTTGTGAAATCAAATCCTCTGTACCCACAGTTAATACATAATGTGTCATTGTAAAATTCCAACAGGATCTGTGTCATCTTTAATGTTTGTAATAATAAATCACTTGAAAATTTCCAGATGAACTGTGTCTTTAGACATATTTCAAAACCGAACTTTTTTTTTTTACAAAACAGTAATACATATAATTTTATATTTATGATGTAATACATTCTTTCATCTGAAATGACATAAAAATTAAAAAAAAAAAAACAACAATAAAAAAAACAATGTCTTTGCTTACCGTACTTACACAATACACAAATTGCTAAATAAAACAACCCAAGACAAATATCCAAATGAAACCATAGCTGACCTTAACTGAAGCTGGGAGAACAACAATCATCTATATTGGACGTCAGTGACAATAAAAAAAATAAATGTAAAATAATAGGATAAAAATCCATACCAACACAGAGCTGCTACAGTTAAAAACAGATAAAATGTCATTTAAAAAAAATTACCATCATTTATGGGTCTTTTGTATATTCTTCAAAAAGACTTGCGAAAAGGTGACTTGACACTGTTGATGGAGAACTACATGTGCATTTTTGTCTACGTAATCCAACAAGTCTAAGACTTTAAATCTGAAGTTCATGATTATAATGAAGATGTGACTTACTGCTTTTGAAACTCACAGAGCGCATGTCTAATGCGATAGAAATGAGCTAGTGATATGAAAAGTGAAATAAAGGGAGGTTTTAACAAGCAGACTTCATACCCTTTGAAAAAAAAAAAATTTAGTAAAACTGTGACTGTGGTATATGACGAGCTGATCCGTAAACCAGGCAATCAGAACATATCCCTTCTATGCCCATTTATGATTTGAGGGTCTCATCCTGAGCAGTCTTTCTGTCATATTGATCTGTGACCTGAATATCTACATATTTAACCATTAAATTTATCCAGTTGCTGTGCTTTCTTAGTTCTTATAATCCCCATTACCCTGATACATATTGGGATGTTTCTACTTCTGCCCCTTACTTTTATTAAACAAGTAAAATTGCTGGCTGTGGAAGAGGGCAAAATCAACTGCTTCTTTGGCAATACACATACACGTACATACAAAATCCATTGAATCCATACCCTTATCACCTGGATAAGGGATTTAATTACAGCACATGAATGATACATTCAAAATTACATGTACATGAATTCAAAAGAAGTGACAACCGTATCCCATCTTTCTTCATACAAAGCAAAACTGGAACTTAAAGAATGCAAATTAGCATATATATGTTCAAGAAATAATCAGATCATAATAGTAAACTGCATGTGGCATAGATGACCATTAAAAAAAACAACTGAATTATTGATCTTATAAATCATACACATACTTGCATGCTTGTGTTATATAAAAATTACAAAGTGAAAAATGTTTCCTATGGTATGTGATAAGATGTATATATATATGAGCTCCCTCAATCAGCACCATAATACAGTACATCTACAGCGACACGGCAAAAAAATGAAAAACAGTACATGAGAATTGCTCAAATGAAAATAAAGACAAACTGATTTTTACTACTCTTTATCAGAGGAAGTGATGGGATATAAAAATGCCCAGTTTTTCCTTTGGTTCAGTATGACTGTGGACTTCGCATGAAACTAGTCAAGACTTCTAAGCTAAAGTTTTGTAAAACATTACACATACCGTAATGAAATGTAGACAAGAGTGCTTCTTTACATGAAAAATCATAGAAATTATTTGCAAGCACTGCTGCAACCATATGGTTCACATTATATAAAAGTTACAACGGTAAAAACAATCTTGAGTCCAATTTTTAAAAAAAAGAGATTTGACTGGATTGCCTTAGCATGTAGGTTTAATAATGCCCAAGTTTCATGTCAGGAAATAGGAAAATGAAAACTGATGGCAGTCCCACAGAAATGCATGTTTTTTTCAAAACGGACACAGTGAAACAATGGGGGAATTCAGATTTTTAATTAATTTTCCCAAAAATGAAAAAGGGTGACTCTGATCATTTTTCTGTTGTGACCTTCATATGCATTAGTATGACATTACATACCAGTCAAAAGCATGAATTCATCTGAAGGTTTTGTTGAAAGAAACACATGTAAGCACTTCGATCATTAAACTCATCAGGATATGATGACTGGTGAATTCTTAATTGTTTTTTTCCATTAACAACAACAGAACAAACAAAAATTTTTATAAAACAAAGCCCTGGACAATAGAAGTTTCTTTCAACTTACAGTTGTCAATGAAGCTCTGACGTAGAACAACTTCTTTCAGTGGCATCTCATTTCTGCAGCCACCCGCCCACTTCTGTAGCCTTACACAACTGCCACATCAATGAGAAGTTGTGTGAACAATAACAGTGGGTAGTCCAAACTGCCCCGCTAAGGGGCGAAATCCCATTTTGGCATAATTTTAGGCCAACATTACAAGGCTATTACTGCTGTGTATTTATGTGAAACAGCATGTATTCCACATCAAAATAAAGTTCAATCCTTCCTCTGACAGAATGTACTTTCTTTTGTATTGTTTAATGTGTTACGCTGTGTGTTTTTATAGCTTGAACAGCACAGTCTTGCTGTTTTCACTCTGAGCTGCGCGTACCCAATTGACCCCCTCGTAACAAAGGGTCGCAGCGCGTCGCGCCGATGTAGCGCATGTGTTTGAAAATAACTCACACAGAAAGCCAAATAAATGAGGTTTAATTCAATGTATTTTTCATCCTGTTTTAAGCTGAAATTCCTTTAAAAATTGTTTGTTGAAAAGTTTGTTGATCGAGAAACTGGTGGAAACTTTAATAGATCAGGATCAAAATTATACGCAAAAGAATCTCAGCCTTTGTATTTTCAGGGTGTGCCAAAATTAGACTTAGGGCATGTTTCGGTGCCAAGCGCCGACTGTTTTTATAGACCCACCCAATAATTAATTTCGTCACCTTTTTCTGACACTCAGTGCTAAGTCAATGGCGACGCTGTTGACCTAATTTTTAATTTAAAAAAAAATAAAAACATTATTTTTGTCTCCCTTGTAAGAGTTCACACAGAATTGACGTCGGATGAAGTTTGATGACTAAAAAAAGTAAAATGAGAGGCTTGTACTGTATTTGTATCCCTCCAAAAAAAATTGAGCATGATGTACACCCCCTTGACTTGGAAACTGATAATTTTTAATGCTGTGACTCAATAAACAGTCAGTTTATGGGTGGTCAAAGTTGGACTATTGTGCAATCTGCAAAAGGTAGCAAATTCGAGATGTTTTTTCACTTTTGAAAATGCCATAACTTTCAAACCCTGTAAGCCAGAATGACAAATTTGGTATCAAAATTCTTAGAAAAGCAAGCTCCATCAGATTAGACAATAACTGGTGAGTTGTGATAAAAAGTAAAAATCAGTTTGGACAACCTAGTAACAGTAAGAAATTTTTTTAATTTACATCTGTCCCCATATAATACAGATGGTGCAAGAGGCTCATCAATCTGACCAAAGCCCCAAAGACTTGTATGGTTGAAAAAAATGTGCATGGAAGACGATGGCTTCTCAAACCATTTCTGTCAACTTGAAGACGAGAGATTTAAAAACTCAGGTAATGCATTGGGTTTGATGGCGAACTCTACTCGGTTGCAAGAAAGTAAAAAAGCAACAGTGTACACAAACAAGAGTTTGCCTTCAGAGTTTCCAGTGAATTTATGCACTGGCAAACAACACCTCTAAGAACCTATGAACTAATTACTCTTAATGTAAGGGGGAGGAAAATTTATCTTAATTCTTCTTGGAACTCTTTCAGGACTTATCCCCGATTTATCGGCGCCGGTGAAAGATGCGTTTGGATGTATCACCGATTTATACTGTATTCTACATTCAATTCTCTTTTACTTGATGTATAACATTTTACTTTACGAGCAATACTTTTGTTTCTAGTGTTTTTCTGAACCATGCTGTTTTTTCCCAAAGTGGGGAAAAAATTAATTATGTCCAGACCTGACTGATGCCCCTAAAACTGACATCTTGAAAGAATTAAAAGTACCTAGTAAGCTGTTCACCTCTGGCTTGAATGTGGTGCCCCTGACTAATTCTGTACAGGACACATTAGAATTCTCATGTGGATGCTGTTTCTGCCCAGACTTGCTTCAAGTAAATGCCAGGTTCTCCAAACAACACTACATGTACTTCCATTGAAAAAAAAAAAATAAAAACTGCACAATCTTCACAACACCACAAGAGTAATAACAATAATTAATAAACAGTGACAAAAAGTGGCAGTTAAAAACATAAATGAACATCACCATGAATAATGCTGGTGAAAAGTCTCAAAAGAGTGGGTACTAGGTAAAATGAAAATTATTTGGTAGCACTTAGGGATGACGTGCAGGTAGAACACATCATGCTACACTTTACGAAGCTAATTAGAGAATGCCCGTTTTTGTTTGTTAAACAAAAATAATGAACAAAATGTGCAAAAATCATGCTTTCCACCCATGTTTTGAATTTTCCCCCTTCAACTGCAAGTCAGACAAGTTTAGAGAAAAAGTCTTTATTTACAAATTTTAATGTTTTGAGAAACTCTTCACATTTATGTCTCTTGAAATGAATGAATCCCATTTACTCTGTATAACAACACTCATTACACAGGACTGAATATATCTTCAAATTCTAGCCTGGTACCAGTAACACTGAGCCTGACAATCACAAAGCTCAATTTTCTCCCCTGAATAAAGCAACATGACAGCTACAGGTGGTTGTGTAGTACAAAAAAAAATAATGGAAAAGCACACAAAATATTATTCAATGGTGTGGCCTGCAATCCACCCCTCCTCCCCAACCACACACACAACAAGTGTGTGCTTAGAAGCATGTCTAGACTGCCAGCGAAATAACCATTTCAGGGGGAGGTGGAAACCCATGCTCTATAAAGGCAATGTGAAATTGTCAGTCAATTATGATTTCCATAGATACGAACACACAATTTATACAAAAAACTACAATACACTTCACAGATCACATGATGTATACCGTGTTTGCAAAATTTACATGCTGTCACCATTGTCCTGCACTTTACTTAGCCGGCCTTTGTATTCAAATCTTTGGCAGGAATTTCTTTTTTTTTTCTTCTTTCTCATGTCCTTCCCACTCCAGCACTCACTCCAAATACAGGAGCAGTCCTGGAAAATACAAGACAGTTGGCAGGTCTGCTTGTCTTAAGAATCAGGAAGAAAGAAAAGCAGGAGAAGAGGAAGAGGAAGCAGATGATCTGGCACATGGATGGCAAGAAATGAAGAGAAACAGAAGAAACAAAAGAAATATAAGCAGGAACAAGAAAAGTGAGGTGTAAAAGGGCAGCAAACATCTGTAAACAAAGACCTACAACCTGCTTGTCTGAAGACAGAGCTCTAGCCACTCTACAGTTTACTTCTTTCCTTTGTCTAATAATAACCTGAAATCAGGAAATGTGCATATCAACAAATAATTGAAATTAAACAGCCACCAAAAAAATGTTGGGCCTGTTTTTCAAATTCCCCCTGAAAGTGCAGTGATCTGATTGCTGATGCCAGGATAGAAAATGAAAACCTGCAGTGCTGTTATGACATTTGCATATGTTACGTATAGTTTATCCTCAGTGTCAGAAAATCATTTACTGAATACGATATGACTTTATGATGATGCATGATGAATGTGATAGGTGGACAATCATGCTCTGTGTGTGATCTATCTCTACATATCACCTAATTATTTCACAGGCATGCAGAGCTCAACAAATGCCAATGGCTCTAACATTACAACAGCAAGTATCTTATCTATAGGCAATCGAGTGAATAAACCGTGAGAGGCTCAAAGTGGCCGTTATTGTGCCAATGCGTCGTTAAACTCAAATATCAGCAAGTGTGATGAAAACCCCTTCCAGCAGCAGCAGTACATATAGGCATTAATGTCACAGTAGAGCTAGGGAACAGAATGATAACACAGCAAAAAAAAAATCTGTTAAAAGTTTTACAGTTTACACATTATGTTCAGTTTCGTCAGATTTTTCCACTGACATAGAGCTTTGCTAATGTTTCTACTTAGAGAAAAAAATTCTCTTTGCTGTATTAAATTGCAAAGCAGCAGGACACAAAGTCTAACTGACTGACAATGGTGGCTGGAAGAACACATACTTGTACATGAAGAAATGTATGAAAATATAAAGAAATCACAATGGTGAAAGTTTGATGAAATAAAAATGAATCTCGGCACAAAATTCCACCTGGTGACAAACAGAAGATGGGCTTTTCATATTCACACATCTGAGATGGCCACATTACAAACACGTCCCGGGCCAGCTCAGTAAAATGCATAACTAGTCCAATATACTACAGCGATATTAAAATATGTATGATGATTTATCTCAACAAGCTCATGTTATGTACAATTAAAAAACTCCTTAAATTCTGCGAGATTTTGTCACGTCTTGTGCCCATATGACTGCCCTCTACACTTATCATTTCAAAAATGAGGTTATAAATTCATGAATGGTAGCAGATGGCTGTGCAAGATGTTCGGTACACTATGTTAGCCTGGTTAACTTGAACAACTAATGCCTGACAAAAATACAATGTGAAATTTTCCTCGACAACAAAGCTAAATGCATTTGTATGGGCAAGTGGGGACGTGGTTCCACTTTTTACCCCGACTCCACCAGAATCTGATGAAATCGAGGGATTTTGTTTAAGAGAATGCAATGTTATAATATGATCATTGAAATGTGTTTCAGCATAATGAATATAAAGTCTTTGATACAACTACAGTCAACTACGCTTGAGTTGATGTCGTCGGGGGATAAAAAAAAAGATCAACACATCTGTTGTTCAATTCATCCGACACTGACCCAATGTCAGGGGATATAAACACTATTGACTTTACATTTAAGGGGAAGGGGGGGTCGGGTCGGTGAAATGCGTTCAGACTGACTGCAGTGGTCGGTCAGTGCACTACAGTTTCTAATCTTGGCTTGCCACACATAAAATCATAAACTAGATGACAGGATGCGATGCATGAATTTGAGATATCCTTTATGTTTGTGCTTAAAAACCCCAGCCTGCGCTACTGGTCAAGCCCGCTGATCAGATCAGTCACCTTACTCATGGACGAATCTTACCTGGGTCGCAATGATCCTTGCCGAATAACATATTACCGCTTTACCCGTGGTTTTTATCTGATCGGTATGAAAATATTCGCTGCTATGCCTTACCACACTTGATAATGAATTAATCAGTGAAACCTTTGTCTCTAGGTCTGTAACCAATGATCTGACTTATGATAATGACAGCTGCAACTTTCGTGAGAACAAAGCATGATAACTACCCCCCTCATCAAGCGCTAAACAATGATTTCATCCAGATTATCAACGTGGGCATTTGGGGCGAAGGTCAGACTCTCAGAGCTTGTTTCTGATTGGTTCTTAGACACAGACAACTCTAGATCATAGTCAGCTTAGGAGAAAACGAGATAATATAGCAAATGTGTTGAGCAACAACTCGCATGCTGATGCTACACCTATTGATAGTATGGGGAGAGCCGATGAAAGCTTAGACTTTGTGATTCTGACCAGTGGTTCACTGGCGCTGGCTGCCAGTCAAAACACCCACACGCTGGTGGCTTGACAACAGGCCTCTAGACCTGCTCTGAACTTAAGGAACTAGCCTGTCGGCGTTCCCTTGTGTTTGGGATTCGGTTGTGGTATTTTTAAAGTATGCATGGGAGAAGGGCTGAGAGGGAGGGGCACTGTCCATGACACTGTGCATGTATTAGTCGCATGCACCCATGTGGACTCACTACCTGCTTGACTGTGCGTAAAACAAAGAGAGACTTTGGAGCGGGGAAACTCTATGGAGAGGACTAGTCTGGCCTAGCCTATCAGCGTGCTGTAATGTATACATTGGTTCGCCAAAAGGGGAGTGTCGGTGTCGGATAGTTGAGGTGCTGACTCAATTTCATTGGTTGGATAATTGAGATCAACTCATCCGTTTTGGGTTCAAGAATTGGAATAAGAGATGGGACAGGAAATCAAAGTCAACACCTAAGTAAGTCAACACAACCATTATATTTTAATATAAAATATGATGTAAGGGTGACGGTTCCATCAAAAAAGATCAACTCAAGAGAAGTTCAACTCAAGTGAAGTCCACTGTACAATGTGATCCCTCTAGACAGTTACAAAGGCAACTCGAAACTATAAACCTTACATACTGACAGAGATAACTGCTCTAATCCAACTTTACAAGTATTCTCACAATCTCAGCAACAAATCCCTGACAGTGGAAAACAACCACAAAACTGTTATCACACACAATGCATTGACCACATTGTTCTTTGTCAGTGGTGCTATAATAAGGGTACAGCTGATTCCAATGCTCAAGTATGCCAGACAGAGGAAGAAATATCACGAACTTCCCAGATTTGTGCAGTTCTTAGGTTCAAGACGTAGCAGAAATAATATTACAATGTCTGTTGTGGTGAAGACAGAGTTTCCACAATTCAGCGCAACTGTAACGATGCTGTTCTTTTCATTTTTCAATTTATTTATCTTCAGAGGTAGTAAATCTTCATAAAGAGGAATAGAACAATTCCTGGATCTATTTATTTCCACAAAGGTAACAGAAACTTGACCATGTAACTTTTCATTAACAATTCTGGTTGAATTATAACCTTTGGTGAACAACCAGAACAGAGTTATAATCAGTTATCGCATGACAATTAAGGACAGGAAAAACGAGCAACAATTTGAACTAGTATTGTTGTACCCTTTGATAGAAATAAAACTCTTACAATAGGCACATTTTTGTCTTTTGTAACTTTGAATTACAGAATGAAGCCGAAAGGTTGGCACATAAATGCAGCACTCCATGGTGGGACAAAGGGCAATGCAAAAAAGGAAAAAGAATAAAGGCGAATCGAAACAAAAGTTTAGTAATTTAACAAGGATAGATCAGAAATCAAAACTGTTTTGCTCTCACTTTGATGAACTGAGTCACTGCCACATAACGCTCAACACTAATATTCCTACACATTAAAAAGGTTATGATGTTCAGTATCTTAGTTCTTCTCAATCAGACCCTAATGGCTTGGCCAGTTTTTTGTTTTTTAAAAATTTCTTGGCATCTTTGGTCAATTCTCGCACATCTTCCTCTGCGTCATAGTCTGAATCATCACCCACTGACTCTTCTGACCGCTGGGTGCCATCATCAATGAAACTGTCATTGTAATCGTAGGTATCAGGCAAATCGTCATCATCATCTACACCATGTGTGACCAGTCGAGTGCCTGACAAAGGGAAATCACAGATTGATTGCACACATTTCAGAGCCAAGACACAAAAAAGGAAAGAACTGGTTTCTGTTTGGTAGCTATTCCATGAAATTTCTGTTTCATTTTTCAACTTCCATCTGTTGCAAAGTTGAAATATGGTTAACAAAGAAACAGCAAAAACAGAAAGAAAAAATAATTTGTGGTGTATTTTGCAACACCCCACATTAACAATAAAGAAAACTATATAATAAATTCTGAAGGAAAAGTACAATGTCATCTCATAGTTTTACTTCCATTCAGATTTTATATTTTCCATTGTGATCTCAAAAGGTTATTCTGACTGTGTACAGGAACTGAAGACTGACAGCAATTTCCCCTCCCAATTAAGTGAACGTGTCTAGCACTACAATCATTGGCCTACGTAACTATGCAGTTTCCTTTACCTGCTGTGGATCTCTGTGGTCGGGTGGGTTTTTCTGGGCTTGTTCTGCTCATGTCTTTCTCTTTTCTAAGAGTGGGAACAGAAAACATGTGAATACACGAATGGTTTTAGATTTTGTAAAGAAATGGTAAAATCTACAGGCGACCATGAGGTTTTTCAATAAGGACTTTCAAAATCTTGAGAATGTCTACAGAGTAAATGTCATGGTTTCTCAGCTTTTTTTTAATATGAATACAAAGACATTATTTTTTTATCTGAGTTAATCTGCAGATAACACTTGTGTACAGTTATTTAGTCTCAGTAATCATGAAAAGGTGAATTAATCATTTCACTACAATACCCTATAGTCCATTTCACTTTACAATTTTGGTCTCTTTGTCTGAAAGAGTTCTGGAACAGCATCATTGGTAACTGTTCATTTTCAGACAAGCAATATAGAATTTTTTTTCACTTATTTAAACTGACTATAGGCAAGTCATTTTAAAAACCAAACAATTCCCTATATTTTCCCAGACAATTAGAGTCAAGAGACAATAACATGAGGTTTGGAAAAATATGAAATATCATCGAAATAACATAGATACTGCACCAAAGGTGTTTCTCAAAGCCTTGAGATAAAACAGTTTCCGATTCATTGCTAATTTGAGCTGATTTCCACCTTGAACTGGTGGAGACCATGAACAAAATTAAATTCAGAAACTTAAACTCTTGTGTGCATTAAACAAAATGAAGAAATGACAATGAACTGACTTGCTGCTTTGTTTGGGACTTGAACCATCTTTCTCCTCTTCATCATAACTAGAATCGCCTGGATGACAGAATGTGCGGAAATGGACAGGGTTTTTTCTGAAATAAATAAATATTACATTTTATGAGTTGTAGATTACAGAATAAATTTGATGAGTCCATGTGACAAAATAGGCAACAAATGTCCTCAAAAACAAAACAAAAATTAGATTTCTATCTTTTAAACCAAATAAATGCATATATACAGCATCAGCTTTAATGAGGCAAAGATCATGGAACAGGCAGGTGTTTCCCAGAATGTAAAAGAAATGCATTTCTTGATTCAACAGAACAGATAACAAAGATATAATAAACATGAAATGTTGAGATAAAATCCCATTTAAAGCCAGTACCCAGGTTAAATGTTTAATCCTTCATAAACAGGACATAAAGATTACAAGTTGAGGAAATACTTGCAACAATATACAATGAATTCTAAACAACTGACTTAAAGTGTGCAGAAAATCATCAAGGAAGGACTACAAATCATTAAGCAAACTCACAAAACAACATTTGTATAAAACATATAAATGTTACGCTGAATTTACAAGACTTTGGTTGACATAAAAATATCACTACCGATATACAACATATTTTGGTAAAATTCTCAAAAGTTGTTTTGTACAGATCTGGAAAAAGTTTTGTAAATGGGTGTAAAAAGTTTTAAACCGGTGCTTTAAACTACATGGTTTATTGAGTAGAGTGGTAGGGGCCAAACCCTCTGGTGCTACTGCAAACTGACACAACATTAAGATTACTCACCTGTAACACTTTTTGCCATACTGGCAACGCTCTCGTCTTCTCTTTTTCTTTTTATCATCGCCACTCTCTTCCGATTCTCGAGAGACAGCTCCACCTCTCCGTTTTGACGGACGTGGTACATAAGGTTCATCATCCTCCATAATATCTTCATCCTCATCCTCCGAGTCATCTCTGACTCGACTTGGTCGACGTCCTTTCTTCCTTCCCTTGCCTACTGCTCCTCTCTTACTGGGTCCCCTAGGTGGGCCTTTATTCTTGCTCACTTTAAAAACCTGGAGAAAAATATGAGTCGTGATCACATTTTTATTTCAAGGGTATAGAGAAAAATGTCTTGTCTATTCTAATCTGCCTTTTTATCTCTGCAGTGCTATGTATTTCATCTGTTTATCAGTGCTCATAATTTCATAAAATCGAATCATGGTTTTTCAACAACAGGGATGAACAACTTTATGTGCCGGAAGGCCACACTGCAATACATCAAAATGTATTATGTACAATAAAGTGTTATTTATTGGGAACTATTTTATACTTACAGGCTACTTTATAACTTGAAAGAGAGTTCTAAGAGCTTTAAGTGATAATTTATCACATACATTATACAATGTTTTATTTGGTTGCCTTACTGATTAGTTTTAATTTAAATAAAGCCTGCTATTAAATGAGATTTATAAGAAAAGTGAAAAACTTGCAATGACACAATTATTGGCTTGTTACAGCTGTCAACATGCTTACCAAAAAAAAAACCCTCACAGATCTGTAATGACATGACATCCAATGTCACTGTCTGTCCTGGTACACAGAGCAGCATAAAGGAATGGGATAAACTGGGTCTGCAGTTTACCTCCATGCTTGAGTAAGTTTTCATAGCACCACTGCACTGAATGAAGCAGGAATTTATCAAGTAATACTCACAAATCTTGCACTCAGTTTTTCTTCCAGATATTTTTTTAAAAAACTAAACGGAACTGTCACCTATTGTCGTAAATATTGAAGAGAAATTTATGGATACTTACAAATGCAATAAAGCTTTTACCTTCTGTTTCTGCGAGCTGCTAGTTGTTTTCTCCCAGTCACTGCCTGAATCATCCTCTCCCTCAACTTGGAAGTCACTGTCTTTATCTTCATTTTGATCTTCGTCATCGTCAGAGGCAAAATCTTCCAGGGCCTCTTCAATCATTGGGTCATCCACTGAAAGTATAAATGAACACGTGCAGCTTCCTTATCATGTAAAGTCGTCACCTTAGAATGACAAGGTTCTATCTCCACTTTTTAGCTGAACTGAGTTACGCACTACTTCTACAAGCCTTCTCAATTGAGTATCAGGCCTTCTCCAGTGGGTACCATAGTCTCAAGCAGAGTCAGTGTGTAATTTGTAGGTATTACTAATCAGAAAAAAAGTCATATCTCTAAAAGGTATGAGTACACATGAAACTTCAATCATCAATTTTTCAAAAGATGATGCGAGTTAGAACCTTGTTTTTTTTAAGGGGAAGAAGTGCTGACATAGAAGCCTCACTACCTGCAAACATCTGCCTACATAGGGTATAACAGCTTCTGCACATGTGACAATAACATCTAAGAATCTTACTTTATGCCAGGAGTGGACTCTTTAATTTGTCTTCTGATCTGAGCTTGGAATACCAAGTAATATTTGCCCACCAGCACATAACTTCTACAAAGCATCTTTAGGGTATTCTCTGCTTCCTGAACTCCTCACACAACCAGCCTTTTGTTTCCAAAGCACTATAACATAATCTCATTACCAGTCAAGATATTTTAGTTGCACAGTAGTTTTCAGACTTCCCTGGATCACGGGCTCTATTAAAAACATGATGAACAGAAACATAATCCACAAAATAATGTGCAAAAATATCTATAAACACATGCTCACACATATTTAGCATACTTTCCACATTCAACCGTATCCTAAGACTGTCAGTGAAACACTTTCGAGTTCCATTAATCCTTATTATGAAAATCTGCAACAGTTTTATGGCAATAAAAAAAGTAGAACTAGCAAAGCTAGTTGGTCTCCTGCCTTACCATAACTTCCTCGTTTCTGTCTTGCTGCTCTTTGGGGTCTTCTGGTTGGGGAATCATCATCATCATCATCATCATCAAAGACGCGTCTTCTGGGTAATGATACTTCCTCATCTTCGTCATCACTTTCCTTATACTTGGCACGGCTTCTCTGTGGAGTTTTTCTGGGAGTCCTTGCTGGAGCTTTCTTTCCTTTGGCACCGCCCTTTCCTTTTGGAGTTTTCTTGGGTTTGGGTTTGGACTTTTTGGGAGAATAATCATCATCATCTTCACTGAAATCATCTTCACTCTCACTTGCTTTTCTTTTCCTCCGGCCTCCACCTCCCCTTCGTCTTGAAGTCTTCTCTGGGACATAATCATCATCGGATGGCTCATCGTCAAAGTCATCATCACTGTCTTTTGCTACTTTCCTCCTGCTTTTCTTCTGAGGAACATACTCCTCTTCATCATCATCATCTACAAAGTCCTCCTCTTCTTCATCATCATTGTATTTTGGTTTGGTCAATTTTGTGCCTTGTGGAGAGAAATAACAAAAGAAAAAAAAAAAGATTAAACTTCCATCTTACATGAAAAAGACTGAATGCTGATCCACATCAAAACCTTATTGTCTGACTTCAGTCCAAAGTGCAAGAATAAAGTTTGAGTCTCATCAGCCCTTATTTTTTTTATTTATAAAAATAAAGCACAATTCTTTTTTTATTAGCTGCAGTATAAAGTAAAAAAGAGGTAGTGACTGATTTTTTTTAATCACGACACATCATCATTTAAGTCCTATGTCTGGTCTCTTGGCAAATCCGCTTTTTTCCAGAAATTAAAAAACATTAAAGCCTAAATGGGAATGTTACTTCGAACACATGCTGTGAAACCATAGGCTAAAAATGCTGATATTAAACCCATAATGGTCGACCAAAGTACCAAAGAACTTCAGGAATCATTTGGATAACCAGAGTACAGTATCTTGGGGGACATAATCATGCTATGACTTGTGCAAAGGAATCAGAAATGGGAACCACATCTGAAGAAAAAATGCTGAGCTTAACATGGCAATTTACCACAACAGCTGACATAATATAAATTTCATAACACTGATGCAAAGCTTCAAAATAGTTTCCCCTTTTGGTTGCTTATGAGAAGGTTGCTTAAAAAGAAAACAATATTACCTGAAATACTGACTTCTCCCGAGAGTTCACACCTTCGGGGAATATCACATGATTTATCCATGTCAGAAGTTTCAATATCATATAGTATAAATATCAGTGGTCAATGTTACAGTTAGCAAATGAGGATTATTTTGACGATTGCTCATTCTGCAAACCTGTGACCTACCTGCTGGTCGTTTACTGACAGCAGTAGATATTGGCTTCTTGGTTGGAGTCTTCGCTTTGACAGGTGAACCTGCGACTTTTACCATCCAATCTGGCAAAACTCTCTTCTTGTTCAGTGGCATTGCCATGTCACCGTGCATTCTTGGTCCAGATTTTTCAGGTGATGTTTCCTAGAATTAAAAAAAAAAAATGATTAAAACTTGGATGGTTTCCCTTTGGTTGAAAACTGTATACCAAGAGTGGCATATGTTGTGTTGACTACTGTCAAAATAACACTGGCTTTGGAAAATTTTGTTTTTTCACAGCACCCACCCCCCTCCACTGCCCCAGGAATGAAAAACATTTTGTTTAAATCTTAGTTGGTTTCCCTTATATGGAAACCAAATACCAAGAGTGAAGTATGTTGTCTTGACTACTGTCAGAACAAAACTGGGATTGGAAGAGTTTTTTTAATCACAGCTCCCAAGTCACTCCACTGTCCCAAGATGAAAACAAAATTTATTAAATCATAATTGGTTTCCCTCAACTGAAAAGGGTATAGTAAGAAAGGAATATGCTGTCTTCACTACTGTCAAAACAAAACTGGCTTTTGAAAGGTTTTTATTTCACAGTTCCCATGCCGCTCTACTGCTCCAGGGAGGAACAAAAATTTTTAAACCTCAGTTGCTTTTCTGTTAAGTGAAAACTATGTCAAGAGTGAAATATGTTGTCTTGACTACCAAAGTAAAACTGGCATTGGAAATGCTTTTTATAAATACAACTCCCCCCCCCCCCCCCCCCCCCTCCAAAATTCTCAAATATCAAAATATACCACATGAAACTGTTTCTGGAGTCATCAACAAACTTACTCTTTCTTTGATGCAGATAAGCTATTTGCAAGATTTTGAAGCTGAGAATAGAGCTTTCCTTTGTCATACCACAAAACAATGGCCTGGACATGTCATGGAGTATTACTGAGCAAGAAAGCTATATTTATAATCAATATGACACTTCTAAAGCCACTCTAAGAAGTGTACAATTATACACATTACAAACACATGTGAACATTCTCACCGCTTTTTGGTCCTCTTCACCATTGTCTGTCTTCTCTTCCTTTTTTGTTTCTGTCAGCTTACTTGCTTCTTTGCTGACCTCTTCCCACTCCTCTTCAGCATCTGGGCTCACATCAATAAACAGCATAAAATCATGAATAGGAATGAGAAAAAAAAAAAGTGCCAATGTCTCAGTAGGCTTCTAAACTTACAGAAAAATTGTGATGTAAAAAAAAAAAAAAAAAAAATCAGGTTTCACTACAGCATCTCTCTAATTTAATTTCTAGGAAGAATTAGAAAATGGTGTCAAAATTTAATTAAAATAAACAGGCATAATTTGATGTTAATGAAAATCATTATTTTGCTGGATGCATTAAACACGGTGTGGCAATGTCTGGAACAGTTTACTGATATCGCCAGCAAATGCTTATCCATCTTTGTGTTATTGACTTATCAAAAACAGTGACCATATTAAAACAAATGTTGGGTGTCCTTGTTTACCCTCTTTGAAAATTTCTGTCCTGTATTTGATAAATAATAGGCAGCCTTTTGGGGTTTCCTTTATCAGTGAAATATGCCAATGTCTTTATAATTATTGTTTAAAGGCTGATGCCAATATCCCGAAATTGATTTTAATGCCTCCATTTGTTGAGTTCCACAATCAGTGCTGTGGCGACATAAATGTTGGACATCTGCAATTAACCAGCAGGAAATGATATTTATATTGTTAAAGTTTTTTTATATTCTTATAACTGGCCATGACAACAAAGCAAATTTACCTTTCTCCTTTCCTGCAGGTTTTTGTTTAGTTTTCTTAATGCTGTCACCGTTTGCCACTTTCTCTTCTTGCAAACCATCAGCTTTCTCCTCCTTTGGTTTGATTTCCTCTTTCTCTTCCTCCTCTCTGAATAACCAAGAGAAGACAAATGTTATGAACAAGGTTAAGTTATTAAATGCACAGATAAATATTACTTAAATGCGTTGCCCATTTGAAACACTTATTTGCTCTAAGTAAAATCCACTGTCTTGTGCACAGTTTTAAACAGTTTCGATACACTGGTCAATCTCTTTATAACAGCAATTTCCAATTCCTCTTCAGTCTACAAAATATCAATAATTAAATTTTTGCAAACATAAGCATGTTGAAATTTGCCACATCAATACCAAATCATTTGAAAGCTTTTTTTTGCCAAATTACATTTCAATACCAAAGTGCCTTTCTCCCTCTCCATCAGCCATCCACTGTATATCCCAAATAATTCTTCCAATAATGTGTGCTATTGGCATTTTCATCCTTGGTCATGTATTATGTCAAACTAGTGAAAACTTAAAACATGTTTTTCAATAAACAGTCCTTCGCATAAAATAAAAGAAATGCACTAAACACAGCAACTGAAAAAAAAAAAGGCTATAAATGCAATGACAAATCATTGCAAAGAATATTTAAAAACCTAACCTTTCCTTTCCATTGACTTGTGGATAAGCCACTTTGTAAAAGAACTGGTCTGGTAGTAACCCAAATTCATCACCATGATCCAGTAGCTGTTTCACATCTCGGGTCAAAACTTTTGCTTCCCTTTGTTTAACAGTCCGTAAGAAACAAGGGTTGGTGTGTGTCTGGAAATGTTTCAATATCAGGGTGAAAAATGTCATGCTCAATATAGTAAAGTTAATAGTCTATCTTGACATTAGACAGTATGGTACCTTTAAGTTTAAGATTAGAACCATGCATGATGGCACAATAAAAAACGGTTATTTATGGAAGCTTTTTCTGGCAGCTCAAGGATCATAAATTACTATCAATTTCAGCAAGCAAACCAATTTGTGTGACCACAACTGTCAAAATAAAGAAGGAAGCACATATCTGATCATACTAACCATATCATTAATACAATATCCAATATCCAGCACCAAAACCGAAAAGCATCTATGCAAGAAGAAAACTGGATAAAGGAGCCCAGTTCGTAGATTCATGAAATCATTTTCATACAATTTCAGTCATTCTTCCTTCAACAAACTTTGTCATTTCTGATTTTCTGTGCCAAGTGTCATGACAGTAATAAGTGGCTGATTTAATGAAATAAAAAGATAAAGAAAAACTGCTTAAATCATATTACAAGTTATACAATGTAATATTTTTCTGGTTCTGTCACTTGCTAAGGGTGCTGCATTCAAACTGCACACATACTGATAAAAAAAAAAAAAATGTAAATTCGTTACCGGGGTAAGGTATAGCTTTCCATCTGAGACTTCAAGCAGAGCATGACTTCTGGACACTCTCTTGTCTGACACCTACAGGCAGTGAGGTTAAAAAGTATGTAAAGTTAATTGTAAATGTGATCATAATTATGCCTCAGGGAAAAAAAAAAAAAACACAATTCACTTCAAGCTCTGAAATAAAATTTTGCTGTATTAAAAGCTATTAAAAAACACTAAATGTTGCAGATTATGCAAAATAGTTGAGCATTAAAAAAAAAAAAAAAAAAAAAAAAGGCCATAAATTAGGCAAAACTGGCAGCTTTTTTTGATGTGAGAATGACACAGAAGTCTATCTTCCAATGTTTCTAATCTACTGGTATATCAAGAACTTTTCAAGGTATCTAATGTTGTATTACTATTTATATGTAATCTGTTCACTGTTTCACACTGTGGAAAATTCTGCATGACTAAAGATGTTTTGCTAAGCTGAACAAAACTTGTTTCTAACCTGAAGAAACTGTCCTCTGCCTATGACTGTTGCCTCATCTGGGACATCAATGACCAGCTCACCCCCCACTTCCTGTAGGGTTATGCCAGGCATCCTGTTCTGGGGTCCCAAACTCCACTGGGGACAAAATAAAATATATATATGTCCAAAGTCTTGATGATTGATAAGCAACCTGTTTGTCACAAAGATGAAAATGAAATGGGATATCACACATATCAACCAAAATAAATAAAGGAAGATACATTGTTACTGCCCCTAGCAAGTACATGTGTCCCTGTCTAAAACAACACCTTTAGTAACCCTAGATCCTGGCCTGGTTGTCAATTCCACTCAAATGAGACTTTCTTCTTTCACTATAGAGTGTAATGCTAAGTTTGCAGTGTGTGGCCTCCCTAACCTCTCCATGATAGTAAACATGTATTTCCCAGTTTCTCTCATATGATATTTTCAAAACAGCATATTTAGTCTTATATTTCACCAGAAACTGGCACGGACTGACTGGAACATCTTGTCTACTTGCTGTTTTTGGCATTCTACTAATAGTTACTAGCAACATGACAGCAACATAAAGATAATAATTACTGTCACATACAGTTATCATGTATTCTAATACTGTTCCTGTAAGCATTATATCAAATAAGCCTAATGATCAATTCTCAAGAGTGATTTGCTCAAATATCAGCCCTCTGTTTCTCCAAACTCCAAGTTACTGCCAATCATTATGACCAAATTAAGTAACAAAATTGAGTACAACCACATTGATGTTAGTTAGATGTTATTCTTGCTCCCTCAACACACTTGTGTCAGTCCACAGATTTGCCCTGGTTTAGGAATTAAATCTCACATATAATCATCTGCACGTTTCCCTTTTCTTTTTCTTGTGCAAAGCTGAATTGTCTTCTTTTACTACCTTCTCATTAATTGCCATTACTGCCATTTTTCAAACACTTACTACATGATGGGTTTGACAAGATAACAGAACCAAACCATCACATAATTTCCACCTGGTCTGGTTTACCCAAAGCAACAGACTCTAAAATTTACAAATAAAGACAATGACCGGCAACAGAATTGGTAATTTTCTCAGAGTTTTTTCCTGATGAAAAGGTGACAAATATGAAGCATTTCCTCTGGTATTTTTACAAAGGAACTAATTATCATGGACAGACATAGAGCAACTTATCAATAATAAGAAATACCCGAGCTACTTTTGATTTCATGGACGAACATCAAGTCAATAGTTTGAATTGAAAAGATTTCAGCATGCATCTCACCCCAGTATCGCCAGATTGCACTTTTTAATGTTCTCAGCAATTAATTTATTGAGCCGCGTGTTAATTATAAACATATCTGTATAGAGGGTTAACTCGCCAGGGGCAGAGGACCTCCCGTGCACGGTTGCTCCTAAAAGTTGCGTGCTCTATCATCTATGGGAATCCGTATGGCCTCGCAGTTTGGAATATTATATCTCAATACTGTACTTGTAAGAAAATCTGGCCATGAAACACATTCAGGAGAGTCCTCTTCCTCCCTTTGTAATATTTTCCCACATCAAATTTCTGATCATCAGTAGGCTCCTTACTAGTACCATGACATGAGTATGATGAATTGTACATACACCTCTTTATAAAAGATGTAACAAGTGGATGAGACCATTGTGTCTGATATAGTGTAGGGGTCACAGGACACATAAACAGGCTAAACGAGCATGAGAAAAAGATGAGCTGGAGCAACTAAGTACAGTGCACACCACTTATATTGAGATCGCTTATATAGACATTCTCTTTTATCGACATGATATATATATACTAAGTACGTAATTTTTTTCCTCTTTATTTGTTAGTAAATGGATTCCTCTATATCGACATCCTCTCCTTTTGACTTCTCTTACATCGACAATGTCGATCAAACTCGGTAAGCGGAGCAGGCCCTATTTTTGTGCACAAGAAATCGCCTTGTCCCTCCCTGCTCCTTCAAACTAGAAGTAAGAGGCGAGCCATATGCCCTTTGTGTGTCACACCCTGGGTGGCAGGTAAGGAGACGAGTGGTGGGCACAATAGACTTACGAAACCAAATGTAACCCCGTGGCTCCGCAGAAAGGGAAACAAAGCGGTTTGTGTTTAGTTTCGACTATGGTCAGCGGGGGAGGGAGGCGTTACAACTGTGTGCATGTGTTTGTATACATGTGACGCGTTTACGCATCCACCCATGCGCTGACTAGGTCGTAGATCTAGTTTGACTTGTGCAGTGAACGGGTCTTGAGTTTCATACGACCGTTAAGAATCACTTGTATCAGTAGTAATCCTTACTGTCTGTATTCTCGCAAGATCTACCATTTACACTCAATTCCTTTTCAAGGCTTAAACTTGAACTTCAACTAAACGATCGGGGCATGGTTGCTTCCCATTACGTCAAAATACAGCACTATTACTTGCTATCACTGTGGTAACCCACCTTTGCAATGAAAGAACCCCATCTTAAAGAGGTTTTTCTTATCGACACAAAATATCTGGACCCTTTTACACATCTAAATATCAGGTGTGCACTGTAGAGATGCTGCACTGCTAAGCACTCCAGTCGCACATAGTGCAGTTGAGGAATCGTCAGATTAAAATAGACGAGTCAACTACATGGGAAGAAGAAGAAGAAGAAGCACAAAAGTAACACATTGTTGGACAAGGGTTGCAAAATGTAGAACACTTCCGTGGTCTTGTGTGCTTCCTAGGTGCACAGGCAGGTGAGGCAAAGACACCCTTTGCAGGACTGGGGTTAGGGGAGGCAATCCGTAAATTTTCCGATGTTTTGAATGACTACATCCTCCCATGTAATTTGAACATTCTAATTTCAGTCATGAGAGCATCACTGCAATGCATTCTATCATTAGACATGCAGATTTACTTTTCTGCACCCGTCTGTGATTATATAAGCATTTTTTATCCGCATTTTGTGCGCAGAATCTAGAATCTAGAAGTGAGAACTGTTCTGCAAGGTGCAAGAAACCAAGATCTATCGTCATGGTCGTATTGTTTCAGACAAACCGATGTAACATTCTTTGCAATCGACCTTTTAACGTGTCCTTGTATTAAAATATATACCAATGTACCTTCATAAATGCCTGAAGTGTACTTTTCGATTAATTTTTCGTCTCAATACCTACCAATAGGCTCAGAATCGTAAATTTTCAGCACGGAAAAAGAGACGCGTGAATATTTCTAAACTTTTTCATTGAAAAGTAGATTTAGAAATAAGAGTACTCTACCTTTGCGTCGTACTCGTAGTTTTTGTTTTCGCCATGAAATAATCAGGAAAAATATAATTTAAGACAAATCAGTCAAATTTTGCAGGCTGCAAAATGATCGTGAGATTTCAAACTTGTATTTTACAATGAAAAATGTTTGTACCCCACTCCAGGTCTTTAGATGCCATGTAAATGTGCTGTTCTTGCAAATCAGAAAAATAAAAAGCAGGATGTGCCTGACAATAATGTCTCTTGTGCATTTTCCCCCTTTCATGCATTATATATCTGGTTTATATAATACAGTAATAGTTCAATTCCAGCGGGATTTTTTAATAAACAGATTAAAAGCAACAACAACAGCCATAGCAAAAAGAAAACAAAAAAACACGCCACATCATTTAAAGTAAACGGCCAAATAATTTTATAAAGGAAAATGTATTTTTTATTCGCGGGGAGATATATAAGGTAATATAATTGATAGCCTCTTTTCATTGTAATGCAGATGGGGCATGAAGCAATAGCTTGATACAATTGTGGCAGAGTGGATCACGCAAATAATCATCGCTGGAGGTGCGTGTATTTGCCCGTTTTTTTTTTTTTCGTATAAGAGGTTTGATCATTCATTTTCTTAGTCGTCATCTTCATCATCATCATCACCGCCACCTTCTTCTTCGTCATCGCCAGACTTCTGGTTTTCAAATCCAAAATGGCGATCATCAACATTGTACTCTTATTCCTTCTCATCTCTTTCCTCACCCATTTTTCTCAACTCCTCCATTCGTTTTCCTGACCCATGGCTAAAATTCGCTTCAGCAGTTTAATTATTCACCAGATCAGACCAAACCCTGTATGAGTTCAGAGCAAAGAGGTTATACATGTACATAGCTATCTAAATAAACTCTTTGGTTCAGAGTCACAATTCATAGCAGACGCCTGGGCAATGTCTGAAAACCATTAGTCAGCAGGACGAAACGCAGGGAAATTTTCATCCTTCTAAGAAGTAAAAAAAAAAATTAAAAATCCAGTTTTAATTTTTCTTTGTTGGGATTTTACGTCCTTTTTCAACACTGAGATTATATCAGACACAAATCTTGGGATCCCGTCACGCCGTTTCAAGAGTAAGCACTGTAGAAATTGCGAGAAATTCATAAGGCTGGTTGCCGTCTCGAGCCCGAGGCCTCTCATACCCTGGTCGAGCTCTGTAACCACTGGTCCATCGTCCTAGCTCCTTTGTGTGTTTTTCTTTCTACTATTTAGAATTTGTATACATTTGGTCTTTAGTGAAAGATTTGTTCTCTGCTAGTTCCGCTCTCTCTCTCCCTTCTTTCGATCGCCGGTCATCTATTCAGACTGATCAAGATGGTCAGTATCCTCCAGTGACGTGCCATTATGTTTTATATAAGTCTAAAGGTGTAAACAGGTCACTTGCTTTCCTTGTAAACTGATATGTAGTTATCATTGATTTATTGTTATCTGGTAAATATGAACGTCACCATGTTTATCGGCTGCCCCCTCCCATCCCCTTAAACACACCCTACAATTCACTACTGCCTGGATTGATACAAGCACACACCCCCTTAGGCATGAGGATTGGAGTTAAGTATCAGTACACCATTCGGCCTGCTTGTTGCACTGGCCAATGCTATGTGAAACACAAAGGCTGCATGATTTTCTATCAGCTTGGACGACCGAACACCTGAAGCTACAATTCATCTAGCCATGGTCAGTGTCACTGAACTTGGTGACCTCGATCGGTTGGTCGGGTAGGAAATTCCAAAGTTGGGTTGGGAAAGGGTTAATAATATATATAGAAAAAACCCGGGTGGGGTGAAAGAGAAGAAGAAAGAACATAGGAAAACGTACGAGGCAGAACAGCGTGAATTGCACAGTTTGGGAAAATTTCATGCCCACGAGATAAGAAGTTTTACGGTAAACGAAGGGGAAAAAAAAGAAGAAGAAAGGACAAGAGAATAGGAATTTTTATTAACTAACTTCACCTCCCCCCCCCCCCCTCCATTCCCCTCCCTCCACACACACAAACACACATACATAACAATTTAAAAAACTAAAAGATGAATAAGGAACAATGAAACGGGGAGAAGAAAGGTAAATGGGGTTTAGGGGCTTAAATGGACAGAAATCGGGACTGTAAATGATGAATGATAATAATAAAGAATGCGCAAGCACATGAATGAATGGACGAATGAATGAGTGAATGAATGGATGGGTGAATGAATGAAAGAATCATGGGGAGGATTATGCTAGAAAAAAAAAATCAGAAAAAAAGGCTTTATGAAAGCTGACTTTATGGTGACTGTGATGACAAGTTGACAAGTACCAGAAAGTGAGCAATTTCTGAACGCGGAAAACCGTTGGGAAATGCAAATTGTTCATTTCCGTGTGACGGACAGGAAGAAATTTCGAGTACGGAATTTCTCGCTTTGCTGTGTTAGTGTAAGGGGTCAGAAAATGTTACTTTGCCGTGGTTCGTCTTAGCCGTGGTTAAAGAGGGCCTGCGGTCTCACAGTCTCCACCACTAGAAGGCCTTCTTTATCAGTGAACCTCGTGCACTGACTTGGTAGGTCCTTCGGGCTCCCGCCAGTGTCTCCATTTCACTATGTCCTCGTGCCTTCTTAATATACTTAATACGTGTTATGATAATAAAATTGTGTTCATATTTACTATTCTGCCATTCTGGAAATTTAAACGGCTGGGCACTTAGATATGTAGGCTTAAGCATTTATTGTAGGGGGAGGAATGCGAGAGACGTAACATAACACTGAACTGGCTCTGAAACGCTAAACAGTGAGATAAAGACTTTGACTTTCGATGTCATGAATAACCTAACAAACATCTGTCCCCTTATGTTCGTGTCTACATTTCACGGACGTATTAAAATTACCAAACGGTTTCCTGGGTTTTGTTTGCACAGTGAATTTTATCATTAAAAATTTTCTATTCTTCTTATTATTATGAGTTTAAAAGTCAGGACCAGGTTTAGGATTAAGTTTTAGCTAATTGACTTCAACAACTTTTTTGTTAGCGATATGGCTGCAATAATTTATTCAGAAATGGGTCACAACTTTGTGACAAAAAAATCCTCATGTGACTTTTTTGGGCTACAAAGGCTCAAAATAGAATCTGTGTCTGCATGTTCTATACCGGCCCTAAATTTGAATGTGAAGTAACCGAGATATCAGTGGCGTCTTTTTCAAACACTTGAATAATTATCATTACTTGTAATTAAAAAAAAAAACAAAACAAAAAGTTCTGAAATCACTTCATAAATAAAAAGAAAGCAAATGTTCATTTTTTCAAATGTTAAAAAGATGTGGGTTTTTTTGTTTTGTTTTTTTAACCGGTATTGTTCATGAGCCCACCAGTCGGACTTGACTCCCGGGGGAAATTTCATAAGTCTAAAAGAAAAGGTCTTACTCATAAACTTACCAAATTTCCCCCAAGGGAAACGAATGGATCCTATTTTGTTGTGAAAGATGATTAAGTATGACATTATAAGAAATCGTTTTATGCATGTTCTTAAATTTTATTGCTCTTTGTCACCGTCCAGGAGTTAAGTTGGTGCATAACATTTGACCGTGGAACGTCAAAGCTTGACATAGCCTCTGTGGAAAAACAACAACAACAACAACAACAAGAGCAAACAAAACCAAAGAAAAACTCAAAGTTTAGTCTTGTTTTTCGCTAGCAACTAACGAGTCCATAGCAACCTACTTTGATTCATTGAAGGCACCATCGTTCTCAGTCACTAGTCTTGTAAAAAATAACTTTTCCATTTTTGTTAAGACCATTGTGGAAAAACTATGGAAAAGATCTATTCTTTCTAAGCTATCTTGGGAGGTAAAGTCCATCAGCTTTTGAACTTAAGTGCATTCTTTGCACGCATCAAATAGGTGACCACCTGGTCTGCAAGCGTAGTAATACTCATCAGTCATCGGTTGTTTTCCTTAATTGCCTACCCTTCTTTTCCAGTCATGGGACAGTCGCATTGTTCTTTCCTGAGCACTAAATGACAGTTTTCATGGTGCTGAATTCAAAGCGTCTACAAGAATTTCACTTTGGAAACTGCATTCTTTGTCTGGCAAAGTATTTTCTCAGGCCACTTTTTATTAGGTTATTTGCGGTACAAACAGGACCATTCTGAACACATAACGTTAATTACATATTTATAATATAATTTTATAAAAAGTGATACTTGTCTAAAATGCCGTAGCACTAATTTGTATTTGACAGGAAGGAAGAAAGACACCTCCCCCCCCCCCCCCCACTCCCCACTCCACGGGCGCGAGTAGGGAGAAATAAACAAAAGCGAGAGGGGAGTGCGTGTTAACGATAAACTGAAAATCTCACTAAAGGAATACGTAAATATAAACTACTCTTCCTAATCATTTGAGATACAAGAGAAGAAACAAAAACCAATGAACAAAGGAAAACAAGACTTGTTGAATAGGTAACGAGACATTCCCTCGTTTGCTCACGCTACTACATGTACTTGCAAAGAGTCACGAAGGAATTTGTCAGCACAATATAGAGCTATCACACCGGTCTTTGTCAAAATTTTTGGGATTGTCCTGTGAACTGCAACAGGTCTGGGGGCTTCGAAGATCGGAGATCACATTGGCCTATAGTGGAGGAATAAGAGTTATGGAGCGTCTCAGCTGATACAAGAGGCCTATGCCTTGGTAACTCGGCTATACTGTGAGAAGACCCGAGAAAAGCAGTTTGTAGATATTTTCCAACATTTTTCTCTTCGTTAGAACAGAATATATTGCACTCGTTTCTCACCTTTACGGGGCACTATAATTCATTTTGTTAAGAAGTTGTTAATAAAGTTGAGTAAATCTGTTGACAAAAATGAAAGGATAGCAAAATAAGTTCTATTCCTTTTCTTGCCCTAAGCTTCGACTGTGATTATTTCTACATAAATTTCATTATGTCCAGATAAATTTTAACTGCTGTTGAAAACAATACAAATTCGCGTCTTATCGGAAAAGTATCAGCCATATATTCTTCTGACAAAGCATATTAATGTTGATTATCGACCGAACGATGTCTCGAATAAAACGCACTGCACAATTATATGCTGAAAATATTTTACCAATCTATCTTTTAACATAAAAAAAAAAAAAAAGATATTGATTCCATGATAATATAGGTGACATCAGTTGCGACTTTAAATGTTGATTAAAAAATAATTACACTGTATGTGAGTCGTAAACAGATTCAAACGTAAGTTTGTCACAATGTACAGACGGGTTTTGCATGATTTCAAAAGACTGAAATCGCATGTTCCCAGCGCGCTGATAAAATGTAGGTGGTTGGACGCGAAGTTCTATGGTTCGGGCTTTGAGATCGCTTGCGCTGGGTATTGCCGACAACAGCGTTTTTATTTAGGATCAGACATCTAGTGTTGTACGCGAGGCAAACACTCCAACTCCTCTCCCTAATCACAGGTCTCGATGAAAAATATAAATGTCACCAAGTATTCTTTTCTGTTTCTTTTTGGGGGGTGGGGGGTGGGGGGTGGGGGGGGGGAGGTTGTAGTAAGTGGGTGGTGGTAGTAAAACAGTACATCCTCATAAATAAATCCAAGACTCATCCTTTTGCATTTTTGTCGTTTTTGTGTTGTTGTTTTTTTGGTTAAATACTAGTTTTATTCGTCTTCTGGCGGACTTAAACTAGAAAGAGAAAACTGAGTTTTCAGTGATTTGTGATCCCAATAGCATGTCTCCAATTTAGTCTCGTGTCGTAATTTAAGCTACCACAGTTACACCTTCGCTGAGTCGAAAAGTGCGTCATTCTTTCAAACCCTACCGTGAAATACATTGAACTTTTTATTGTACCTATCTGTTTGTTTTTTTTAACGGAAGAAATATAATTTTAAAAAACTGCATATAAATACACATTAAATCATGTTAACACTATTATGGCTTCACAAGTTTCACCTTTCACCCACCATCCACCGACTCACACAATTCTTAATATGTCTATAAGGCTCGTCTGTGTTATTTGTGAGAATTCCACATGTCAGTACTGTAAGATAATGAAGAGATCCCGTTGTTAGATCGTATTGTATTAATGGAAGTTGAGTTAGGGAAATTCTCTTTCTTACTTCTTGTTTTCTCAATTTTAGAATATTCTGGTGAATTGGGCTATTCTAAGTTGCATTTTCTACATTATGACCTCACTCTGGCAGAATCTTGATATTTTCGGTTGTTCTAAAATAGCAACTTATATATTCCCTTGCTTACAAAATTTACCTGCCTCCGCGTACACAAAAATAACCAGCTAAATCATCCCCCCCCCCCCCCCCCCGGCAGGAAAATATAGACCGTATGAATGGAAAATCGGTCAGATAGTGCGTCTGTCTTACTTGTTTGCGTCAGCAGTGCGACGAAATAAGGGGAATCCCCTGGCCTTTGTAAAGGCGGTAGTGGCCTCTGATTGGTTCATTTTAGTCACGTGATAGGCGAGACTCGAAGTGCCTCGACCAGCCCAAATGTATTGTGGTCGCTTGGAAATTCCACTGAAGCTTGTTTTAAAGCTGCAGCCAGCAACCTGAAAATGCTCAGTTAAACGAATCTCGAGCTAGAGTACACCTGTGTATCATTTCTTGGAGTATCATTTGTGATTTGAATTCTCATTTTGTCGGATTTTAATCGTGATCAGCGAACTACACCGTTGACTTTACATTTCACAAAATGGATGACGAGGTCGTGCGTGCAACTGGTCATCAGTTTCCAAGAGAAATGCAGCCACCACACACCACCGACACCTCAAAGAGGCTCAGCAGCGTTGATGATCAAATTGACTCTGGTTTAGGATCATTTGGCTGCCCTTCACTTGGCTACTATTCCCTTACGGAATCAGAGAGGGAAGGAGAGGAGGTTGCAGAAGAAAGTGCAAATGTATCGACAAATCTCGCCTCTTTGACAAGTTCCATATCAGGACTGCGTATTTCAAACTGTGCTAGTAAGGGTTTGGACCAGTGTGATTCAGGACTTGATGACAAACCAATTCACTCACCAGATTCTATTTCCACTCAAGATCTTTCTATGTGGGTGTCACCCAATTTTTCACCAGAACAGATCATGGACATATTCAGGGGGGATGAAGATGGAGACAAGTAAGTAGAGTCTAGATTTTTGAATTCTGTAGCAACCAATCTTTGTATTTCTCGTAAACTGCAAATGTATGAACAACATAAATATTCAGTATCGTGTTGCTCATTTCTTTTTTTCTTTTTACTTTGAAAGGCATTGCCATGTTCTTTGTGCGTGGTATTCAAAGGTCATCGATCTATGTGTGCCAGGCGCGCCTATATTTAGGCTCTTTGGAAAGTACGCTCTGCTAATTTCGGAATATCCCTGCTTGAACCTCACGGTTAAAAAGAAGGCGGAGCTTATTGACCCAGTAGTGGAAAACCCAGCACGGGCCGTCAGGCCTGCGCAAATTTGATCAAGCGTGACTACGTCAGGGGACTTCCCCACCAGGACCTCCCCTCCCCATGTTATAAAAAAAAATGAAAAGAATTATTTGTATTCTTCCCCCCCCCCCCCCCCCCTCGCTCCAATATTTCGCAGTTCTCCTCACTCAGGGTTTACATTCGCTGTGTATTGTATCTCATCTGGTACATAATTTACTGAACATTTACCGTGTTGATGTGTTAACTAAAATGCCATGTTGTCGACTTTTTTTTTTTTTAATGTTAGGTCGACATTACGAATTTTTTTGTGTGGTCACCATTGTGTAGGGCCACGGTCAGTAAATATATTTATCAGTGTATTATTTTCTCCTTTGTCCAACGTTATCTCATTTTTTTAGGCAATAAATCATCCTTTCAAGTTTAAGGGCCTTTGTTTGATCCAGTACATGCACATCTTATATCTCGTGACCATAATTATTATAATAGATGAAAATGTTTTAAAAGTTTTATTTGTCTCTTCCTTAAACATCGGTTGAATCCGTTGTTAAGAAGATGGTGTCAATAACAGTTTTCCTTATTTCTCCAACAGCCACTTGCATTTGAGCATCATCCATGGCCTTCCTGAGGTCACAATGCAAATCATTGGCCTGGCCCCACATTGGGATTGGCTGAATCAGACCAACAACTTGCTCCAAACTCCCCTTCACATTGCAGTCATCACCAGACAGATCCCAGTGATCAGACGACTCATATGTGCAGGTGCGTTTGTGGATTTGAGGGACCAGATGGGAAACACACCCCTTCACAATGCTTGCAGATTGGGATTTGAAGATGTTGTACGCACCTTAATCCGGCCTGTGGAATTCAAGGAGTGTTATCAAAACAGATACAGCAGCCCCTTCCAAAGACTTCCACAAGATTTGGAATCCATGAATTATGAAGGTATGCATTTCAGCAATATTCTTACACTACAGCAAATTTTATTGTTAAAATATAGCACATCGGTGAATGTCCAGTCATGTTTATAGATATCACTTTTATTGTGGACAAGGAATGAGAAGTGACAGGATAAGCTGGAAAGTCATTCTGGAACATATTGATGGATGATAGTAGTGTATTTATAGAGGGCAGGATTGTGGAAAAATATCATACCACACTATTTGTCATAAAAAATCTTTAATCTTGGGAGCTTACGACGAAGGGGTTTTTGGTTTTGTAAAATAGGTTATATTTACATGTTGTACAAGTGTATCCATTGTTGTTTTCAGGCTTGACATGCCTTCACCTGGCAGCTATTGGAGGTCATGTTGATGTGATGAGATTGTTATTAGACACTGGTGCTAATGTGAATGCAGCAGAGGGAAAAAGTGGCAGAACTGTCCTCCATTTCGCAGCTGACTGGGGAAACATGACCATGATCAAGTTTCTGTTGTCCAGGAAGGACACAGATGTCAATGCTAGAACATATGCAGGCTTGACTCCCTTCCATTTGGCACTGGGACGCCAGAACCAAGAGGTTATGAACGAGTTGGAAAAGAAAGGTGCTCTCTGCGAAACACAATCTCTGAGTGAAGAATCAGATTCAGATTTTTCGGATGAAGAAATGGTGAGCATCAAATATTTTTTAGTTTTATACTGTCATCATTATAATAACAATATAACATCATTTAATTTCTTTTTATTCGAACACAGAAGTCTATTAAACTTAAAGATTTTATCCTCCTTATGATGGGTTAAAAGTTATTTATATAATAATAATGATTTGGCAAGAATCATTTCCCTGAAGTTTTCATGATAGCCTTTGAAGTTTGATTTGCTTTTGAGTGTTTCAAAAAGGAAAACTAATTTGATAACTTCATGCACTTTAATGTGATAAAATATTTTGAGTGACGTGGCCTGCACTGCAGGTTTATAAATACAAGTAGTGTAGTTCCTAGACAATATACATGTATTATATTGTCTGCATTTTACTTTTCACAGGCAGAAGATTCATTACCCAACAGACTCTATGGAGGATTATCACAGAGGAGCTACTTGCAGGGCTTTAGAAACATAAATGTGCAAAGTTACTGATGACCTGCCTAATGACATGATTGCACTGTAACTTGTGCAGCCCCTCCCATAGGGCCATATCTGCAGCTGTGAAAGATGACCAGCCGACCCACCAAAGGCTAGCCTCTGTGACAGAATACTCTTGCATCGGAGCCATTAGTTCTACTTATTTTGTTTTTTTAAAAATTGTTACATATTTAAATTTGAAACGGCCAGTTACTACCATCTGTTCTATGAAAATTTTCACAGTTCTGGTATTTTGAAAAACAGTCTCAATTGAGAATATATCTGGCACCATAATGTTGAAACTTGCATTGTTAAGGAGACTAGTACAAGTATTCAATAACAAGGCATGTTGATGGAAATGAATTCTAAAAATTTTTTGTTGTTTCTTTGTCGAAATGCTGAAATTCAAAATCAGTGCATCAGCAGTAATAATAGTCATTTAAAAATGAGTTCAATGGCACATGTTGCAGTGTTCCACAATACATAATGTTCTAGCCTGTCATCTGTTTACTCAGGGACTTTCAAGTTTTATATGTGTTAAAATATCTCAGAGAGCCAAAACATCACACACTTTCAGTCAGTAAGTGTTAGCTTGGCAGTGTCTCAGCAAGTGCTGAGAAAGGTCCATTTCCTTGACACTAATTTGTAATATCCAGTTATGTCTTGTTATGAAAATGGAGTCAAAGGACATAACAGATATTTGCCGCGTTCTTTTTTCGTTGTGTTTCGCAAGAACCAGTCATTTTGTGTCATCAGTTGTTATGTGGTACACAGTTCTTGAAGATACAGGTAGATTTTGGTTGTGACCTCTTCTACAGGAAGAGAAGATATAATGCTAGTAACATATTACCTATTAAAATATTTTCACTTTTTTAAGTAGCCATTAGCTTGATCTTAATTTCTCTGTAAACAACATTAACTGCCTGCCTTTAAATTTGAAGAGGAGCTGTCTTTGCTCTAGTTGATTATTTGAACTGCAGTTTATGCTTTAAAAATCCAAATTGATATCAGGTTTTCTTTGTTTGCAGTATTGAGTATCATGATGCATATGTTCAATATATTTTTGTTTATGCTGTTTAGTTTATCATTCTTTTTTTCCTTATTATTTTAGTTCAAATTGTCATAAAAATGAGTGAGCCATAAGGAATGGATCTTGTGAGAATGCTAATGTCTTCTCAGTAGTTTTTGCAAACCATTATAGGCTGTAAGACACACCTGACGTAATGATGATTCTCAGCGTGGACGTATAGAATGCTTTTGCAAACTTATTGTCCAGAAGTACTCAAAAACTTGAACAAGATACTGTTGGGCATTGCTGAAGTGAGTTCAGCTCATTAACGAAAGTAGAACTAAGTAATGTGGAAAGCATTTAGAGACTTGCAGAGATCTAGCAGTGATTATTAATTTTATGCCCAGAGAAATCTAATGGTTAGTGAGACTGAATGTGGGAAGTACTTGATTTGTCAACGGAACAGTTGTGAGTGTAGTGAAATGAAAATAAACGTGTATCAATTCATAGCCCACAGAGGGAAAATTGGTTTCCGGGAATAGAAGGGCTAGATAAAACAGGTTATTATATGCACGGTGTGGCTTAAAATATTCGATGCTCAGATGAAGTCGGACAAAACTTCATAACTGACCGAACTGCAAGAAGTATTAATATTAGAAATATGATTTTTTGACCCAGAATATTGACTAGTGAGCGATAAAATTGATGATTGTGTTTCTTACAGCACAGATACATGTATTTGTGTGCTGAAAAAATGGTCTTCAGTTGACAGTGAAAAGATAAAGTGGGGAGTGGTTCAGGATATGTATTATGTTTTTTACAAAACACCTGCTCAGCAACAAGTAATATGCAGGGATCAGCCTGAATTGTTGTTTTTGCAAACTGGATTGTGTTTGCTGTATCTATACAAGATGAGTTCTGATGTGAATGTAGCTGCCCGAAAGTAGCAGCAACATGTAAGGTGGTTTGATTTTGAAAAATGAATGTTAGTAATGATAGATGCTTCGAGGTGTAAATGCTTGCCACCAGTGGAAGGATTAATTTAAGAAATGTGTGACTCTGTAGTAAAATAGCTCTGAAGTTTGGAATAGTCTTGTAAATATGTACAGAAGGAGAGCGATTGAATGGCAGGTGTAGTAGCATTAGAGACATTCAGGAGCCTGGATCTTCTGGGTCGTCAATTAGAATATCTTATTGTCATCATATATTATCCTCTCTTCTCATTACTTTATCACAGTTCATTTAATTTGTTGATTAAAAATGATTTTCAGAATTCAATTAGCAACTGTTTTTAAATCATTTCCTCTGCTTGACAGTGCAGAAACTGGGTTTTCCCATGTTTTGTTTTGTTTTATTGTTATTGTTTGAAATAATGTCTTGTCAGTGTGTGTGCCTGGTTAAAGTGAGTGATAAGTGTGATTTATAAATTAATTAGAATGTGAGCTAATAGGGCCCTACCCTAATGTGTTCACTGTTCCTTTCAATGAACATTGGAATGGAAGCTGTCAGAAAGTACAAGGTGTCATCTAAGACAAACCATTCTGCCTTTCCCACCTTATGTTCAGAAACTTTCACCTGCATGTAGGTGCTCTCAAAATTGACAACATCTGTCACACACATGCACAGTTTCGCCACACTCGCCCATCATACATTTCGAATTTCAGTATCCAGAAAAACAAGGGATACTTCAGAATTCTCAGAATCTCTCTATAAAAAATTATTTTCGAGGAAATTAATAATTGCCGACGCTTCCTGTAGCATGTAATAGGCCTACTACATGTAGTAATAGTGTTCGGCATAAATGGCATAGCCGGTTGTGGCTGATGAAATACACACCAGAGTTACTTCAATCCTATTGATAGTTCATAAAGCGTAATTCTTTTTCTTTCTCATTTTCATTTCTTTCTTCTTCCATTTCACCTGTTGCTTTCCTTCTAGGGCTTTGAGCCAGGTCTGGGTCACTGTAAGGCAAGACTTAATTTTTCTTAGAACTAGACTATAATCTTTTAATTTCCGACTATCTTCCAAAACCAATTTCTGGAAAGTTCTCCATCAAATAATCATGTAAATTTAGGCTGATAAAAGTAAGGCAAGGCTGAACGACGTCAAGCTTTGTTCTTCCTTCAGAGGACGCGACATGACAAAAAGTGATCACTGCCTATTCGCAGCAGTTACAGTCTCCATGTAAGAGTATCTCAGAGACAGCAAGAATTCACCGGAAAGATAAAAGGATTTGGCGCCCGCCAACGACGTTTAAGTTTAAGTAATTATCAAACAATCTTTTGAAGAAACAAAGGCTTGGGCATTGGTAAAGTTTGAAAAATTTGGCTGTTTGCAATTTGAATCATCGATAGAGAGATGCGCCTCCCCTCCGAGGATAAAAAAATCGCTAAGCACCAGCGCAGTTTTCAGCATTTCTCAGCCCTCTCAATAATGGCCCCTCGGCGTGGATTCCATCCTATTCTTGATCTATAATTTATAAAGGGATGTAGTTCGGAAACAAGGGAAACATGATCTTAGCCACGTGTTCATTACCAGCTTCTCTATGTTTGTTAATTTCTTCCGCCTTTTCTTTAAATATCTTTCCAATCGGCTTGTTGTATTAGAATTAGACGGACATGTATCTTTTGCAGAGACTTGCTACAAGTGGCCTGTTATGTAACTAATTTCATTGAGGATCGATTGAAGGCGTCATTTAGGGCAGGGTCGACAGCGGCTCTTTAAGCTTTCATCTGGAGCCCTTTTCTTAATTGGCGGTTAAAAATCTTTAAAAAAAACTCTACACTTGCATGCAGTTGAGGCATTGACTTCTACTAAAAATGTCAAATATGGCTCAATCGTCTTCCCTGAAACTGAAAGGTCCAGTGCATGTGTTCTCTGTCCAATATCCTCATACTGTATTCTATAAACAGTCAGCCCGCGTGCAGTGTATAAAAGAAGTTGATTGTTGTTTACACTGGCCCACACTGCATCACGTTCTTTTCCCCAGTAAACAAAAGTTGACACGATTTTAACCCATCCTGTTTAGCAAAAAAACCTACACAGAATAATGTAGATCGATGTGTCCTGCCATTCATCAGCTCTCACGCCTACAACATTTCTTGGTATCCTCAGTACATCTATACTCTCTGATATCCTCCACTTTTCACAACAGTGCGGGTGGTTGGTGGACGCTTGCAGTGGAGTTTTCTTCTGTCCTGTCATTCAGGGCTGGGTTAACCATTAAGCAAAATCAGCACGTGCTTCTAGAGCATCGGGGGGGGGGGGGGCGCACCATAGAAAAATTTTCATTTACTGGATTGAACATTGACAAAACTGCAAAATGTGCGGATGCGTAAACTAAAGTAAATACGTTAACTGGTGTTAACACAAGAAATGAATACAATTTCTTGTGTTAACACCAGTTAACGTACATGTATTTACTTTAGTTTACGCATTGATTACGAATACGGCCACAGACGTGCAAAACTGCAAGTGGTGCAGCCGAACCAGGGGTCCACAAAGAGGTGAAGCGCCCTCACGATAAATGTAAAAATTAAAGTACATGTATTTTGCTGGGGTAAAAGATCGGTATTTTTATTTTTAATATTTTTAAAAAAATAATATTTTGAATACACTGTATGACGGCACCAAACTCTTGTAAGTGCTTAGGGCCTCTAAAGATCTTAATCCGGCCCTGCCTATCATTCTACTAGAATTGCCTATTGTCTTGCTTCTTCCTAGCACAGTATGACCGTCATGGTGTCGACGTGCCTGCTCCAAACTCAAATCACAACAGCGTCTCAATTAAGTTTCGAGCTTAATATATAATGCTGCCGCCCTTATAGAAATTTTCCTTCAAGCGACTCATATTTTTTTTTTCTTCTTCCCTTTGTACTTGATATGGAAGTCTAAAAGAAAAAATATTAAAAAATCTTCAAATAAAGAGTCACAAATCAAAATGCACTTAGTGCAAAGGCTTCTGAGAAAAGTGAAATTTTTTTTTCTTTTAGGCCAATGTGATTTTCACCTTTCTTTTTTTCCCCCTGTTTTTTTTTTTTAAAACACTTTGGCATCTTCGATTTTCAACATTCTGAAGAGGAAGGTAATGCTCGATACGGACTTAATGAGGGACACAAATAATCAGTAAGGTCAAATCAACACGTTAGAATATTTGTGTTTTCACATCCTCAAATATTATTGACAGATACTTAGTGCAAGCGTGTGCGGTGTGTGATAGTAAGTCATTGATTTGGTTTCTTTTGAAAGTTCCTGTTTACAATTTTCATGGAAACGCAACGCAGGAAAGTTGAAGATCAAGGGTGAAATGGTCTGGTAAAGGGGTGGAAAAGATGATGGAATTACATGTATGTGAGCCACAGAGAAAGGGGAGGGGTGGGGTGGGAACGGCAGGGAAAAATATTTTGATATAATAATTCAGAGAACTGCAATGGCGGTGAGTCCTGACAGGGTAGATGAATAGGTTTGTTATGATAGATAGATAGATAGATAGACAAACTGACAGATAGATAGATAGATAGATAGATAGATAGATACATTCATAAATAGATATAGAGAGGTACCGTTTTTCTGCTAATGAATGGGCATGTTTATAAACTTATGTAAATTTGTGCAGGGGATTGACTTCTCATTCACGCTGTACTCCTTTTCTCATCTCTTTACTCCTTGTCCATTGCCACTCCCACCACAATGTTGACGTAATATATGATCAATAAAGCGAAGGCACTCCATCATGTCAACAAATCCACAGTTAAGCAGCTGGAGATTTCTATAGATATCTTGTCTTTTTTGGGAAGTCGGGGGAAGTTAAAGCAAGCTTTTTTTTAAAAACAACTACATGAAGTTCCCGCCATTATCTGAAATAAAACTTGTGAACCCACCGTTCCATCTTTCTCTCTTTTTGGTCTAGAAAACTTCCCATATTCTACAGTCTTACCAAAGATACTAGAAACGATAAGATGAGATATTGTCTTCTTCGCACCACTAAAAAAAAAACCGTGCACACAATTTGCGCGCTGATCGGGAGCGGGGCCCATAGCACATAGTATGAAGAGAATGCTTGATATAATGATGAATTTATGATGCAAAATTGCGGCAGTTCTACTGCGACTAAAAAAAAAGAAAAGAAAAAGTAGCCAGAGTTTTTCCACAGCAGTTGAGGTTATGATTCCGCAATAAGTGTCGTCAGACAAGGACTATAGTGATAGCTGAACAGTGGACAAAATTCAATATTCTCACTATTTGGCTTTGTAAAATACGGCACTTTTCATGCCTTCCGCGCGTTTGCCGCTAGGTGGCAGTGCGAAATCTGTGCACGCTAAAAGCACTGGCTGTCTTATCTTGTCAGTTCTAGTACTTGGTCATAAGTACTACAGATTTCATGCGCATTAGAGCACCTTGCACTCATTTCTGGTACTGGTAGGGAAATTGCGCGCACAGAACTGAACGCATATTAATACATGGTTTCCGGTGCAGTGGGCTTACAACAGGTAGCCAAAACAAAGATCATTGTATTTTACATTTTACAACTTCTTAATTAAATATACCTGAAACTTGAATCAACACAATTGGTCGATACAAAGGGATTGGGCTGGATTAGTTGACACTTTGGAAAATTAACTTTATCATTGTTGAATCTGTCATTTTGGACGCTACGTCCAGCAAAAAAAAAACAAAAAACGGTTAAATTGCGCCACAATGAATTACTCCCGCCACTGTTGTTGTTTTAAACAATATAGTATTGGCTAACATTATGGCGATTTTAATTCTTGTTTGCCCTATCTCCACTGACTGAAAAACTGGAAATCTTCTAGCTTGTAGATGAGGTACATTATAACAAATGCACACTTTGACACCTGTTTAAAATGTGTTGTGGCACTTACCAGGTTGTTTCACAGTTCCGATTTAGTCTAAGTCCTTACCATAATAAACTAAAGCCGCAAACATTTAACGTCAAATTTCTCAGTTATAGCCAAAACAAACAAAAAAAAGTAGATTTGGAACAAACAAGGACCAAGGTCAAGATATTATGAAACAAAACTCCCAACTGGCTCACCTCAGAAATTCAAATCTATACTATTTTCTGAAAACAAAGTACATTCCCTGGAGATAAAATCTGCAGTAGCCTAGACTTATTGCAACTATAACAACCTGTGAGCCTAGTCAGAGAGCTTAAAGTATTGTAGGCTCTCTGGCCCAGTACAGGTAGAGTACGCGTAACTTTTATTAGTAACAAGCCCATGTGCACAGGCAACCTTTGCAAAGAGAGCTCGTGACTATGTCAGTTTGTCTTATGATCTGTGAATATGATCTCCCTGAATTTTTTTGTTTTTGTTTTTGTTTGTTTCGAAATGAAGCAGTGCTCTATCATTTATCAAATAAATCGTTGGGGTCTGCACGACATAATTTTAAGCAATTTGGAAAAATGAAGCAGAGCAACTCAGTGTTTTTTCTATTTGGCTTTGTAAAATGTTTTCTCTAGTTGGCTTTGTAATTAGACCACTTACGGTCCTATAACAACATTCTAATTTTACTAGCAGGAAACCTAAACTGAGCAGTCTGGAGATATCCTCCAAAGTTTAAAACACGGACAAAGCACATCTATGCAGTGCAGAAGAAAAAGGCCTGAAGTATTTAATTGATGTAAGCACGTGCCATATTCGTAGTCCGAAATTCTACTAAATAATACAAATTGCAGTGAGAATCCGAAATCAAGCCTTTCTCACTGATTTACTTGCAAACTATCAAGCACCCGTTCGGTGTTTCTGATCTCAGAGCTTTCAACACGTACGAATTTCTCTGCTTATTTATTATTTGTGTTTATTACTTCAGTAGTTCGTCGGCAATAATCAATGCAAGAGACACCCGTTTTATCACAATCATTGGGCACAGCCTTAAGGAAATGAGTTACCGTTGTCACACATTGTCCATTTAAACGTATACACCTAAATTTATACTAAATTCAGTGTGATATTCAATAAATAAGACAAAACAGTGATCGCAATTTGAAAGTCCTACATTTTAACGGAACAAAGAGTATGCGAACATTAGCTGAAGGCTTGTTGCCATTTTGAGATTCACAATCAAGTTGCATTGTCTAAATTCTGTTTAAGTTACAACTATGGAGCACAGTGTGGGAGACCACCTGATGGCTATGCTAGTCGAAAGTAGCTGGTTGTCTGGTGTATGGAGCTGTAAACAATGTCAATCGGCATGCTCTGTAAAGAGGTACAGTGTGGCTTTTAGCATGGGATTTAAGACTTCTGAAGACAGACAGACAGACAGACAGACAGATAGATAGATAGATAGATAGATAGATAGGCAGGCAGGCAGCTGACAGACAGACAGACAGACAGACAGACAGACAGACAGACAGACAGACAGACAGACAGACAGATAGATAGATAGATAGATAGATAGATAGATAGATAGATAGATAGATAGCACTACCTTGCCATGTATACACAGTAAATATAAAGCCATAATATCGTTATCCTTGTCAGTGCCAGTCAATAAGATTTCTAAAATGGCACCTGCTGTTGCTCAATTCCATTAGCATCTTTGTACATCTAACACAGCATTACGTACAGTGGCAAATGAAGGCACTAAAACAAAAAAACCCAAAAGATATTGTGTTGACCTTTAGAAAAACGTCCACATATTGGCAAGACAGATGTGTTAAGACAGTAAAGTACATATACCAGGAAGTAATGTGATTGATGGCTTTAAACACAGCATGGAACTGGAGGAGCTAATGATGGTTATGAAAACATAGAAAACATGACAGACTCATTAGTGTCCTGCTCTCTCCTTCGACCCTTTGTGTGTATACCATGTATGTATGAAGACGGGATAAGTCTGTGTTATAAAAGCTTTAATTAAAAAAAAATAAATTAATACCATCGTAATCATAGCCCAGGCCTACTTCTCGTTTCATCACGTCAGTCTTGAATATAATAATCTCGACGGAACCATCTGGCTTCTCGTTATACTATAGTCTGTTTCTCGAGTTTTTGTGGGAACTTCCACTTCTACAGCTGCCAGAATGAAAGACCAGGTGTTACGAGACTGGACTGGGTGATAGTGCCCTCCAGTGTTAGGGTTCTGGTACTAAAGTCCCCTCTAGCTGTTATGAAGAGGGTCTTCTCAATGATGGTATTATGACTGCATTTTAAATCGAGAGGTATTTAATATTTAATCTTCCGTACCATGCCACACACTAAGAACAATCTGAATAAGTTTCATAAACAGACCTGCAGGGCCACAAATTTAATTACATTAATTACCCTAACAATTTTGGTCTAGATCTATTACATAGTAAAGACAACATCAGCAGCATCAAATCTAAATTCAATAATATGTCACTAGAAGTCTTCTCTAGATTCCTATAATATTATGATAATTCTGACTCACTAACAATTTAAGTACTAATTATATATCTCTCAGATATAGTCTGCCTACTATCTATCAATCAATATACTAATATGGTCTCTGGCGACGATGTCATCTCAGCTATTTGTGCCTACCGCTTATAATGGATCAAGCTCGTCAATATAAACTGACGTAGTTAAGTCTATTGGATCTACTCTAGGATGGGCTGGCAATCCCCAGCCTCATCCAGACAAATCAATCCCAATTCACAGATGTGTATGCCAACATTCATACTAGTTGCAAGTCAATATAAATCTTTGTCTTGCATTCTTGGGTAGCACTCCTAGTATATGCGGCAATCCTGTCCTACTGGATAAATTATGTTCAGCTCCTCGTTCATTGTTGAATCATCAAAGGACAAACACTTACGCTTGGTCCCTGGTGTTAGAAAACCAGGGAACAGTGGACAATAGCAGTGGGCATATCTCATTCAAGCATATGGCTTCCTCTCAAATGTCTATATTGGACTAGACATGAAATCGAACGGAATTATGATTCTTCAGGCAGAATCGTGCCGACGCCTGCACAGATTGGAGTTTTCTGTATGGAGTAATGGACATAGGTATGGCTACACTTTTATACTGTGCAGCCACCTGCAAATTACCGTCCAAATCCCTAGATTTAATTGGTGCATCCATGCGAGCTCATCTCGCAGTATTAATATATTCTACGTGGGAGTTGGTCACGGCCTTGTACTAAAACAGACAAGGTCAATTTAAAATGTCAAAACAATTACTGAAATATTTAAACCCTCGTGCTTTCTACATTTTATGTACGAATTTCTGAACGCGACTAAGCGTCTTAAACTATCTATCCTTATTCACCCCTTCTCTTCCCTTCTAAGTGTTCATCAAAATCACGGGGTCGAGAATTGCACTGTCACTCCAAACTTATCCATTTATTCTATCTCGCCCCACTTTCTTTCCATCTCTAAGAAAAAGTGTTTCAAAAACAAACTGTTCACGAGAACAGTTCAAGGACAAAATTACGCTGGTTACAATCAACGAGACCGTGAAAAATCAACTCCTTGCGAGTCGTGACCCAGCACGGCAATTATAGTACTTAACCCATGACACCAGGTTTTCATACCCCCACCTTATATTATTCTTTAAAACTCGAGCCTGTAATTTTTAATGTATTTTGTTCATTAGGCTTTCAAGTTTTTTCTCCAGTCAATGATTTAGGCCTATATTAATTATTTCTGTTGGTATCGTCAGCGCAGTTTATTTCCTAGAGTTATGCGTTATTTTATTGCCACAACTCTGCCAAAGCTCTTGTTATAATTAGTATAATATTTCGTTTCTTTTATGTTTGTGTTTAGACACGAGTATTTCAGTATAGGTTGGTATCAGTAGGCTCTATTCCCTTTTCTGTGAGTGGTATTTGGCAGAACCAAGAGGAGCTCTCGAACGTTTTACTGAGTGCTATAGTTCAACAGCCCTCGGTTTTTCCTCTAATCTGCACCTGGCATCATAGCACATGAAACGAAAATTGTGGGAAAACACAGGAAAACTACAGTGAATTAGCGACTTGACTCACTCTTTCTTCCGCTTCCTCTTTCCTTTCTTCTGTGAGACGGTGGAACTACCCGGAATTTCCACCACAAACCTAGTGACCCCTTTCGCTTCTCTCTCTTTCTTCCCCCCCCCCCCCTTTTTTTTTGTCCCGCTGGAATACCTTGATTGTGTTTACTTAGCAAAGGCGGCCCCTACGGTCATTCGTGCGGAGGGGTTCCATGAAGTTCAATAACCTCTTGTTGTGGTCGCCAGGAATATTGTTATTCTTTCTCTGTTAAAATATAACAGTAATAGAAAAATGTGAGAGATTGGTGTCAGGAGTAGGAATGGAGAGGGAAAAGAACTGTGCTCCGTCCTTACAACACCCAACCGATATTATCATGTCTGACAATGCCGTTGCCTGTCCTTCACGTGTCCCTGTTGGAATTGTTCCTATTTATCAGTAATAAATTAATAAAGTCGATTGAGACATGAATTCGTTTCGTGTTATTTTAACTTCTGCTTTTTCACCTTTGGCATGATTTCGTTTGCATTGTACATATTTCTACATTGTTGTGAAAGACAATTCACGCGTCTAATGCACTGGCGCAGATTAAATAAACTAGACACGTTTTAAGTTCTTTGAGGTGTTTTCCCTCCAGAGGACTAAAATTTACAACTGGTGGCAGGCAGAAGTTTCAGGGACTGACAGTAAAATAATTGCTTGAGAGACCAAAAATAATGTTCAGTATTCAATTTCTGATTTTACATGAACTGACCACAAGATTTCATAGTTTCGTTGTTGATTTGCTTTAAAGTACATAAAACGCACTAAAATATCACTTTAAACTGTGAAATAGAGATACACATGTACTTGTTTGTTTCTGAGTCAGCTGTTGTTGGAAGTGAACGTACTGATTTTCGTTTGTCTGATGTTTGTTCGTATATTTGTTGTTGTTCTTGTTGTTTGTCTGGATAGTGTATGATGGTCCCCCGTTGGAGAGTGGCAGGCCAATAGAAAACAAAAATCGTAACGTTGAGCACCGGTGCGGTGGACTCGTCTGTCAAAAGGGTGGGCAGGGACAGGGGAAGAAATCTTTAAAAAAAAAAAAAAAAGTAAATGACATAATATGTTGAAAAATCTCAGAAAGAATAATCAAAATGACCTAGATACATGTAGTATAATTCTGTCCCCAGACTAGACCCTGTTGGTGGAGACCACACGCCGAGAGGCCAGGCTCAGTGGACACATCACATTGGCGTGTAAATGAGGTCAGGCGGTCAGGTCAGATCAGGTCAAACAGATTCCCACCCACATCTCCTTAGTGTGTCAACTATCAGGTTCAACAGAATCCCGGTCACATCTTTTAAGGCCCTCCTGTCTACATCTCCCTAGTGACTGGTCGAAGAAATCCTCGCCATAGCCACCAAGAGTGAAAACGTTGCCTGAACAATTTGCTGATTGAAATCTTGCCTCAGAAAGAAAGAAAACAAATAACACACACACACACACAAAATGGCTCACGTCGAGACACATACAGCAATTCATAATAACTATGGCGAACACGAAAGAACGAGAAAACAAAAATATTATTACTCCTCAAAATAAAATAATTATTGCAGTGTTCAAGAGAAACATGGTTTTATTGGAATCCAAAAAGGTGTAAAACTTGGGCGACAACATTCAATGCTGAAAGAAAAAAGTGCTTTGATTTACCGTTACTTTATATTGGAAAACAATACTAAAGCTACTTGTCTATAAACTGGTCTAAAAAGCCACCCTTTTAAAAAAACACTTTCAGTTGTAAAATCTCATTCCCGATCCATTGATTTTCTCAATTCGTTTTATTTGTGCTGTTTTATTCTTTAATCTCTGCTTTATGCACCTATGTTATGTGTGTACGTAAGTCTAGCAGAAGAGTGTATGCAGTTTGAGATAGATAGATAGATAGATAGATAGATAGATAGATAGATAGATAGATAGATAGATAGATAGATAGATAGATAGATAGATAGATAGATAGATAGATAGATAGATGGATGGATGGATGGATGGATGGATGGATGGATGGATGGATGGATGGATGGATGGATGGATGGATGGGTGGATGGATGGATGGATGTATGGATAGATAGATAGATAGATAGATAGATAGATAGATAGATAGATAGATAGATAGATAGATAGATACATAGATACATAGATAGATAGATAGATAGATACATAGATACATAGATAGATAGATACATAGATAGATAGATAGATACATACATAGATAGATAGATAGATAGAGAGAGACAGAGAGAGAGAGAGGGGGGGGGGGAGAGGGAGAGAGAGAGAGAGTTGCGGACAGAGAGAACAAGACTTTCTGTAAAGAGCATAGAACAAATTGTTTGGATTGGGCGCTATTTAAATGATGTCAATTTTTATCATTATCATTATTATTTAAGTTAGGGCCTGATAGGTGTTTGTGTTCATGAAACACGAGACCACAAGTCACACTGTCTTGTTACCAGAAATTAAAAAAACAAAACTGGCTTAGTTCACGCGCACTGACCACTCTTCCATCAGAATCGGCTTCCTGTTGGATTCTCCAGAATTTTCCTCTAATCTTCTTTAATTAACCCAATAAATCTCATTAAGAGCACGTGTAAGGTGGGAAGCCAGGCCTGCGACAGCCGCTTTCGTACGCACGTGCTTGTTGGATTTCGTCATCATACCATAGTTTTGAATTTCCCAGCTTCCCACACGGGACTCTCCTGCCACGCTAAAATTAAAGAGTGCACAGTACACGCGCGTACGTGTGTTTGAGCCTGTCTCACTCAATAAAAATAATGTTCACAGGAAGGTTTGAGTTTGAGACGGGGTTTTACGGCGTCCACTTCGGGCCAATCACACTGTATTTGGGTACTTTATATATGTTTCCTATTCAGAGCTTCTAAATTCCACAAAAGACTTAAATAGCTCCATACACATTTTATCACATTGGTAACATTTTCGAAAGAACTAAAAGAGAGTGTTTGGAATTCTAAATCTGTCTATGCCCTCCGCCCCACCCCCATCTTAAACTGAAACATTCCCGTCTTCTACTTGTTCTTCTCCTTCACCATCAACTCCCACACAGACAAGGTATGTTTTTCATCAACAGGGACAGACAGAACAACGGCACAGCAACAACAACAACAAGTCGACCTCGAATAAAACAGCAACCAACAGCAATGTTAAAATATTTCTATCAGTAAAACTATAGCACCTGCTATCACAACATCTAACTGTGTACAAAACAGACGTTAATCAACTCCAAAAAAGAATTTTAAAAAAAAAGACACGTAAAGACCTCAAATTTATCCGAAGAAACTATTTTCCTTTTAAAAGGTAAACAGAGAGAAACAGGGGGTGAATGTGGCATGAATGTTGATGGGCACACTTGAAAACGGGCAGCAAGGTCTTAAGGAAAAGAAAAATGGAAATGGAAATGTGAAACCAACGTAAATCACGTCGTGGAGTCCATTTTCATCACGTAATTAGTTAGTTTAGTTCAAGTAACCATACACGACATTCACTCTTTTCTTCCCACACAAAAATCTCAGTCACTATTTGGTCACACATCCTAGTCTACTACATTTTCACTGATGGTCAAATTCCCTGTAAGGACATGATGTCCAATAACAAGGCAATTAAGCTCTTCATCCGAAGCCAGAATCGATTTCCTGGGTGGGATGGGGAGACCAAAAAAAAAAAAAAAATTTCCGCCCAAGATCAGTGACGTAGACTGCCGATTGGAAATTCCAGCCTGACCTAGAAACGAAGACATCAGGTTTCCCCCAGCTCGTGCCTCGGCCTCGCGAGTACTCACGCCAAAAGAATCGATTTCCTCGGAAGATTGCATAAACACAAGTTTTGTTTCGTTCATCTTTTCCACGTTGCGTTTCTTGTTTTATATTAGGTTCTGATTTGGCGTTCTGTCATAGAGCCTGCAGGGAATGGTCGTTGAATGACGCCACGAGAAGATCATAGTTCAAATGTCTGACAAATAAAAGATATTATAAAAAGATGAAACGCGAGCAATGACGTATGTGGGTAGAAACGATGACATGAATGAATAAAGAAGGAATACATCAACAAAACTAAATATATAGATATATTTAAAAAATAACAACAATAGAAAAGTTGAGATTAATAAATGAATATGAAACTAGGAGATAAGGAAAACTTACAAAATTAGAGGTAAAACTCTGGAATAAATCAAATGGACACATAGGCGGTGGGTCCAGGTGGACGAGGTACCGGTAGGCTACATAGATACTACAGATGCGGCGAAATTTTAAAAAGATATTCTTTTTCCCTTTTAGGTGGTGAGCGTGCCTGAGGAAACTGAAAGTTGAATGTATATCAGGACTACCCTAGGAATGAAACTAACTTTCGGTCTGTGGGGACTTTCTTCAGGCTGATTCAGGCTGATTCACATAGCAAAATACATGTAACAGGCCGTGGAAATGGGAACAATTTCTAACTTGGAAGTGAAAAAAAAACAACACCCAACAAAACAAGAAACATCTGAAGCCAGAAATGAAATGGAAGACCATGCTGAGCAGTGAACGCGTGAAGAAATGAATTAAAGATGAAGTAAAATTCATGTTATGCTGATATCTTACACCAATTGAGATGAATTACGCGGAGGAAAACAGATTATAATCCCTTGAATGAAAAAGAATTTTTTTTTTTTTTGCTTTCAAGTAATAATTTCGCACGGTCGAAATATTTAAAAAACCCAAGAAAATCTGTGTGGCCCATTTTCTTTGCGTTTCATTGTATACTTTCTGTATAAGTTCTTACGTGAGGCTTTGCTATATACAACCTTTTCTTTTCGCCAAATTTTGACTTCGCATGGCCGAAACAAGGGTTACGGTTTCCAAGGTTAAGGTCAGAGGCCGCTGTCGGAAGTGGACGCTTCTCACCAGTCATATTCCTGATAAAAGAGGTAGACTTGCGTCGGGGAAGGATGTAGTGGGTAGGGAGCTGGGATTGGTTCAGTCATGCTTTTGTCAGTTTGGTTCCTCGTAACATCATTGGCCGTCTTGTCTTCACTTATAATATAGCCGGAGCTGCTGATGTTATCAAAACTCAGGAAACAGTACTGCCCGCCTTCCTCATCAAGGTCGTAAAATGTGGCGACCATAGCTCTTGTTTGTTCTATCTCTATTTTCTGAAAAAAAACAACAACTGGAGAACGTTTAGTACGTTGAAGACATATAATAAATGCACATTTTGACACTTGTTTAAAATGCCGCAAACGTTTAAAACATCGAATTTCACAGTTATGCAAAAAAAGTGGAGTTGGAACAAACAAAAACTAAGGTCGCCAAATTCCACATTTTTGGCTAGACGCGCACAATGTAACCTGCTGTCGTGTTGCGATCGTGTTTTAGTTTCACGTCCCCGCTGACTCTGTAATGAGCTCGTCTGGCATGTGTGCCCGTCTCCATTCACCGACCCCGCCCCCCCCCCCCTTCCCACCGCCATCTTTTTTTTTATTTTAAAAATGCTTCGAGACAGCAACACAGCAAAGTCTCAAGTGTCTTGAGTCCTTTGTCGATCGTTTTTATAACCTTTCACTCTCTCGGTCTCCCACTAATATGCCCAGGGCGTTACACAGCGTAGTTACAGGTCGCCACTTTTACGTCAGAGTTCAGAATATCGTAGTAAGAAAATAATGGATCCGCTAAACTGCCTAAAAAAATTCTGTGCTCTACATCCCGTAAAGGTGTAGGGATGAAATGAATGTCCGCGGGCAAACTTCCTGCAGGGGCCTATTACAGTAACAACTGTACTTCCTACTCTGTACCTCCACATCATGTATGTCCACCCTGAGAACTACTGGAGACGGCGAGAGAGAGAGAGAGAGAGAGAGAGGGAGAGAGAGAGAGAGAGAGAGAGAGGGAGAGAGAGAGAGAGAGAGAGAGAGAGAGAGAGAGAGGAGAGAGAGAGAGAGAGAGAGAGAGAGAGAGAGAGAGAGAGAGAGAGAGATTGAAACACACACACAGACCCATAGAGAGGCGCAGACAGTGAGAGAGAGAGAGAGAGAGAGAGAGAGAGAGAGAGAGAGAGAGAGAGATCATGCATGTCCACCATGAAAACCAAGGCGGTGACATGATTCCCCCTCCCCCCTCATTTTCACTTTATTTTTTACCTCCAAGAAATCGATCCCTCCAGGTTTACAGAGCAAACGACTGATGACAGTAATGAAAGTTAAAATTACCGATCTCCCAAAGGGAACCGCCAGGATATCTTGGTCCTATGTTTTCTCCCAGTACCAATGTGAAAATAATTTTGTACAAGATTTATCTGTTCAATTAAAATCCACATTAAGTCCAGAAAAGGAAGGGAGGAAGCAGAAAGGACTAAACATCCCGGAACTAAAAACATCCCGGAACTAAAAACATCCTATGGGAATTTCTGGTTTTCTCTGTAGGAGTAACTTTTTCCTTGTTGTGAGGTTTTTATTGTGGAGACAAAATGTAATTAATTAATCAGGATTCTGTGTAGTTTTCGGACATTTTTTAAGACATGACCACTACCTTGACGTCAAGCCTTGTCGCGTTAACAAATTAATATACGTTCAAACGCTCATTTATAATAAAATATGTATCTATTTACTTAGACATCTCTCTCTCTCACTCTCTGTCTGTCTGTCTGTCCGTCTGTCTGTCTGTCTGTCTCTCTCTCTGTCTCTTTCTACTGTCTCTCTCTGTTTCTGTTTGTCTGTTTATCTGTGTCTATCTCTCTCTCTCTCTCCCTTTCTCTCAGGCTCTCCCCCCCCCCTCTCTCTCTCTCTCTCTCTCTCTCTCTCTCTCTCTCTCTCTCTCTCTCTCTCTCTCTCTCTCTCTCTCTCTCTCTCTCTCTCTCTATCCCACTCTCTCCATTTTTATATCAGGATTTTATAGATCGTCATTTTCACATAAGAAGACATGAAAGGGTAAGTTCTTTATGAAATGATATGGTTTGTCGGGACACTTTACCGACAGCAGTATTAGGCATCAGCAGTATCAAATGTCAGACACATATTTCAATGCCCCCACAGACAGAACGCCTTTTCCCCGCCTCATTTGCACGTGATTTTACTGAATCTCTCGTCTTTGCTCATTTCGTTTCCTCATATTTTTCTTTTTTTGGAACAAAATTTCACACGGTTTCATTTTCCTTTTTCCTGGCAGAGTGACCTAAAAGTAATAGTACGATATCAGAATTGTCAAGACCAGATTTAATTCATAAGAGTAAATTTTTGCGAGAGCAGTAAGTAATTTTTAGAAACGTAATTATTGTACGAGCCAGCATAACTTGGCCTAGAGCTGGTCTCGTAAACAATGTGTTTTGAACAGTTTTTTCCCTGATAGATAGACAGAAAGTGTGGGGAAGGATAGACGGACAGCGTAGGTGTGCATGACTGAGCACTTGTTGTATCTCGTGTTTTGAACTAGGGGTAGTAAAGAGGGAAGGGGTGAGTAGGAATTAAATGTTATTGAGACGTCTGTTGACGTACAGAAAAACCGTGATCCAGAGTAAAAGCTCGGGGTTTTGAACATGTTAAGAATTTATTGCTATAAAATTTATATTATATTGTATTGAAGTAATTCGACCTTTGATGTCGACCCAAGGTCGTTGCGTAGGGCTGTTACTTAAAATAACTCAGTTCGGCAGCTGAGCTAGAAGTGGTTGCACCAATCACAATCCAGGAATTAGACGGTAAGCTGCAGATGCAGTCCAGTATTTAAGGCCATACAGAACTTAGTTCTGGGCCACATGTAGAAAATCCATTTACGAGGTGGACGGCGATAGTCCTCAGCCAGATGAGGGACATGGAGACGCAGTTGAGCAGTCCATTGTGAGGGGCCTGATTTAAAGCTCCAGAGCCTAAGCTACTTGGTTTGATATAAACCCACAGCGTTTACATCCAGCGCTCTCACTCCCAGTGAGGGCCGCATGGTGAGAGTCTATACTAATTTGTAATGATGAAAGTGAACCGTTCTACTTACTTTTGAAGACAGTTTCAGAGCTACCGCCAGACAACGCATGGTTGTACAAGCATTCTCCATGGCGTGTCTAGAGGAAATGTCCACATCATAACATGTCTCATTGAATTAATAGAATTTAAACTGTTAAATCTGTCGCCACGTGCGCGGATTCTATTTGCCATATAACTCATATGACCGGCAAGTAGTTAGATTGAATACGTTAGTCTTTATAAAAGCTGTAGTTTCATTAGTTAGATTCAGTTGCCTTTGAATTGATATATATATTTATAATTATATTTGTTACATTAATTCCTGTAATTAAACTGCTCTACAGTTCTGCTAAAATTGAAAGCAATTGATTTATTTAGTTTCTAGAGTGCAAGTATTTATTTTTGTGTGTTCGTCGATTGTGGGAGCGGACCTCGAAAGAGTGTCAGTCGAAATATCCCCATGTAACCCACATCGCGACAAGAATGAATTCGCATGTGCTGTTGTGTAGACTTGTGTTTTTAATGTATGATATATCAATTTTCTTGCAGCTTTCTATAACATACACTGATTAATGACAAAACAACACAAGAAAACCGGACATCCATAATTATGTAGTATTTGAAGATATTTGGCAGATAGGTAGGTGGATAGACAGACTAAATAGATAGATAGATAGATAGATAGATAGATAGATAGATGGATGGATGGATGGATGGATGGATGGATGGATGGATGGATGGATGGATGGATGGATGGATGGATGGATGGATGGATGGATGGATGGATGGATGGATGGAATGATGGATGGAATAGATAGATAGATAGATTGATAGATAGATTGATAGATAGTTTGATAGATAGTTTGATAGATAGATAGATAGACAGACAGACAGACAGATTGATAGATAGATAGATAGACAGACAGACAGACAGACAGATAGATAGATAGATAGATAGATAGATAGATAGATAGATAGATAGATAGATAGATAGATAGATAGATAGATAGATAGATAGATAGATAGATAGATAGATAGATAGATAGATAGATAGATAGATAGATAGATAGATAGATAGATAGATAGATAGATAGATAGATAGATAGATAGATAGATAGATAGATAGATAGATAGATAGATAGATAGATAGATAGATAGATAGATAGATAGATAGATAGATAGATAGATAGATAGATAGATAGATAGATAGATAGATAGATAGATAGATAGATAGATAGATAGATAGATAGATAGATAGATAGATAGATAGATAGATAGATAGATAGATAGATAGATAGATAGATAGATAGATAGATAGATAGATAGATAGATAGATAGATAGATAGATAGATAGATAGATAGATAGATAGATAGATAGATAGATAGATAGATAGATAGATAGATAGATAGATAGATAGATAGATAGATAGATAGATAGATAGATAGATAGATAGATAGATAGATAGATAGATAGATAGATAGATAGATAGATAGATAGATAGATAGATAGATAGATAGATAGATAGATAGATAGATAGATAGATAGATAGATAGATAGATAGATAGATAGATAGATAGATAGATAGATAGATAGATAGATAGATAGATAGATAGATAGATAGATAGATAGATAGATAGATAGATAGATAGATAGATAGATAGATAGATAGATAGATAGATAGATAGATAGATAGATAGATAGATAGATAGATAGATAGATAGATAGATAGATAGATAGATAGATAGATAGATAGATAGATAGATAGATAGATAGATAGATAGATAGATAGATAGATAGATAGATAGATAGATAGATAGATAGATAGATAGATAGATAGATAGATAGATAGATAGATAGATAGATAGATAGATAGATAGATAGATAGATAGATAGATAGATAGATAGATAGATAGATAGATAGATAGATAGATAGATAGATAGATAGATAGATAGATAGAGATAGATAGATAGATAGATAGATAGATAGATAGTAGACAAACAAATCAGGACACTGGAGCACCCTTGAGTCTATAACAATTTAATCATGACTGAATCAACATACTATTGAAAGGACTGGAAACAGATGTGTAAATCCTTGGGAAAATACATTTCATACACTACACAATACTACACCAGTTTTTCTCCCTGTGGCGTATCAAGGTCTGTTATGAATAATAAGTATAATTATTAATTTAATAAAACTTAATTGGCTCATTAATGACCTCTGTTACCCTGAATGTCTGAACTAAATGGACTGAAGGGCAATTACTGTGCCCATATAACTGGGTGATCATGGTGATGTACTGGTATCAGGGACTGTGGGGAAATTTGAAGAGTATTCATAATTATGTGGGTGGATAATACAATGTACTAAAAGTATGATAATCACAATCGTGAGTGGCGGGATACGCAGAATGTAATTCTCGGGGTCACATAATGTGTTATTGTGTGTTAGCTGATCGGTTAACTACTGTGGGGAAAGAGAGAGAGTGGGGGGGGGGGGGGAGAGAGAGAGAGAGAAGAGAGAGAGGGGAGGAGAGAGAGGGGGAGGGGGAGAGAGAGAGAGAGAGAGAGTAGAGCGAGAAGAGAGAGGGGAGAGAGAAAGAGAGAGGGAGAGAGAGAGAGAAGAGAGAGAGAGAGAGAGGGGAGAGGGAGGAGAGGAGGGAGAGAGGAGAGAGAGAGAGAGAGGGAGAGAGAGAGAGGGAGAGAGGGAGAGAGAGAGGGAGAAAGAGAGAGGGAGAGAGAGAGAGAGGGGAGAGAGAGAGAGAGGGGAGAGAGAGAGGGGGAGAGAGAGAGAGAGGAGAGAGGAGAGAGAGGGAGAGAGAGAGAGGGAGAGAGAGGGAGAGAGAGATTGAAACACACATACCCACACAGACCCACAGTGAGGCGGACAGTGAGTGAGAGTGAGAGGGGGGGGGGGAGGCACTGTTATTTTCAATAGGTGTTTAAGATAGACGGGAGGTGAGAGAGGATTAGAAAGGAAAAGCGAAGTGGTTTAAAGGTGGAGGGTATTAAATATAGATTGACTAGCAGTGAGAAAATCTATAGAAAACTACAGAGAGCGGCAAAGAAATTGGACGAGGGACACAGTATGGGCAAACCAGATCCGAGGCTCGGTGATCTGGGTCAGGTCAAAGCAGAATATTAATATTGTCGATACCGACCTCTATCGGGGATGGACTAAAAGATTGACAACTGTTGAAGATATTGAGTGAATTTTGTGGCTACAGCTGTGGGGATCTTATTGTACAATGCTGAAAATGTGAGAGCAATGCCTACTCCAATACTTTGGACTTTGGAGGCAATATCTTGGCGCATATTGTGTTTTGTCGTCAGTCCTCCAAACTCTATACAATAAAAATGTTAATTGGGCACAGTTCAAAATTCTCAATGAATTTTCCCCCATAACTAACCTCAGTTTAAAGCATAGTCCCCCACTTCTTGTTATATTTCTCTTCTTTCCATCTTTAGTTCGAAGCCAAAAAACTCAGGAAAAGCTATACTATCACGACGTCACTTTTCTGAGTTGATTCATTCACTAGGCCCTATGTGTGCCACGAAAACAGTGGGAAAAGAATCAATAATTATTAGCTTTATCCAAAAAGAAAAAAATAAATAACATCTCTCTCTCTCTCTTTTTTTTAACTCTGCATTTCTGGTTTCTCTGAAAATCTGTTATTATTTTGCTTTTCATACTGCACAAACACAAGACTAAATCTGGATCTAGATTCTAGATCTAGATCTAGAATTTAGATGGATCTAGAATCTAGATCCAGAACGAACTGGACTAGGAAGGCCCTGACCGTGAAAACAACCACCAATAACAATCTTTTTAAAATGTGCTCTAACGTTTGCATTTTTTCAGGTCTAGTTTTTTCTACGGACCGATTAGCTTTGAACATAATCTGAAAGCTTTAACTCGACGTCCTGAAGAACCCATTATTTTAGTAGTTACCACCAAACCCAAATTTGAGATGCAGTCGGCCTTCCATAACAAACTACACTGAACGTTATCTTGCGCAGGGCCGGTTTCGATGAAAGACACCTTTCGTTTCCTTTACACATTCAGAGCTGTGATGGCCGAGTGGTTAAGGCGTTGGACTTGAAATCCAATGGGATCTTCCCGCGCAGGTTCGAACCCTGCTCGCAGCGAAATTTTTTTTTTTTTTTTTTAAATTTTCTTGCATCATTAATTTTTCTTTCTCACACGCATTAAATATAAAACCTGTATCTGTGACGAAAATTTATATCAGTTTTTCCCCTGTCCAAATTACTTAAAAAAATAAACTGAAAAAAAGGAAAATAAAGAAATCGAAATTTGAAAGTCAGGCAAATTCAAAGACTCTAATATCATTCTTTAATATGTCTGAAAACAACAACAGCAAACTATTGAGTTAAATGGTTTTTTAATTTTATGTTCATTTAAATTTTTTTTTTCTTTTTCCACAGTGTGCTTGTTCAAAACAATCTATCTGAGTCATTTGTCTTGATAACAATTAATGACTCAGAGTATTCGTAGCTTTACAGTCACTGAGTGCACCAACTTGTTTTCTACACGTCACGAGAAACATGGTTTTTACCAAAATGCGTCTTTGAATAGAAGAGGCATTCTGCCATTTAAGCCATGTATATAAGCTATAGAAAGTTCTGGCAGGTTGATGACGCCAAACTTTCTATTTATAGATATTTTCAAAGAACAAGAAATGAATGAGATTCAGTTCAGAGATTGTATTACAATAGCGAATGGGCCTAAAAAAATGAGATCCTTCAACTGGGTTCTCCATGCCTTTGCTTATAAGGAAGACAAAATGCAAGATGGCGGAAAATGAAGAAGCATCAATCACTGATTATCCAACAAGTTTTAAAGTAAAAATTTGACAATGGCATATGCAACTCATACATTTTAATGTTTTAAAAAATGTTTCTGCTTTTAAATTAAACGCAGTTTGACGGATACACGGGTGCGTATAGGCAATCCCGTCACCACTCTCTGAAAACAATCATACAAACATAGATTTGTGTCTCAAAAACGTTACTGAACTCAACTTGATTTTTTTTTTGTTAACTTTATAATACCATTAACCCCCTCCCCTCTCCCCGCCCAATCCCCCAACACATTAATCGGTTTCTTTTACTAAAGATATGCAGATAGATAGATAGATAGATAGATAGATAGATAGATAGATAGATAGATAGATAGATAGATAGATAGATAGATAGATAGATAGATAGATAGATAGATAGATAGATATCAGACTGGTTTTTTTTTTCATTTAAGTCACCATGAATTAACATGTGTAACTAATATCCTCGCTATTTTGACTCAGATTTACGCCTTTTTTCTTCTTATTTCTTAATCTTGAGAATCTCTAGTGCCACGGAAATGTTGCTCGGAATCACGACATATCAAAATAACTACATGTATTATGATTACTGTTTGGAATCATCAGGTTACGCTCTGCCTTTTATCTGTATAATTAAAAGCTAGAGTGTCGGTCATAAAAAGGTGGTCACGAAGTTTCAATGTAATCTCCGATTTTCCGTTCTACGTGATGAAAATACGTTTATTTTTGCGGCTTCAATAAAAATGTAAAGAAATAATTTCAAAGACTGAATTTTGTCCCAAATGGATATGTGTACGTCATTTATCGTCAAATTTTGAGGCAGTACCCAAGTTTCATCATTTTTGGTCAACTAGTCACGATGTTTGAGGTGATTACATGTTCTCTCTCTAGCTCCATTATAGTAAGATGATTAATTATTTCTTACACTCGAGATATTACTATTATATTGAACTGAGACTCTGGCAATGTTCCAAAAGAGTGCAGAGTAAAATAAATTTCGGATTAATGCGCAGGAATAAGTACTACAACATTTTTTTCAGAACACTGAACTTGTGCTACACGATGCTTATAATAATGGTGAATAACCTTTCAGAATAACACGGAATTGTTGGTGTTTGCGTAAAAACTTCTTCAGATTGAAATTGATAGTTATAAAATGTAAAGTCTGCCGTGGACGTACGCACCTGCGTTCATGCCTGTCTCACTCAATAAATGTTCACAGGAAAGACCAAAAGAAAATGTTATAAATTTGCCTGCGCTCGCCGCCCCTTCGATCCCACTGCCTGTGTCTGAAGGTGAAAGAGGCCCTTCTTCTCGTTGACTGCCACTAAACAGAACAACAACAACAACAACAACAATAACAACAACATCAAAACTAAAAATCTATTAACCGACAGCAGAAACAATGTCAACAAAAAACGGCATCTCCACCACTGCCTGTACGTCAGCAACTTAACGACACAAATAACAATCGTAACGACAAAGTGTCTATCTATCTATCTATCTATCTATCTATCTATCTATCTATCTATCTATCTATCTATCTATCTATCTATCTATCTATCTATCTATCTATCTATCTATCTATCTACCTACCTATCTATCTATCTATCTATCTATCTATCTATCTATCTATCTATCTATCTATCTATCTATCTATCTATCTATCTATCTATCTATCTATCTATCTATCTGTCTGTCTGTCTGTCTGTCTGTCTGTCTGCCTGTCTGTCTGTCTGTCTGTCTGTCTGTCTATTTATCTATCTGCCTCAGGAACGAGGCAAAACGTGTGCCCATTCAGCTGCTGATAAAACAAACGATGATAATGGAAATAAATATTTCATAGTAGATGTTAGTTACGTGCTTCTTAAAACAGGCCCATGGGTTGGTCCACAGATCTCCCAGGCCGTTTTCTATACATCCAGGCTCAAAGTCATGAAATACAGTGATTATCATTTTAAAGCTGGTATTCTAGATGTTTAGATGTTTAGTTTCCCTACTCATGGGAACATCCAGCAAGGCCCCTCTCAGGCCTAGAGGCTATCTATAAACTACGTACGCTCAATCTTGTCGATTTTACGTCCTCCCCCCCCCCCCACCCCATTTAAGCTTTTCGTACACTCGTAGGTACTTTTTACGTCAAAGTGCGAGTGCACGAGGTAAATATGAGTTATTTACATGAAAAGTGACCCAGGCCCACAAGTAAGGTCATATGAGGAAGCGTGACATGACGCATCTTCCAAAGACTTAGTGAAAGTTTCAGTCTCAAGGAATGAGTCACCGAGTCGACACCCTTTTCACAGCAGTCAAAAATTAGCTTAACCACTCAGAACAGTCAAACGACTTCAGAGGATTTATAATGCTGTATCTTAATTTGGCACGATATCTGTAGTGTCATGTGTCTATTTTTATGTAAAGCAGTAAAGTGTGCTAATTTTAGCACATGGAAAGTTACGCCACTTTCTGGTGCAAGAGCTTTCAAAACTAGCAGGCCGTGAATATCACTATCTCAAGTGGCAGGTCGTAGGAAAAATAGGGGCAGCTTGACGCCAAATAACCTCGAGGAAGTCTTGAAACAGGAAATATGCGATTTAAGCAACTTTCTTTACCCAAGTGCGTTTCTATTTCTTTCAAGATTATTATTGCTATCATCATCGTTATCATTTATTTATTTATTTATTATTTTTTTTTTACTTATCCATTGTTGGAATTTAAAACTTAAATTAGCACTTAATTGTTGCGGGTTTCTCCACCGGCATCCAAGAGAGGAAAGTGTATCTAAAATGAGCTAAACCACAGATATGGCACGATTTTCAGTTCGTTATAATAGTGTGTCGTTAATGGCGAAGTGGATTCACATGGACCTCTGCAATTCCAACTTGAAATTTATTTTATAATATTATATATAAACATTATGAATAAATGTATTTTTGCAAAAACCAAAAGGGGGCGAACGATTATGAGAAAACTGTACACAAAGAATGACAGACAAACTTAGAGAGGACGCCGTTTCATATTATATAACATGTATTATATATGGGTTTGCCCGGGGGGGGGGGGGGGTTTGGGACGGGAGTTCGGGGGCATTTTATCAAAAATTACAACAGCATGATTTAAATAACGTGTATACATTTGAAGCCAAATGTGTCAAGGTGAGGGATGTGGTGTGAGTAAGCTGTGTAACATATTGTACAGGTTAAAAATACATAACTATGGCAGGTGGGTTTTACCTATTAAACAAGCAGTCGAGTAGCCAGCTGTCGGGATTCAACACTTTAGACCGATGTCCCAGGCGAGATGTTGATTGCTACTACGGGAACATTTTTTGGCTCTTTCAGGGGACTGATGTTGTCAGTTACTTAATTCATTGATTTGAGTTCGTTTTCTGGATTAAGTGCACACCCAAAAAAAAACAAACTTCAGCTTAGTTCAGGTTCAAATTATTTTGCTAAATAGCAGTAAGGCTCACGATCTCTTCAGTTTTCTAAAACGTGTTGTATATGAATATAACTTTTTTGCCTGCCTACTTTTCTGAGGACGAGGGAGAGGGAAAAACGGGTTGTGATAAATAAACCTTTGTGTAGCACACCAAAAAATATCATCTCTCTGAGAAACGAATAGACACACATAGAATCTTGTGCCATTTATAGGTATGATCATGAGTTAGTTGTGGGTTCAAGTCATCATCAGTAGCTGACTGAGTCATAGTCTGAAAAAAAAACAACCCAAAACTTACGAGGCTTATCATGATTCTCTGGAGCGTAGTTCAATTTTCACGTTAGAACAAATAAATATGCCATTATTTCTTTATATGGCAATATGAAGATCGGTATGTTTAGAAGCTTCTAGAAAGACATAAACTGTAATAATAATGAGCAACCAAAAATCAAGCCACAAACTAGTCAATGAATGGAAGTGCTAATTACATAAAATGATACCATAAAACCATGTAACAAATCGATCATGCAAGTATTCATAAAAGGAACTGTCCATTTACATGTCCACCAACCAACCAACAACCCAGCCAACCAACCAACCAGCCAACGAACCAACCAACCAACCAACCACCAACCAACCAATCCATCAATCAACCAATCAACCGACCTACCGACCGTCCTACCAACAATCCAACAATCCAACAACCAACCAACCAACTAGCCAACTAACCAACCAACCAACCAACTAGCCAACCAACCAACCAACCAACACGCACAATATTCAAATTCTGATGCAATGTCAGACAGTCCCGAGTTGAGATCCAAAATCCCATGTAGTTATTATTATCGTTTTCGTCATCGACCTCGAATGACCACTTTTGTGTTCGTTCGTCAGCTTGCTTTAATCTTGTTTACACAGTTGAGACAATCTCTGAGTCATTAGGACCGTTACAGTTTTTAACACCTCAAATACGATGTATCTTTTCACCGGATTTTTGTTTTCTTTACGGGCCTTCCTGTTCATTCTGGCCCACAAAACGTCCTTTGATGGATTGCGGTATCAAAACAACTTGGCTGATCTATAAATAGACAGGGGTTTCCACCTCTACAACTGCAAGGTCATGCTTTGGCTCGCTGCACGGCGTTATTAAATTTTGTCACAGGCCTAGCAGTCATTGAAATTATGTTCCGGGTTTTCCACTTTCATTTTTATATGTACTAGAATGCACAGCACACGATATATCATTATCATCACTATGAACTCTCACCTATATTTAATTCCTTGCATGTAACTTCTTCCTTCTGAAGAACAGTTTTGAGAATAAAAACGTGAACGATGCCGACGACTGTGGAAACAAATCACAATGAACTTCGTGCGACCCGGAAAGTCCAAACCAGAGCACAACCGCACTCTGAACTGATATTTCTGTGGAAATGCCACCGGTGACGAGGATCCTATCTATCTATCTATCTATCTATCTATCTATCTATCTATCTATCTATCTATCTATCTATCTATCTATCTATCTATCTATCTATCTGTCTATCTGTCTGTCTGTCTGTCTGTCTATCTGTCTTTCTGCCTGTCTGTCTGTCTGTCTGTCTATCTGTCTTTCTGTCTGTCTATCAGTCTTTCTATCTATCTATCTATCTATCTATCTATCTATCAATCTATCTATCTATCTATCTATCTATCTATCTATCTATCTATCTATCTATCTATCTATCTGTCTGTCTGTCTGTCTGCCTGACTGTCTGACTGTCTGTCTATCTGTCTATCTATCTATCTGTCTGTCTGTCTGTCTGTCTGTCTATCTATTTATCTATCTATCTATCTATCTATCTATCTATCTATCTATCTATCTATCTATCTATCTATCTATTTATCTATCTATCTATCTGTCTGTCTGACTCCTTGATTGTTTGTCTGTCTGTCTGTCTATCTGTCTATTTGTCTGTCTGTCTGTCTGCCTGCCTATCTATCTATCTATCTATCTATCTATCTATCTATCTATCTATCTATCTATCTACCTATCTATCTATCTATCTATCTATCTATCTATCTATCTATCTATCTATCTATCTATCTATCTATCTATCTATCTATCTATCTATCTATCTGTTTCGAGGATGTTCTTCCTTGTTTATAATTGACAAAAAAAGCGTCAATTTTGGAACAACAACAACAAACTCTAGATATTCAATAAGCGGCAGCTGGAGAATTCAGCTCATATTCATTTCTCATTCAAATGGGTTCCTTTACAACTTGTGCAAAGCTCTTCAGGTTCATCTCTTTAGCCTAAGACCGCTGGCTGAAGTCTGTGATAACACAAAGATGGACCGAAATAAAATTGGTCACAGTGCCCTTGGCAACAGAGGGAGGCTCTTTGGATAAGGTACATCCCAAGTCAGAGTAGAACAACTGCCTGTATACGGATTTGACATAATGGGCATTTTGATTGTACATGTATTCAATATTTTGTGTTGAATGTCATAATATGTTTATATAAAAGGTGAGCAATCTTTGGGTACCTCCTACATTTCGTATGCCCTTGCTCTGAAGTGTGCATGTTTATACCTGAGTATGTCTATGTGTGAGAATGAAAGTACGCTTCTGGCGCTAAAGATTCGCATAATTCACACAGCAGGTAGGGAAATACAAATGATGAGAAAAGTAGTGTTCTTCAGGGATCTCCACAGAAGTGTAAGTATATGTATGTATATATTTAGTCATGTTGAGGCATGGTGCTGTGGAGATTTGGGGGAGGGAGGGGGTGTGGTGCCAGCTATCTCTTTCAAAATTTGTAAAAATTAAAAAAATACCAACAAAAAAAAAAAGCGGGGGAAGAATCCGAAATTACCAGATCCTTGCAGACCGTGAGTGTAGAAGGTATGGCTTGTTCAGCTGATAAATGTCTATATCCAGCCCTGTAAACAGCTAAATTCGATTTCCAGCATGAAAAATAATAGCCTGAATTCTCAGGACCAGAAAAGAATAACAACGATAATGGACGTAGAGTACAGAGAGAGAGAGAGAGAAAGGGAGGAGAGAGAGAGAGAGAGAGAGAGAGAGAGAGAGAGAGAGAGAGAGACAGACAGACAGACAGACAGAGACAGAGACAGAGAGAGAGCGGGAGAGAGACACACAGAGAGAGACAGAGACAGGGAGTAAGAGAGAGAGAGAGAGGGATAGAGAAAAAGAGCGGCAGAAAGAGAGAGTGACAGAGAGAAAGAGAGAGAAAGCGAAGGAGAGAGAATGGGAGATAGAGAGAGAAAGAGAAAAAGAGAGGAAGAGAGAGAGAGAGAAAGAGAGAGAGAGAAAGAGAGAGAGAGCGGAGAAAGAGAGGGAGAAAGAGAGACAGAGAGGAGAGAGAAAGAGGGAGAGATTAAAGAGGAACAAAGACAACATTAAGAAAACGTACACGCACACACACGCACACACACACACACACACACACACACACACACACACACACAAACAGACCAAAAACCATCAATTCAGGGTACAAGAAAGCGGATGACACACAGACAGGGGATTTTAGCCTTGTGTTTTCCCATAGGACATGTTGGGAATTCCAAGTGATTAGGAAAGTTCAAGACCACGGCTCAAGTACAGGGCGGTGACGGCGGGTTTCTATTACATGTAATGTGATTGTCCTTCGTTGTCTGTTTCTTTGTTCACAGCAGTACTCTGTGTTCTGTTCTTATTACCGACATTATTGAGACATGTAGATTAACCACATCAGTAGAACATTACAAGTTACGGGGCTATGTTTTTGTTTTTGTTATCACACAGTCTAAGCAGTGTTTATTTTAATTTGTATGGTACGGTGGGTTCTTTCTTTTTGGATGCTGTACTTTAAATCTAGAACTTATGGTTCGGCCCACTATAGAATTGTTCGTACCCTGCAGTTTTGGTGCTATATGTGAGATTTTATCAGAGTTTGAATTATATCATCATCATCATCGTTTCCGTCGTCACCAACATTATCATCACCACCACCATCATCATCATTATCATCATCATCTTCTTCTTCATCATCATTATTATCGTCATCATCATCAGCAGCAGCAACTGAAGCAGATGCAGAGGCGACAACAACAGCAACGTTGCAATCTTTATAGTATCAGTGTCACTTCCACCACGCACACACATGCCAGTTAGTCTGTTAGTCTTACATCTAACAACGATGCTCTTGAGAAAAAAACCAGACACATCACATGAGCTCTCTTCATGTCAACCCTCCAAAACTTACGACAACAATAACATCTTCATCACTTTTTCAGCATATGCCAGGCGCACTATCCCAAAAGCTAGAGTCTTTGAGAAGGGTTCTGGAGCTCGTAAGTTCGAATCCTGCTCGCGGTCGGATCTAGCTCAACATCATCCATCTTCGTCATCACCATCATCCTTGTAATTATCTTCACCATCACAGTGTTTATTTTCCCATCATCCCAGCCCCCTGATTTTTCAACAGAATTAATTTGATTAGACCATTGAAACATTGATATGGGGAAAAAGGAATATTTTAGAGGCAAGTGACAAATACCAATGAAATATAATGAAAAGAATTCGCACCAGACTACTGTAATAATATACGCCAGCAGTGGCGTGCAGAAAGGCGGGCCAGAGGGGTCCACTGCCCTGGACATCCATTTCATGGGGCAGCCAACAAAAGGGTGTTTAGGTCCTATACTTGAGTTTTGGGGAATACATGTGCACAATCAAGGATTTGGTCCCGGGAATGATCGGGCATCGACCAAACCTGTGCACGCCACTGAACGCCAGTATCGTACTTTCTTTGAATTGAAATAGCCACTGCCTGCCATAAAACACGCCAAAAATCCTCAAATTCCATGACCAAATTCCTTACAAACATTCCTAACCATGACGAAAGAAAGGGCTAGGGCTAGAAATCGGTCAGTGTCAAAGAGTGTTTATTTCGGAACTGACAACAAAAGTACGAAACGAACACCAGCAAAGTTCATAACCGTCATTTCCGAAAGTAATTTTTAGAACGAAAACAGGTAGAACAAAGAATAACAATCCTCAAGCCCGTGTAAATATATTTCGTATTTCATTTCCTGTTTGGAACAAATTCCTTAAAGTTCTCTTTCAAACATAAAAGTGTACACGTAATAGTGGAAATTGCAAGGATTAATCAACGGTGGAAACTCCGGGGGCTCAGATTTGCAACCCGCCTTGGGGAGGGGGGGGGGGTGGGGGGGGGGGGAAGGCAAAGAAACAAATAAAAAACAAAACAAAGGTTGACAAAATCTTCAAGACACTGAATTATTTGGAAAACCTGGATGATTAAGTTGTTTACCTGTAACACACCCTGGTTTATTGTTCTGCTGATGTAAAAATTGTTGTGAAAATCCTTTATATTCGAGGTGTAACCTTGCTATGTTACTTCCTGTTGTTAATTTTGAAAATGGTGCAATTGCCTAAAAAAACCTGACACAAAAACAGAAGGCTGTTTGTTATGGGACCGTGGTATTTTACATCAATAGCTATAGCTGAACAGTGGATACAGCTCAGTATTTTCTCTATTTCGCTTTGTGAGTAGGCTGCGGACCCCTAACAACAGGCACAATAGAATAGTTAAAGGGTGGATGAACATAATAACATTTCATGTGGTGAACTTCATCTCGTACTTCTGTCATTTTTTTTTTTTTTTTGATAGAAAACATTTTGTACAACCCGAGAAATAGGATTGTGAGACGCCTCAATTCGCCAAATAGTAGAAAACAAGATTTTGGGGAAAAACCCAGCTAGTTGAATGTAGGTCAGCCATCGAAAAGAGTGGTGAGCGGAGAAGGTGAGGCAAACAACTGGCCATGAGTAAAGCTCCAGACTCCTCATATCAGCTGGCTTGTATGAAATGCAATGTTTGTCTCACTTAAGAGCAAGGTCAAGGTCACAGAATTTGGGAATTTTTGGTAAAATTGGTGAAGCCTATTCAGTGCGTCGACTTGTGCGCCTATCAGCCATATCGAAAATGCCACAATTCACACCAGACCCCCTCATCATTGAACGGAAAAGACTATAGTCCGTTCACCGAGGCGTGATCACGGTTTAGTTGGATTTTCTCGGCTACTACGAAATACAGCGTCCTGAATTTTTGCATGCAGTGTTACATTTATCATGACCCTACAAATCTTGAATTTGAAGTCTCTGCACATCACCATTCTTTCAAAGCGGCGAATTCCTTTGATCTTTTCTTAGTTTTCAATTGAATAGGCCCCAAACTTATAGATGTTTACAGTCTACATGTGTTCCAACATGGTCTGTCACATCTCGTTTCCCTGTAGTTGATCTAAATTCCTAAATATAGTAACAATCTGTGGTGAATTGCAGTAGCGTAGCATCACTCATGGACTTGAGGTTTGCTTTACACGTAAATGCATTTATTGTTCCTTTCCTGTAAGGTAAACCTACTACAGATTCATTACTTGTCAATTGAAAACAGTCTTCTAGTTATGCTAAACGGTAACATCCTGTGAAAGATAAAGTTTGTAAAGTAGCTAGGCTTTCCAATCTGTATGAAGTTGTGAGAAATATACGTATCGAGATATGACCAACCTTTCCCCTCTGAGTCCCTGTCATTGCAAGAGCATGGCCTTGTGGGTACAATGATCAGGCTGCGGACTTGGGACAACCTTTATAGGCCCAATAGAAAGGTTAGCCCTAAAAAGTTTTTTTTTTTTTTTTGGTTTTATTTCAAAACAGGCAAGCACTTTTCGATGTTTTTAAAAAAATATTTTATCATCTCAGTCGTTTTCTGAGTTGGAAGTCTCCATTGGATTGATGACGATATTCGGTTGAATAAAATGAAGGCCCTCGTTTTGCCAGTACTCTTCCTCCAACCGCGATACATGGTCCCCTCACTTGGAGAAAAATTCTGCAGCGACTGTTTTCAGTGCTGCATGAGTTAGATTTTGGATGTCTGACAGTTTGAAGGTCTTGTTCTCCAATGTTCCGCATCGTATTGATTTTGATGTTTAAATCCACAATGAAAGGAATTCTGAAATTGAAAGATCTCTGACAACGCCTCTGACTCTGTGTTGGCCTACCAGTGAACAATCACGAGAGTTTGTTTTTAAACACACTTTAATCCCGTGCTGTACCACATTTTAGTGGAACTCAAAACCATGTGTTAAATTATTACAGTAAACCACCTAAATATTTACCCTTGTAGGTGGTGTCTTTATTCATATACCGCAAATAAACAAACTCGAAAACTACTTGAATAATTCGGGGGCAAAAAATCTGGGTTAGGGTCATCACAAATCTAAGACTTCACGCCAAATTATATTCAGATACCATCGACGGTTGCAACGCTACGAGCAGTTTTCTGTGATCAGCCTCGGTGAACGGACTATAGTGCCACAGAGCTCTTTGAGTAGTACTCACTATGTTTATGCGCGTGCAAATTGTGGACATAATAATAGTGGAAGAAGGAATGGTCCGTTTCGGTATTCTCTGTCTCGCGTATAACTTTCTTACTATTTAATATAACATGGGGCTTTATGAATTACTCCTTTTTTTGTATTTGGTTCTTTGTTCCAGCAAAATTTGGGCTTTGTGTCATGCCCCTACTACGACCCACAGCATTTCTTTGTATTTCAACTGATTAATTCCCATAAGCCGTAAGTTGTGGGCAGCTCATGGGTAAATTATTTGGCTCAAATAATGTTCAGATTAATAATTTTACGCTGGCTATTCTTTATTAAGTGTCCAATCTGTTGATTATGAGATGCCCTAAAATTTGGCTTAGTGAAAATCTTGCATTTTTATTTATTAGAGTTGAAAATATTACGGTTGTGGACAAATGTATGAAAACTGACTGGAACTCAATCAGTTAAAAGGTTGTGGCTATTTGTTCGGGCCATGTAGTTGAAATACCCAAAATAAACTTTTCGTTTTCTTTTGTAATCAAGTTAGGTTTTGTTTGTACTGTGAAGTTTTGGGAAATGAACGTGCAGGGTTACGGTTAGAGTTACAATTAAATTACATTTTGACTCGCTGGCCACCTCATTCAAATTTTCTTTGACGAAATAGTCGCAGAGACATTTTGAGATTTTAGTTCTTGTTCGTTTCAACTCCACTTTTTGCACAACTGAGAAATTCGACGTTAAATATTGATGGCTTCAACATCATGATAAGGAGCCTTGAAACAGGTTGATACATGCTATAACGCATTTTAAACAAGTGTCAAAGCGTCCATATGTTACACCGCCACTGCATACTAAAAGACCTCGTTTTTCAGGAGATGGAGATAGAACAAACAAGAACTCAAGTTAGGTCGCGATTTTTGCAAGTTGGTTACAAACCGGTCACAAAAAGGCCTGTTAGACTGACGTCAGACAGAGAAAGTTGCTCGCCACCCGCCGCACGTCATTACTTATTTCAGACGATTTACTATCAGTGAACTCATTTCAGCAAAGGAAGCAGCCATATTGCAAAAGAAACATCCGCTCGCCGCTTGGAGCTGGTTACAAGCCCTTAATGAGTGGCGAGTGACATTGTGGCGAACAACTTTCTCCGTGTGTGACGCCTGTCTTATTATGGGTATTTTGGCCACATGACAAAACATGTTTTGTTGGCTGTACGCCCTATGATCTGTCCTTATCTATGGGGAAAGCATGGTGCATACGCACTAGAAAACAACGCGGTAGGAGGATGGCCAGGGAGGGAGTTTACTTGCCTTGTCGTGATAGCCGCAATTTGTTTGACTTTCTGGGATACAAGGTACGCTGGGGTGATTTGCTGCTGGTTAAGGACAGAGTATAAATACCAATTAAACAGAGTGACATCAATATATATTTTGGTAGAATTGCAACGTGCGTCAGTGTTCTATTCCTTGACCCCCACGTTATCAGCTTGTCTCCTGTACGTGCCTTTTGCCGCGGGGCCATCGAGTACAAGGATATGGCGAAAGGCCGGTATGATCCAAAAATAGATGTGGAATTCCCCACAGAGTTAACAAACAAGAAAGAGCCCATGGAGTTCACCAGAAAAAGAACGGCTTGTTTTTGGCTTGTCGGCAAGAAGGGGAATTTGTGACGTACGGCGGCGTCTGTCTTGTTTTTCCTGTTAGCTTATCATTGAAGAAGATTGTATAGCCAGTATGGATGAAGGTTTGGACAAAATAGGGAGAGAGAGAGAAAGAGAAATTTATGGTGATGTAAAGAATGTATGTGTGTGTGTGAGAGAGAGAGAGAGAAGAAGAAGAAACAGAGAGAGAGAGAAAGAGAGAGAGAGAGAGAGAGAGAGAGAGAGAGGAGGAAGAGACATAGAGATAGAAACACAGAGGATGAAGGAGTGACACAGAGAGTCAGAAAGACAAAGAGAGAGAAAGAGACGGAGAAAAGAGAGAGGGGAGAGAGAGAGAGAGAGAAAGACAGAGAGAAGAGAAAGGAGAGAGCGAGAGGAGAGAGAGAGAGAGAGAGAGAGCAACAGAAAGAGAGAGAGATGGACTTTCTAATAAAAAAACAACAACAACCACAATTCAATTTCTAGAAAGAAATATCCGTAGTTCTACATCCATCATCGTAATCATCATTATTATCATCATCAACGACAACAGCAGTGTTAACAATAGACCCCAGCACTGGCAAAATAAACAGAAAAATAAGTAAATAAATAAATAAAGAATGAAAGAAAAAAGAAAGAAAGGAAGGAAGGAAAAAAGAAAGAAAAAAGAAAAGAAGAAAGAAAGAAAGAAAGAAAGAATGCCTTACCAGTGTAAAATTTCTGTGATAACATGGTCTTACAATTTGTATTTTTGTATTTGTATAATTTGTATAACTCTCCCATTTGGGAAATTTGCCGTTGTGCTACTGCAGCCTAGTTACAACTGGAGCAGGCACATCGTCCCCACAGTGCAGCGCCGGTCGGCGGTTTTTTGGGGGGGGGGGGCGGAGGGGGGGGGAGAGATGATGGAGGGAGGAGGCCCATGGTAGGGATTATTACTTTTGCAAGCGTATAGAGTTCCACAACGTCATTTTGACTGTTGACGTCAAGTGATTGGTTTCAAAAATTGGTTTCCTTTGGAAGGACCGCACCGCACTATACCCCCACGCCTGTCCTCCCCCCCCCTCCCACTCCCCCATGTCACTACGTAGTCCAGTGCATGGCAACGACTCCAGCATACAAACACAAACCAGCAAGAAGAAGACTGGCCCTAGGTGACCTCACCCCACCTTCCTATCTTCATCTCCCCATGCGCTTTATGTCACTAGGCATGTGGTATCTAGCTATCTCTAAACCAGCAGTACATATTGATAGTACATGTATCTGTATAAGTTAAATGCTCTGATAACTGCGTGTACATATACCGTTTTAGATGGCTGGCGTCTTTAATTAAAGTGCATCATATTTATGTCACTTATGTATTATTATTTCTTAAAACTTCCATTTGACTGGTGTAACATATTGAAAATACACAAGTCCGTCAGTATATATCAGTGGTTCTCAACCTTTTTCAGGCCATCACTGCCTTAGCCTCCAAATTTTCTGTAACCCCCCCCCCCTCCCCCCCCCCCCCCAAAGTTAAACCTTAAACATATGTTTTTTTTCAATAAAGGAAATTGAAGTTATCTTTAGAGGTAGTTTTTCACCTGAAATTTGCAAACTGATGTTTATCCCACTTTGTATTTCTGAAAACATATTGGCCACTTTCCAAGACAATTTCATTCAAGTAAACGGCTTTACCAGTGAGACTGTGTGTGCGAGAGAGAGAGAGAGAGAGAGAGAGAGAGAGAGAGAGAGAGAGAGAGAGAGAGAGAAATAGAGAGAGGGGGAGGGGGAGAGAAACAGAAGGAGAAGAGCGGAAAGAGGGAACGAGAGAGAAAGAAAGAGAGAACGAAAGGGAGAAAGGGGGAGAGAGAATTACCCAAAGAGAGAGACAGAGAGAGAGAGAGAGAGAGACAGAGAGAGAGCGAGAGAGAGAGAGAGAGAGTGAGAGAGAGAAAGGTAATATATAACTCTCTCTCTCTCAGTCATTCTCTCTTCATCCTTCTCCAATTCTCTTTCGTTTCCCCTTTCTCTCTTCCCCCTTTTCTCTATCTCTCTTTCGCTCCCTCCCTCTCCTGCCCTCTCCCTCTCTCTCTCATAGAGCATAGTGATAGACAAGTAGGTGTTAAGATCCTTGGTAAAAAAGACACTCTTAAAAGTCATAAATATTTTATGTATAACAACTCAAGTAACTAGACTTATCCAAATCTTATTAGCGGTATTCTTGACATCCAGAGGAAGAAATCATCAGTTTTACTATACTTTGAAAACACAGGAAGGTAGGTATTATGATAAATAACTTGAAATGAATACTCCCGTAAGTCACACGCTTTTCGAGATCATTGGCTTTCGTTTGTTTGTTCAACTCTTACGGTAATGTCCATATTAGAATTACAGGAATATTCATCTTAGGCAACGATGTGCATGCTTAGGATAGGTCAAACATAACCAGGTTAGTCAACTAACTACTGGTAATTTTTCATGCAACGTACCCCCCCCTCTTTCCCCATTTATTCCCCCCCCCCGCCCCCGTACACACACACACACACACACACACCTCCATTGACCCCCCACAGCGTGACGTATTTTCAGTTAACGGTACTTGGCGAGTGGTGAGCTATGAATTTATTACTCATCGCTGCTGGCGTCAAACGGTGGGATCGGAGGGAAAAACCAGATGAGGGGGACACGTAGTAGTAGTATGATGATGATGAATGATGTCGCTGATCATCGATGGTGATGATGGCGGCCGCCGCGGGTGGTGGTAGGAGTCATGCTGAAGATAAGCTTAGCTATAAGGATAAAGAATGCTGTCGCAGAGGTTAGGGGTGGAACATACCCATCCTGGTGCAGGCACCAGACTGACCGCTCGCCGCCTAATCATTTTCCATCATACTAGTGCCTAGTGTATAACTGTGATGCATAATAATGAGGCGGCGAGCCACCAAGATGTTTGGTAATGTTTTTTGGCCCCATCAAAGCTTGTAAAAAGTGGAATTTTGGCCAAAGTAAGAAATGAAGCAAATCTATTATAATAGGGTATTACACCACTTGTTGTAAACGCAAGGCTCTTTCAAGTTGTTTAGGAAGATTTTAGAAGGGTTGACGTGTGTGTCGTGACAGTAAATCACTTTTGTAATTTCCAATTGGGTTCATGGGGGAAAAAAAATTGGAAACGTTGGAAAATGCCAGGAATTGTCCATGATGTGGACATTCAAACTATTGCACAACAAACTCCGTAAAGTATGTACTCAGAAAGGTGGTGATAAGGGATGGAGTATCTCTGTACTTTGTTAATGTTGTTGTTGTTGTTTTTGCGCGGCGGAGGTGTTTAAAGTAGTGGTGGTAGTAGAAGAAAATGATGTCACCGCTGGTGATGTCATCGAGCGGCACCATCAAAGGAACAAAGAGATCGGGAAAACCCAGCAGGTGGGATACAAAAAATACACAAGTTAAACAAGTTCATGCACATAAGGGCCATCCATGTAGTATGTACGCTAGATTTTGACTATTTTTGTGCCCACCCCCCCCCCCCCTCCCCAAATTCCCCATGTAGACTTTTCATACGCTTAGCCAAAATTTGGCAAAAAGAAAACGTTGTATGTAGCAAAGCCTCGCGTAAGAAATAATACGCTGCCTTGCCTACTCCCTTCCTCTAGTACATACAACCAATAGAATGGTGCTTGTCCAAGATAAAAACTTCATACTTCAGACGTTCAGTAGGCATTTTGAATGGGATATTTCACTTTTTCATTGAATACATAGCAAATATTAATTTCATTTTTATGTGGTGCTACAACTTACTATGTTGGACAAAAATTAATTAAAAAAAAAAAAAAGTAAATAAATCCAAACGTTATAATTTCTTAGCATAAGTGAAAAACGTGCTCACGGTCCTCCACCCCTTCCACACACACACACACACACACACACACACACACACACACACACACACGCGCGCGCGCGCGCGCACACACACACACACACACACACACGTTTTTCATACCTTAGGGTCATTCCCCCCTCTCTCCCCTCTCGAGCTCACGAAGGCTACTTTATGAATAGACCCCGATGTTTAAATATTACAGTTAAAATGCGGCCAAAACAATAATACAAGTTAAATTTCACAAAGTCGCGAGTTGAAAACAACATGAACACCCCCCCCCCCCCCCCAACATTGGTTGATTCATTTTAACAAATTTTCTCTAAAGCTTTGTTTCATTTGTCCATTTTCTTTTTTTTTTTATAAACTTTTTCAGGCTGATAAAAGTTCTTAATGACGGAAAGTTCGCGTTTGTTGTTCATTTTTATTTTAGAATTATTGTATAGCTTCCTTATTGTTTGTTTCAACTGTGAGGCTTTTGCGAAATACACCCCTCCCAGGCCTATTTGCATTGACCAGATTTTAACTTTGTGCCAAGCCAAAGTCCGACCTCACATTCAAAAATTAAAAAAAAAAAAAATACATATTTGGTTTGTGTGTGGTGGTTTCTTAAATATTACTTGAATGATATTTTGTCTCCTAAATAATGATGATGTTCGTCCACCGCGGGCGATGAGGACCACTGACATCCTTCTATGATGGGGTTGGGACTGGGTGTGTCCGGAGATGGCTGGTGAGTCTCATCCGGGCACGGAGTTGTTTCCCACACTCTGGACACGGCAATGTCTCCCAAATATGACTACATTGGCACTAATGCCAGTCATTATTTCAGATAAGATAAGGATACGAATCACTTTATTATCCCAGGGGGGAAATTCTCTTTCAAACAGCGTTTACGAGTACATACATGGTATACACCTCTCACGCATCATTACATAAACAT